>OX123182.2:48636950-49236950 GCA_944739405.2 Euclidia mi | reverse complement strand
AAATAAAATAGGAAATACATGTATATTTTTTAATTTCAATCCTGATTTTGATTCATATTTAATTGCAAAATGTGTCCGATATTCGCTTTTTAAGTTACCGTTACTGTAGTCCAAGACCAAATAAAAAAAAATGTATTAAATAAATTTATCGATTACTGTGCTACATACTTTAAATCTCTACAGAAAATAATATCAAATAAATATTGTTTTGCATCTATAAATTACTCTGCTAAAAACATTCAGGTCCGTTCACATATAAAAAAATTACATGTTTACCTTTACAAATTGACCGCAGTAACAGGAAAACTGTCCGCTTGTATCTCTCCAAAAGGTCGTTTTAAACTTTTCAACTAAGTAAGGTGTATCGATTGTCGAATCGAGAAAAAGTTAATCGAAGTTCCCAACTCATTGGCCTGTTGAGAACTGAAAGTAATGTTTGTTTCTTTTACTTTAAGTTATTACAACGTTTCACTTGTCGCGACATCTATCGACAAAAACAGGACTAGGGCTTTATTTAAAAGAGTTTTCAAAAGTTAGCTCAGTAACAACTATTACGTATCACGTTTGATTACTTTTTAAAATTCTTTAGAATCTCTGACAATTTGATAGATTTGTTTGCATAGGCTATTTTCATTTAACAATAGGGTAGTTTCCAGGGTCAAAATAATTACATTTTATTTAGTCCGTATTTTAGATTATAAAAAAATATTGGACACGTATTTTTTCTTTTTTCGATTAAATAAAAAATAACAAAGATATAGCCCATTAAAGTTACGTGTGACGTCATCTAGTGCGAAAAAATGCAGCACGGCGTGACGTTATATGTAACTTTAATGAGCTATATCTTGGTCATTTTTGGTTTAATTTACAAATAAAAAATACGTATCGCTTATTTTTGAATAATCTAAAGGACGGACTTATAAAAATTTTTTTGTCAACTAGCCTATTGTTGATAGGAGTAAAAGATAATTATTATCATGTCTTCCTGTAATTGAAACTGAAAATTGTAAATGTGTATATTGTAAATGCAGTTGCTAGATCATTCAGTTTATACGTAATCTCAGAAACCAATATCACGATAAGATTCGTAAAATGAAGTTTAATCTCAATGATACTAGTAGCTGAAATTTCTTTAGTATAGTTTGATTAAAGCTGGTTTCGTACCTATATTTATGACTGTATTTCGGAATCACCATTTTATGTACGTTTAAAATTTAACTCTGGCATTTACTCTAAACACATTAATAAGCTTCATTTAAATTTACTGTCTGAATAGTACTTACTATATAAACTAAGAAACTACATTGAATACTACATTCTGTCCTTGAATAATAGCCGGCGGCTCTTGCTCTCGTAGACCTTCGTAGACCGCTTACGTTGCTACGAAAATTGGACGTAAAAGGGCTATTTGAGATTAGCGTATTTTTCTGCGCGTAATCGGTCGTTTCAGCATACGCGCTTACGCGGGCGCTACATTACGCGCTTCACGAAATCGGACTAGCGTAAACGGGCATACGTCGGCGTATTCGCTCGAAACGGTACTGACATCTTGTCACTGTCAACATGGATTCTGACGGCTCAGTGCGTCAACGCTCGTACGAGATGCGCGTGTGCCAAAAGGGCGCGCCTATACGCGCCTATATGCGCTTCCAAAAACTAGCTTATACGCGCGTATAAAACGCTAATCTGAAACCGCCCAAAATAACAATACGCAAATTACAAAAAACTAAAGTTGTTTCGCCAATTTGAGCGTTCAAGCTTTAGTGAAAATACTAACTTATTATAATATTGGAGCAGCAGTGTAATAATAAGAGGTTTTTATTCTTTTCACCTTTTCTTTCGTGAAAAGCTGCTCATTTATAAATATAAAAGTAACGTTAGGTCAAAGTACCCACAATTCTACTCATAATATATTCACACTAACGACAAATCAACGCTTGTGTTTACTATTTTATTGATTACTGTAGTCTAGACAAAAGTGATAACTGTTATTCTCATTAAAGCATGTTTACGTATGATAAATATATGCGTTAAATGACAGACACTGAATGTATTGACTAATCTAGACTAACTGTGACCAGAATTAATGAGGCTTTGTTCGAAAAAAAATGTGTGCATTTGTATAACTATGATGTATGACTGACCTATTGGTCTAGTGGTTAGTAACCCTGGTTGCTAAGCTGGATGTCGGAGGTTCGATTCCCACCTAGAACAAATATTTGTTGCCATGAGCTATATTATTTTGTTGTGATTGTATTATCTTTAACATGTAGGTATAAGAAACGACCTGAGATGACAGCCACGTAATTTAAAGCTTCTACTCCGCACCAGTGGCTTAAAGCGTATTGAGTAGCCTTCCTTAATAAATGGAGTATCCAAAAGAAAAAAAAAACAAAGCGAACCGTACTAAGTACTTCCTGAGATTAACACGTTCAATCAAACGAACATTAAATAATAACTAAGTTTTAATTTAAATTGTCAAGATAACCAAAACCTTAAGATTGTTGGTCACTACTTTTACTTTGAAATTTATTACTCTTGCTATTTTAAAATATTTTGCTTAAGCACGCCTACCATAGCTCGGATTACTAGTCACTTTAATACATTTATCGCAATTCAGGATAACCGTGTAAATGTGAGATTTTATCATTACGAGTATGTGTGCGAGCAAAAATTTTTACTTTCTTTACTGCACATTTTTGTTCAAAATTACCGGTATAATTATGGAAACATCTACAATTCCCTCGCTAAAAATAAAACTAAAACCGCAACCAAAGCAACGGCAAAAAGTATTTTCCGAAAAGTAGTATTGCTTGTCGGGTGCTATAACGTAACCCAACAAAGGGGACGAATTCAATGTTATGGACGCAATTTAGTCTACACCAAGATTCGATCCCGATGACACGAGGCATCCGCATTTGTAAAAGTCAATGAAATATCTGAGAGCCAATAGAAATGTACCCATCCGTTCTGCGATCGTTGGTGGCTCACAGCGGAGGATGTTCGCCAAATAAATGGATATAAATGCATCGTCGTAAAGAGACTGAAGTCGCTCGACTATGACCGGAATTTGTCCTCCAGAATAGTGTAATATGTATTTTAAACCTCGCGAGTTATTATCTCTTTATCATGAAGAATTATGCACGTGTAAGTTCTTGCTTTGAATGTACATTTTTATAGGTACAGTGAAAAAGAAAAATGATAAAGATTCACTCATTGTGACTCCAGTTTAGCAAACTTCACCACATTTTATACTCAGCGTTTTCAACAATTTAATATCTCAAAATGATCAAAGGAGTCAAGGGCACCCCATTCTCCGTTATCATACGATTATATTGCAAAGAATCACCTTTGTAACGATCGACACGAATTGCCACAAACTTATTACTTTAACAAAGTTCCAATCAAATTCACATATCGCCAAAAATACGGAGCGAAATACCTTTTGAAAGACATTACATTTTACGAGTCGCTGAAACAGCTCCGTAAGTGTATTTTGGCGGGTCAGTGTGAGCGGTGACCAGCTAATGGCTGGGAAAGTACGTCCTTTTTCTTGTACCTTGGATAGGGACACTCGTACGATTTTCAGTTTAAATCCTCATTCCGCCTGTTACGTCACGATCTCTGCTCTCTCACAGGTAATGCAGTCTCGTGTAGAGTATTGACTTCACTAATACTCGCACAGACCGACGTACATACGTAGGTGGAATTTTAAAAGGTACCTATTATTTTTTTATAACATAACATAACATATCTTCACGCCTTTTATCCCCGAAGGGGTAGGCAGAGGTGTATTACACACCCACACTTCGCCAGATATGTTTCGGTCCCAATGTAATAGGGAGCGAGCCTATTGCCATCTACCGGGCACATTGTTAAGCGAGCGATAATTAATATTTTTAATACACACATAACTTCGAAAAGTCATAGGTGTGTGCCCGGGGTAACTGGGGATCGAACCTGAGACCATCGTCTCGGCAGTCCGTTACGTACACCACTGGCCTGTCGCCGTGTCTTATAATATGGTATATATCTTGAGCTGTCCTTGTAACGGCTATTACTATAATTTTAAGCTTTTATTTTTATTTTATTAGCTTTTATTTCTACAATAAACAATACAAGCTTTAAATTTAATAATGACAATAAAAATACAATAGAACAAACCTCGACCTTATAAAATGGAGCTATTGGTTACTTTATTACAATAGACGTAGTATCTTTTTTCTTCGATGTTTTGTAAAAAATATACAAGCAATTTTATCCAAAATATTCATTCCTGGCATGACTATAACTGCGCGACGCAATTAAGCGTTTTCGACAAACGTTGCGTTAATATTTACTCTATGGGAAATTTACATACATACATACATAGACTCACGGCTGTTTCCCCGAAGGGGTAGGCAGAGGCATATTAAACGCCCACTTTTCGCCAGTGTTTTGATCCCACGTAATAGGTGGCGAGCCTATTGCCGCTTATTGGGACATTTTGTTTGCTAGAGCCTCGTCCGTTGATCGGCAGGTGCACCACTTGCAGGTGAGGTTGGCTTGGGACCCTAAGTTTTTGGTGGGAACCCTATGCACCTATGCACACACTATGGGAAATTTGTCTTTATGAAATGTAACAAAAATAGAACCGTTTGAATCCGTTCATAATTTGCAGAGTAATCGGGTAACAAACATTATTATCTATTGTACATACGATTTACATGTATTAATATATGTTTTTTAGGGTTCCGGACCTCGAAATGAAAAAACGGAACCTTTATGGGATCACTTTGTCGTCCGTCCGTCTGTCAAGACCCTTTTTCTCAGAAACGCGTAAAGGTATCAAACTGAAATTTATATCAAATAGTCAAATCTACTGTTCCTTGAAGCTGTGAAAAAATCAAACTTCTAAGTCAACGCAATCAAAAGATACAGCCGTTTATGCAGCAAATTTCCGCAAATATTCGAAACTCAGAACCTACAGGGTACTTCCCGTGCACTCAGAATCTTGAAGTTTGGTACGAAGCAATGTCTTATAGTATGCATAAAGGAAAAATTGCCAAAATCGTAAATTTTTAGTTATATCATATCATAAAAATATTTTTAATAATTTTAAAGTTATTACCATTTTCTCATGAACGCCAAGAGCTATTCAATTGAAATTCATATCAAATACTCAGGTCTATAATACCTTGAAGATGTAACAAAATCAAACTTCGATGTCAATGCAATAAAAAGAAACAGCAATTTAAGGTCGTAGCACACATATCAACTCGGAAAGGGATCGGCACCGTATCGCCTTTCGCCTCGCCGTCAAACAGGCGTCAACCTGACGTAACCACGTAACGTAAGCGGATCGGAAGCTCCGGCACGTCGACTCGGCTACGGATAGGCGACGCCGTGCTTACGGCTCGCCGACCGCTGGCTGACGGCTAGGCGGCACTACTTCAATCATTTTGAATCCGAACGCAGACCGCGGGAGGGGCGTGGACAAAGAGACGTAAGCTAGGCTACGGAGAGCCGTAAGCTAGCGTACGGATAGCCGTAAGCTAGCGTACGGAGAACCGTAAGCGCGGGAACTGCAACTCGACCACGCACCGCGTTCGTGAGCTTGTCCCGAGGCGAGGCGATTACGTTACGATTCCGATTAGTGTGCGTTGCAGTAGGGAGTTCCATACAAAGAATACTGAACGGCTCCAGTTGATACGGTGCCGATCCCTTTTCGAGTTGATACGTGTGCTACGACCTTTAAGCCGCATATTTTCTCGCAACTACACGCAAGGAATCAAAACCTACAGGGTACTTCCCGTGAACGCAGAATTTTGAAATTTGGTACGAAGCAATGTCTTATAGCACAAATAAAGAGAAAATTGCGAAAACCGTAAATTTTTACTTACATCATATAAAAAAAATATTTGTATTAATTTTAAAGTTACTACCACATTCCTCATGCACGCGTAAACTTATTAAATTGAAATTCATATCAAATACTTGGGTCTATTATACCTTTAAGCTGTAACAAAATCAAACTTCTATCTCAACACAATCAAAAGCAACAGCAATTTTACTATACATATTTTCAAACTCGCAACTACTGGCAAGGGAACATAAACCTACCGGGTACTTTCCGTAAACTAAGATTCTTGAAATTTGGTATGAAATAACGTCTTATAGCACATATGAAGGAAAAATTGCGAAAACCGTAAATTTTTAGTTACATCATATTATTATAATAAAAAAAGAAATTTAAAGTTTCTAGCCCTTTCCTTATGAATACATAGAGGTATTAAATTGAAATTCATATCAAATACTCAAATCTATAATATCTTTAAGCTGTAACAGAATCAAACTTCTAAGCCAACGCAATCAAAAGATACAGCTGTTTATGCCGCAAATTTTCGAAACTCATAAGGGAATCAAAACCTACAGGGTACTTCCCATGAACTTATAATCTTGAAATTTGGTACAAGGCCACTTTTAATAGCACAGATTAAGCTAAATTTTCCATAAATGTACGTTTTTAGTTACATCATACACTAAAACCATTTTTAAATTTTAATGTTACTACCTACCTCTTTCCTCATGAACGCGCAGAGTTATTAAATTGGAATTCATATTAAATACTCGGTTGTCATGAAGATCTTTGACAGTCGTTACAGGGCAAGGGCAGTTCGTACATTCTTAATCAACTGACACTAGTCTAAACCATGGAATATCGCTATCTCTTTGGGTTGCGGAGGTCAGACAAGCAGTCGCTCTGTGGAAAAGCTAATATTCAGCCAAATCCGGTTAGACTAGTAAGCGGACCCCAGATTGATACTGGGATAACGCTAAGAGGATGATGATCAAATACTTAGTCTATAACACCGTTAAGCTGTAATAAAATCAAACTTCTATGTCAACGCAATCAACAGAAACAGCAATTTAAACATATTTTCAAACTCGCAACTACTCGCAAGGGAATCGAAACCTACAGGGTACTTCACGTGGACTCAGAATCTTGAAATTTGGCACGAAGCAAACTCTTGTAGCACAAATAAAGGAAAAATTGCGAAAACCATATATTTTTAGTTACATCATATAATTAAAATATTCTTCATGATGTAGGGATATAAAATTGAAATTTATATAAAATGCTTAAGTCAAAACTAAAGAATATTTCCAGTCGATCTAGAATTTTGAAATCTGGCATAAAGCAACGTTTCATAGCACATAGGAAAAATTTTGAAAACATATTTTTTTAAATAATTATATATACCTACAGGTTCGTACGGAACCCTCGGTGCGCGAGTCCGACTCGCACTTGACCGGTTTATTTCTCATATAAAATTGTATTGACAAAATACTATGTCTCATTATTTTCGCAACCCACACTACTGTACTTTTTAGGGTTCCGTACCTAAAAGGTAAAAAACGGAACCCTATTACTAAGCCTCCGCTGTCGGTCTGTTTGTCTGTCCGTCTGTCCGTCTGTCTGTCACCAGGCTGTATCTCATAAACCATGATAGCTAGAAAGCTGAAATTTTCACAAATTATGTATTTCGGTTGCCGCTATAACAACAAATACTAAAAATAAAAAAAAAAATATTAAGGGAGGGGTCCCATACAAAAAACGTGTTTTTTTTCGTATATTTTGCTCAAAATTACTAACTGTTACAGGTAGACGCTTTAAATTTTTACAGAATAGTGTAGTTGTATATTACCTTTCAAAATAAATAATTAAATTTAAAAAAAGTAAATAATAAAGGGGGCTCCCATACAACAAACGTAATTTTTAAGCAATTTGTTACTCGATCTTAATAAACAGGTAGAAACTTGTAAAGTATTTAAGTATACATACAACGAACGTGATTTTCTTTTATAGATGATGGTACGGAACCCTTAGTGCGCGAGTCCAACTCGCACTTGCCCAATTTTATATTAATTGTATTCCAAACTAGGTTGTCTGGAAGAGATCGCATTTTGTGATGAGACCGCCTTGTTGTGCAACGAGTTTTAAGTTATTTCATTAAATATTGCACCTCCTTATGTTTACTGGTGTATAATAAAGTATTACTACGGAATTCAATATTCGATCTATAGATAGATCTGTAGATTTTAGATTCGTTTTTGACATAAGCTCCATACAAAATATGTCAAAGACGAATCTCGAATCTCAAAATCCATGTATGGATCGAATATTGAAAATGGTCGTTAATCAATCAATCAAACGAACAAATAGAATGGTAGTGGGTTTGATTCTCACTGAGTGCAATTTTTTGAAATCATCGGTCTTGTTTCCATAGTACATGCCATGACGCCTAACTTGAGATCAGCGCATTTAATCTGTATATATATATAATCCAAAAATCTCTGACAACCTGTTTTAACATCTTAGGGGAGGAATTTCCAAAAATCCTCTTTTTACTTGCGCTAAGTAGTTTCGGCTGTAGCGTGTCTGTCAGTCAGTCAGTAATTGCGTTACTGACTGACTGACAGACACGCTACAGCCGAAACTACTTAGCGCAAGTAGGTAAAATTTGGTGGCATGTATATTCCTTGAGGTGTGTAGGGGCGCACTAAAAGAGGATTTTTGGAAATTCCTCCCCTAAGATGGTAAAACAGGTTGTCAGAGATTTTTATAAATTTATAATAAAAATATTGTTTTGATTATTAATCGTAATTGTATGTTATATCATGGTTGATTATCATTATACATAGTATAAAACAAAGTCTGTCTTTTGTCTGTCTATCTCTATGTATGCTTAAATCTTTAAAACTACGCAACGGATTTAATGCGGTTTTTTTTTAACAGATAGAATGATTCAAGAGGAAGGTTTTTATGTATAATACTTATATATGGCGCTACGAAGTTCTCCAGGTCAGCTAGTATTATATAAAATATAAGTTAAATACATTCTCTAAGTTGTATCAAAAAGCTATTAAGACAATCTCTCACGCCCAGTCGACTCAAATCCTGTAAATAAAACATAACTCCATTAGCAATAAACAAGTTAGCAAAGACGGCAGCATATCATAGTCTTGTATAAAACATTATTTTTATGGGTCCTCCCAAAATAGAAGTTTAATTACGAATTCTGGTTGCGCCCAAGGAACATTTACAAGATCTTTAGGTGGAACATCGCTCGTTATCTAAAGAGTATCCCGGAATGGCGGCTTACATGTCTTACCTAAGATTCAGTGAAGATCGGTCGCGGCTGAAATTAAAAGCAGACGCCGAGGTCGAAACTAATAGAGTGACTCAAAAGAACCGGAGCTGTGAATAATCAGGTCATGTTTGAAATGAAAAGGAAAAATAAACTTGTCTAATTTATCTTCTCTCTCGCTTTCGCCTTTCTCTTGGTTTTCGGCAACATCGCCGTGAATATACTTCGTCGTACTCCTTATGTTTACAGTTATTATGATGAAAAGATTTGTGAATTATACGCTGTAAAATACATCAAAGCGAAAATATTAACATAAGGATAAAAGCCTTCGACTGAACCGGAAATATTGGGGACAGTGAATAAGGTGACCATTATATCAGTCAATCCTTACAATTTCAGGACCATCGAGCAAAGATCCCTGAATATTAGACAGTTGCCCGTTAGCCACGGAAAATCAATACACGGGAAGGAGAGCAATCTATCGTTTTGTCGATCGGTCGCTATCTGTAAGTCGAGGACATGAAAGATGCGAGGCGAAACTGCTTCGGAAACTTTGTATTGGATTCTTACCTAACTTTTCTTTCGAATTCACATTAGACGAAGTACTTAGTTATTTCATCTTCAATTTCGTCTGAATCTGAATCTTCAAGTTGTGTTTATTTTTGCGAGTAATTTTCAAACCTGTTGTATGTGATATGTTGGTCTTACGTGAAGCTATATTTCCACGTAATCAAATTTTATCACAGAGAAATGACTCTTAAACCGAGCAAGTAAGCTTTATTTCCCAGAACCCTCTGGGAAATAAAGCTTACTTGCTCGGTTTCTAAAGAAAGGTTACAAATGGTTTTCTTAATGGACAGAATCAGAAGAAACCTTAGCAGTTCATTAAAAATATTGTGGATGTTTAAATTTAGCCTACGCTGATATGTTTTGGCCTTTTTGGTTTAGAGTAACTAAGTTAGCACCGCCGAGTCAAGAGGTTCTTTACAAACTTAGCATTGAAGTATGTGCCAACCAGTCAATGAATATGTAACTATATATATTATGAGACAAAGATGTATTATATAAGATGCAATATCAATTGAAATCAAACTACGGTTTACGGATTCTATCGCGATATACCGTCATATAACGTTTCAGTTTCTTTACAGGAACCGTGGTCACGGCAGACTGAAGTGAGTTTGTCTTTTAAAACGTCGGCTAGCAGTTATTTTGACAATGTAGTTCTAGATCATTCGATTTAAATTTAATTGAACTTAAACCAATATATGGCAATAGAACCCGTAAACCGTAGTTTGATTTCAATGTGTTGCATTCACGTAAACCCAAGAAGATACTATCCAATATCATGTTCATGTCGATACAGTCGAAATATTTATAATTATAAAAGCAAAATATATTAATTAGCAGTGAGCAGTTTTCATTAAAGTATACAAAGAAATTGAATAATTCTGGAACAGAACTGACAATATTTAGTCTCACACATATCTCAGCAATGTGCACTGGACCGTTGTCGACATCCAAATAGCTTTTAGGGAAAATCATCCGGATAAGCCAAGATATATTTCGTCTGTGAGCGCTGTATTTAGTCGTGCGATATCTAACTATAGTTAGTGTAGTTACTAAGAGCATAGGATGTGAGTCGTCATTTAGATATAGAGTTAAACCCCGAGCATCTTGCAACTACAACTGTTACATATTTGCATAGTTACACATATGTATACTGGGTCCATGTCTTGCCTTCGTAAATTGTGCACTTTTGTTACAAGCGGTGATAGCCTAGTGGTGTAGTTAACGGACTGCCGAAACGATGGTCTCGGGTTCAATCCCTAGGTACCCCCGGCTCACACCTCTGACTTTTCGAAGTTATTTGTGTATAAAAAAAGATGTTAATTATCGCTCGTTAATAATGTGCCCGGTAGATGGCCATAGGCTCGCATGATGGCAATAATATTACTTTGGGACCTAAACATAACTGGCGAAATGTAAGGTAACACCTCTATCTACCCCTTTGGTGATACATGCGTGAGTCTCTAAAAAAAGATCTATATTACTTTATTGTGCTCGAAATAGTAGTACCTGGGTAAACCGACACAGTGTCTTAAAAACTACAACTGATTACAATCTACAGCATTATCGCTAAGAGCGATCAATGTTCTGATTCTAATTCACATATAAACTTGTCGTTATTAACTCTATCAGAATAAAAGGAATTGAAAATAAATATTTTCATCAGCAATTCGACTTTATCTTCAATTTCATTTGTATATCCATACAAAGGCTTATCCAAAATAAAAGGGTATTCCTTCAATACCAGCACAATAGGACCTGAATATAATAGCATGTCAGTGAACCTAGACTGATGTCGTATCATCAATCAACCTCTGTCCCCTCACGGCACATGTTACCTGTTATGAAGACATGCCATATTGCAAATAGTCTTCAACGTTTTGGATTAGTTTATAAGTGACGATAAGAAAAAGTAAGTGACAGAATACAATTTGTAATAACATGACAAATCACACACCTACTAGATACGGAATTATATTCAGTGTCTCACGAGTGATTGATTTCCACGTGGTAGCCGGGATCAATCACTCGCCGAGCAATTAAAGAGAGATAATTAGGTTGACTTACGGGAAATAAATAAAAAATATCACTAGGAAAGTTTAAACTCGCGTTATAATTCCAGTTATTCGATGGCTTTAGTTATACAAAAAAAGAACTGACAATTAAGATTAACAGATGAGACAATTATCCAGGGCTTGGGCGACGTTGGCACTTCACAGGTCTTCGGATGATGGTAGTACTCAACTGGCGGTGCTGGCCGGAGGAAAAGGGACGAAGCCTCGTGTCCGCTGTATTTATAGGGCCGGCGCGGAGGGGCGCGAGGGAACGGCCCATTGCTGTGCGTCACTTGTAGCGAGGCTCGCGGCGCAGGAGCGCGATGTGACGTCACACACCCCCCCCCGTTAGGCCGGGATTTTCCCTAAGGAAAATTCCCTAGCCCAACGGGCGTAGCAGCCCTGAAGATACTCCCTGAAATTAGAGAAAATAAGGGCATGAGTACCTTGAACAAGTGACAACCCTATACGCTAATTAGGATACCTAAATAATAATGACTTACGCTTGCATTCTTCACGCGTACAACGGCAGTCTGAATTTGAACATAAACATTTATCATTCATAATTCATCACACATACCTACATGTAAATGCCGAGGCCAGTGTCATAGCCTAATATTAAAGATAACAATCTATGGAGAAGCGCTTAGGGTAATTATTAGGTAATAATGATTTGTAGATATAAGAAACTTGATCTAGCCCTACGACTTATAAATCTTGGGTTCGGCCTTTGCCACTAGATAAGTAAACTTTTTGAATATAGTTAGGTATAACAACAGATTTTTCGTAAAGATGAACAAAAATTATACAAGCCGCAGACACGACCGGACCGCTCAATGTCAAAGGAAAGAAATTAATAAATATTTTGCTCTAATTAATAACTACAACACGACCAGTAAACACTTTTTGAATGTAAACAATGGTGAGTCATTAGTTAGGCATTTATTTATCGGCGCGTCGCTGAGTGAACGCGCGTGCGTCATAACGACAACTAGGTACGATCTAAATGGTAGGTACTATTCGACTGTTCCGAGCTCGCGACGCACGGTTAATCACCATGATCGTTTATAAAGTACCTATAATAACAATTTGATTATGGAATTTATACAGAATTAAGAATAACAACAGAACTTCAGAACAAGGCACGGCGAAAAACAATACGCCAATCAAGATGCATTTCAACAAATAGATTTGCGGAAAGAAAATACACATGCGAGAATCGAACTTGTATGCTCAGCTAATAGCGACCTTTTAACCACTGATCAACAGGGTAAAAAAAAACAATATATTTAGTTTATGGTTAGTATTTTTTAAAACAATGTTCAACATAACATTTGAGTACACAATTGCGCAGCAATTTGAAAAATAGTATTGTTTACGAGAAAAAAAATATTTGCTACCCACCACAGAAAATATCAATTTATAGTAGGCACTACTACAAACGGTAATATAAATTAGAAACGTTCGTTTGAAAAAATTAAACAATGAATAGGTAGAAGGTATTCTTATTGTTGTTTTTATACTTTTATTATTCTTTGTAATTAATCAACTTTAAATCCTTGATGTGCCAATCGCCTAAAGGTTTTCCAGCCATGTCGTTAAGTTTGTATACTAGAGGTGATTTTTTTGAGGCAATCTTACATTTAATAAATTTAGGCGCCAATTTCTTGCTAAAGTATTTATCCTTATCACTAAGAAGAAACGTTCTGCGCCAAACTATATCACCGACATTGAATTCTGCCTGTTTACGGCGAAGATTATAAGATGAACAATTTCGTTGGTGGGCCGACAACAGAGCTGAATGTACCTTCTCGAAAATAGAAGATAAATAGCCTAAAGTTTCGGCATAGCCGTCCCGTGGTTCAAGCACCATATCGGAATTAAATTCCTTATCAATATACTGAGAACCACATGTTATGACCTCCCTACCAAAAACAAGGAAATTAGGAGAATAACCAGTAACCTCACTAACTGCGCAGTTAAGGGCGAATTGAACTTTAGTGATTAGAGTGTCCCAGATTCGATGATCAGATTCTATGAAAGTTGAAATAGCTGTCATAATAGTTTTGTTGTAACGTTCAACTGAGTTAACGTGGGGTTAACAACTTTCCACCGCTACACATGGGAAATGACTCCTTGGCCCACGACGCAAAGCAGAAAGCCGATCTTCTGGGCAAACTCTTTGCGTCCAACTCGACCTTGGATGACGGGGGACAGGAACCGCCTACTATACCGCTGTTGAAGGGCTGTATGCCGGATATTCGGTTCCACCAGCGCGCAGTCCGTATGGCACTTCTGTCCCTCGATATCCATAAGTCGAGTGGGCCTGATGGAATTCCCCCTATTGTGTTGAAGATCTGCGCTCCAGAGTTGGCACCAGTTTTGACACGCCTTTTTCGTCTCTCCTACTTATTTGGCGTAGTCCCAACATCGTGGAAGACAGCATTGGTCCACCCGATCCCTAAAAAAGGCGATCGCTCTAACCCGTCCAACTACAGACCCATAGCCATAACCTCCCTCTTCTCGAAGATAATGGAGTTCATTATTAACTGCCAGCTCCTTCGGTTTCTAGAGGATAATCAGCTGCTTAGTGACCAGCAATACGGCTTACGTAAGGGTCGGTCGGCTGGTGATCTTCTAGTATACCTGACACATCGTTGGGCACAGGCGATCGAGACAAAGGGGGAGGCTTTGGCGGTCAGTTTGGACATAGCGAAGGCCTTCGATCGGGTTTGGCACAAAGCGCTTCTTTCGAAGCTCCCTTCCTATGGGCTGCCCGAGAAATTATGCGAATGGGTCACCAGCTTTCTTACAGACAGAAGCATAAAGGTCGTAGTTGACGGTGAATGCTCTGACGCCTTGTCTGTAAATGCTGGTGTTCCTCAAGGCTGCGTGCTATCGCCTACTCTGTTCCTCCTGCATATCAATGATATGTTGCTAGATAGCGGCATTCATTGTTATGCAGATGACAGCACAGGTGATGCTTTATATACCGGCCACGCCAACATTTCTCGGGAAAAAGTCATCAAGAGCCGACATAAACTTGTGTCTGAAATTGAGACCTCCTTGGAGATGGTTTCAGATTGGGGAAGACTTAATTTGGTCCAATTTAACCCCACAAAGACACAAGTCTGCGTTTTCACCGCAAAAAATCTGCCGATGGTCGTATGTCCTCGTTTTGAGAGCACCCCCTTGACTGCCTCCTCCAGTATTGGAATAATTGGTGTCGACATATCGAGCGAAGTCCAGTTCCGCGGTCACTTAGAGGGTAAGGCTAAGTTAGCCTCGAAGAAGCTTGGCGTGCTAAATAGATCGAGACGGTATTTCACTCCAGCCCACCGCTTGCTCCTTTATAAGGCGCAGGTCCGGCCGCATATGGAATACTATTCTCATCTTTGGGCAGGGGCACCCCATTACCAGCTTCTCCCTCTAGACCGCATTTAACGGAGAGCCGCTCGAATTGTCGACTGCCAAGATATTTGCAATCGGTTAGACCCCTTGGCGCTGCGTAGAGATGTAGCCTCGCTATGCATCTTTTATCGCTTCTACTATGGGGAGTGCTCCGAGGAATTGTTCGGATTAATCCCTGCCGCCTCTTTCCGCCATCGTTCTACGCGACAGCATTTCCATCCCCATCATTTAGATGGTTGGCAATCCACAACGGTGCGTTTCTCTAGAAACTTTCTGCCTCGCACCTCTAAACTGTGGAATGATCTGTCACCTGCGGTTTTTCCAAACCAATACGACCTTCAAACCTCCAAAAAAAGAGCGTATTCCTTTTTAAAAGGCCGGCAACGCACTTGTGACTCCTCTGGTGTTGCGGGTGTCCATGGGCGGCGGTAATCGCTTAACATCAGGCGATCCGTCTGCTCGTTTGCCCCCTATTCCATAAAAAAAAAATCTTAAAGGTCACTCAAAGGTTGAATCACAATATTTTTTCGCGAACACGTGGCTCGTTAGTTCAACGGCTAAGCGGTTAGAACCGGTTGGCGGCTCAACACACTGCCCGCGGTGGAAACGTGATTTTAGACAGACGTTAATTAAATCACCGTTATGTTATTTACACAGTTAAATTGCTTATGGCCAACAAAAATAGATAGCAACTGTACCTGTACGCAATTCACCACACCAGAATATATGCACACACAGGAGAAAAATATACAAGAGAAAAAGAAATTATTTCACTCACCTGTAAAGTGCCAACTTACGTTTTAAAAATTATATATATAATATAATTAAAAATTCTATTGGGCGCCAATGTCTCACGAGTGATTGATTTCCACGTGGTAGCCGGGATCGATCACTCGCCGAGCAATTAAAGAGAGATAATTAGATTGACTTACGGGAAATAAATAAAAAATATCACCAGGAAAGTTTAAACTCGCGTTATAATTCCAGTTATTCGATGGCTTTAGTTATACAAAAAAGAACTGACAATTAAGATTAACAGATGAGACAATTATCCAGGGCGTGGGCGACGTTGGCACTTCACAGGTCTTCGGATGATGGTAGTACTCAACTGGCGGTGCTGGCCGGAGGAAAAGGGACGAAGCCTCGTGTCCACTGTATTTATAGGGCCGGCGCGGAGGGGCGCGAGGGAACGGCCCATTGCTGTGCGTCACTTGTAGCGAGGCTCGCGGCGCAGGAGCGCGATGTGACGTCACATCAGCTATAGTCCATGGCCACTGTTTGAAATAGAAATAGTTTTTATGATAAGTCAAGTCGATTATATCGATTTAGTAACGTTTAGTTTAGTCTTTTGAAAATTTCTGACTATGGTCACACTGAACTGTCATTCACTCACTTTGGTTCTTTGTCGTTTTCCCGCGGTCAGTGAAAAAAGCTCTGGAAGATTCCGTTTTGTGAGCGCGTTTTGATCTTGTATTTGGTTGTAAAACAAAAACCCGTAGTGTATTGCCGCTAATTGATCAGCTGGCATCGGTTTATTTGTGATAAAAGATAAGTTGTATCTTAATGAACATTTGCGAAAATTGTGAACCCGGCATCGACGTCCACGTGCCAACGTGTCTTGAAAACGTCGCGTTTGCAGCTTAATAGCTCAGTATAAGATACTTCATTCACTTATTTTGGCCAATATATTTGTATGAATGTGTCTAATTTAGCTCAAGCCTGACACCAGGAGATATAAGGTAAAATTTTCATGTACCTACTTAATACTTGAATTCACTGTGCAACACAGTACATTTGTGTCTGAGATTTGTTGTGGCTGACAAGGACTGATAAATAGAGACACGCTTCCACAAATCTGCTGCAATTAATCCCAGTTCCTTCTAGCCAAATTCTAGACAGCCACGACCGAAGTAAATTGGTCAAAACGGTGAAAAAAAGTACTATATATATATAAGTCTAAACCTTCAAAATGACCTACGCAATGAAAACCCAAGAATAAATATCGTAAGATTTTAAATTTAAACTTTAATATTTAGTTAAAAATATACATTTAGATCACCATCATGTGTAAATTATTCAGTAAAGTCTGGATTTAGAATTATTTATGGGCATCGCGTGAATTGCGTCTATCTAAGTAGATTTTAATTAATTCGTAAGTAATCCCAGATATTTATGTACACAGTTCTTAACTATTGGTATGATCACCATAACATTCAAATATAACCTCTTTACAATAATATATCCATTTAAAGATATTTATTCTTGAAGCAATTTCTGGAACTAATTAACAAGATTTTACGTTCATTGTTTTGAAGTCAACGAATTTGGGTAAATATAATTTAGAACGCGGTACACATTTCTTAATAAGGCTTAAAGTCGGGTTTCTTATCCTCTCAGACTATGTATGAAAATGCCTTAGCTGATAAATTCAGATTGCACCAAAATGTAACAAAGTTCTGTAAATTTAGGCACATGTACGTATAAATGATTAAACTCTGGGTGTTGTCTTTGTTTTTCATTACGACGGGTTAAGAAAAATACAAATTACAAGTCTCGCCGCTTGGTACTGCACCGAGTGTTGTGGGTTCGATCCCCACACGAGACAACACTTTGTGTGATCCACAAATTATTGTTTCGAGTTTGGGTGTTCATTGTGTCCGTTAGTTGTATGTTTGTAAAGTGCCCTGCGACACAGGATTTATTCCTAGTGCGGGAGTTGTCTTTAAAAAATATATATATCTAACTAGACTAAGGTTAATCTGGCGAAATGTGGGTGTAATATTACACCTCTGCCTACCCCTTCAGGGACACAGACGTGAGTCTATAAATAAATAAAAAAATAAATAAATAATCATTTTGTTTTTCCTCCAAAAAAAGCTCCTTAAAGCAAAGACGGTGTGTTAGAGCTGACTGTTACTCTCAGTTTGATCCACGGCACACTATTAATAAATGGGTTACTGCCGTTTACATTAATTTGCTAAAATCACAGTATACTACCACATAACACGCGAAATACACTGAAAAATATTCAATTACGTATAGATCCATTAAGTTATTTGTCCAATAGAAGTCCATTGGCGCGTGACGCCGCGATGGCATTTCTTTCAGTACCGTGTCTAAGAAATTCTTTCAAGAAATTTTTATTAATAGTTTGCTCAGCTGGCAAGGCAGCACTAGCCTAGTGGAGATACCAACAGACAGCCATGCAGAGGGTATCGTATTCGAATCCTAGGCGCGCACCACTGACTTTTCGGAGTTATGTGCGTATTGAATTATTAATTATCGCTTGCCCCGTGCCTCGGAGAGCACGTTAAGCCGTCGGTCCCGGTTGACATAAAGATCTTTGACAGTCGTTATAGGGAGTCAGTACCTATCTTCGAATAAACTGACACTAGTCTAAACCATGGAATATCGATATCCCTTTGGGTTGCGGAGGTCAGACAGGCAGTGGCTCCGTGTAAAAGCTAATATTCAGTCAAATCCGGTTAGACTGGTAAGTGGACCCGAGTTGAAACTGAGATAACGCTAGGTGTTTCTGCGAACCGAATGTTCCTAGTCGATTTGGGAAAACTATTAATATTGTGGACTGTAGGATTTCGGTTCCTATCGACTAGGAAATGAGGATGTGAAAAGGTGATGTGTATAGGAGCCTCTTAGCTTGCACGGCAGTCTTTTTCTTTGCAAATGGCGGCCGCCTGGTGTCTTCGGGAATCCTGAAGCTGCTTGAATCACTACACTTCACTAGTAGCTTCACTCGCGAGCGGTTTTGTTAGGTTTTGGTATAAGCGGTAATAATTATACATGGCGGTGCGGACTGCGGTATGCGGCGGACACGAGTTCAGCGCGTCTCGAATCTTCTAGTATGTTCTTCGTCGCCGTTGAGCAGGGCGGCCAATAGCGAGGCGTTTTGGGAGGGGATTCATGAAAGGATCGCTCGGATTGGCCGAGCAGCGACGAACCATTGACGTTGACATAATTAATTCTCGATGGAAAGGTAGATGGCGCTACCACTAGGAGAAAGAAGAGTTTGCTCAGCTGGCACTGTTATTGAACTCGAGTTCTTAGAAACGATAAACATAGCCACAAATTTATGCCAACTTAAGACGAGACGAAGGATTATACAGGCAACCGACAAAAACTAAAATTCAATGCAAAGGACATTGACCATCCATGTATGGGAGTTGGGCCAAGTGTTGCCCAGAATGAACACATAGTGCATTATGTACCTTAGGCTAACACTACTCTGTAAACGAAAGCTCATCAAAATCTATTTCAGGAGATTTGAGAAAAAAATATTTTTTGTCATGATTTTTTATTGGTGAAGAATGACATCCAATGATACGTACCACAGTAATTATTTAAAAACAATTGCTCACTTTCATTACAAACAAGTATTTTATGATTTCTGACATTCAGAATTGATCTCCATTAATAATTCTCACTGTTATCTATTTGACATTAAACAATGAATTACTAACATTGATAATATTACATTATTCGTTTACATCGCATGATCTGTTATAATTCACTTAATCGACATCATCGTCATCAATGATAATTGTATCAAGAAATAGAGCAGGACGCCTAATACCGTCTTGGTGCCTAGCCCATCCTAAAAACCAAACTAGGCACATAATGTGGGCACAACTGCCAATTGTTCTGCGACCTGTGAAACATGAGCAGCAATAGTTTCTAATGCACTCTATTCCACGATTGTCCTGATGTATCAATATGTAGCAGTGGTACATTTTCGACGATACATGTCTACTCTTTATGTGTGCTCGTATGAGTTGGACATTATGGGAAAGCATAGTAAATGCTGACAGATCGTTAAGATCTCCGTTATATTGTTGGATAAGAAATGATCCACTACTGCGTACATGTTCACTGTAATAACTGGGCGCAAGTTTTATTTGGTAGGTGCCTACAGCGAAAAGGGTCAATTCTTCAGCGGTCAACATCGGAAATGCGGTAACATTATTCTGCTCAACAATAACATTTTCGAAATGGGCTCTATTTCGGTTTAATCTTTTTTCGTTCACGTAATCTGCCAAGTTATTGGCAACATTCAGTCGCTCTCTTGCTATATTTATAAAATCGCTTGCATGGGGACTGTCTATTATGTTGACATGAAAGGCATTCGTTAAAGCCGCAGCGATTTTAAGATCAGTGAAAAAATGGCTCATGGCTACATTACAATATTCATGACGAAAAATCTTAAAATGACGTTTCAGCCTCCCATTTACTACTTCAACAGGCCACCGGCAAAAGGTGCACATTCTTGATTTATTTACCTGGATTGTACTCAATTGAGTAGCTCTTCTTGCCTGAGATTCTGGCACTATGCCAACATATCCATGGGATTCCAATATGGGTATAGAGTCACGAAACCCTCTGTCTAAAATGAATATATCACCGCACTGTAACAGCCAATGAATAACTCTACCTGGACCATCTAAAAGATTATTTAAAATAGAAGCGTCATTTTGAGTCGCTTGATAAGGTCCAGAAATATCAATAATGTGCCCATCACATGTAACAAATAAAAATGGTTTAAGTAGGTTTCTGTACTTGTGGAGACTGTACGTGACTTTTTGAAATGTGAAGTTACTACTCTTTTGGATGTACATATAAGTTCCATCGCATATTAAAATAGCTTTCTCATTATTAGCGAACAAAGCATTCAGAACCGCTAGATTCCTTTCTATTATCTGTTCTCTGGTCATGTGATTGAAACCCAAGTGGCGAGGAACAAAATCACTTTCTAGGCCTTCCCTAGCTATTTTCATCTTCCATTCGAGAGTCGTTCACGACATGTTAAAAAACGTGGCGAGTCTTTCATTCGATTCCCCAGTTCTAAGTTTAGACAGAAGTATACCTAGTGCTGTCCGTGGACATCGGCATCTTTCTGCTAATTGTGTAGTTTCATTGATTCGTCACGTTCGAGATTCAGACATTCGAATTCGTCACGAGTACGACCAGTCCAATAAAATAATTCGGCATCACGTTGCTAATTAAGATTTTCAAAATCTATAATGTGGCTTCTGGGTAGTTTTAGTAATTCCAACATCTCGAAGACTTGTTGGGGATTAAAATGAAAACAACGATTTGGTGCAGTGAAAAGATCATCCCAGGAGTTGTCTTCTAAATGTTCCTGGCACACGCGTGCATGTGCTGGAATAAAGTAATTGTGGTTTATGAGCAATTGTACTTTTAGACTTTTCGGAACTCGAAGACGAGTATTGTTTGTACAATTGTATACCATACAAGAAGTTGATGTGTTCGGGGCTCGGCAGTAATTCTCAGGAAGCCTAAACGTTACGTTTACCACTGCTGGCGGATCTTCTAGAGCAGGCTCATCTTCCACAGCAGGTATATCTTCCACAGCAGGTATATTCTCCATCACAGCAGGCACATCTTCCACTGCACGCACATCTTCCACTGCAGGGAGCGTTAGCCTTCCTCTTCGAGCTCTTGTCCAACAACCATGGCAGATATGTTCGCTGTTATCGAATGTTATCTGAAAACAAAACTAAAAACTTGAATACCGAAACAGCCAAACTACCGCTTAGTGATGTTATACTTAAAAAGTACTTACCTCACGTGGAGTTAAAGCTTGAATTATGTTTTGAACCGTATGATGATGATTGTTCTGTTACTAGGCAGCGATAGCCGAGTGGAGATACCAACAGACTGCCATGCAGAGGGTATCTGGTTCGAATCCACGGCGCGCACCAATGACTTTTCGGAGTTATGTGCGTATTGAATAATTAATGATCGCTTGTCCCGTGCCTCGGAGAGCACGTTAAACCGTCGGTCCCAGTTGTCATGAAGATCTTTGACAGTCGTTACAGGGCGTCAGTACCTTCTAAATAAACTGACACTAGTCTAAACCATGAAATGTCACTATCCCTTCGGGTTGCGGAGGTCAGACAGGCAGTCGCTCTGTGGAAAAGCTAATATTCAGCCAAATCCGGTTAGACTAGTAAGCGGACCCCAGATTGAAACTGGGATAACGCTAAGAGGATGATGATGATGGTTGTTCTGTAGATCACGAGTTAATGTGTGTCTTCTGATTCTTTCCACAGAACAGTTACAAAGTAAACAAACGATGTTTAGTGGTTGATACATTGCTCAGACACTTAGCACTTCAAAAATAAACTCAATCTAAACGCAATATGTAGCACTACAATAGTCCAAATTAAAAGCCAGGTCAACGGGTGAAGCAAATACAAAAGTCCAAGTAAAGCCAAGTCGTTAAAATAATGGATGAAATAAAAACGCGCACAGTACACAACGGATCACGGGTGAAGTTAGACTGCAGTGCAAAATCAGAGGCGCGCGCGCAAGTAGATACAGACGCAGGTATATGCATGAGAGAGACAAACATCTACATAATGTGCGCATGCGAGACAGCATTTTTCTCACAACTCTGTTGCAACTCCCAACTCCCTGGAGTTACGTATTATTTTTATGCGAAAACATTTTATGAAAATAATAGCTTTAACTAAATCGTCCCGAAAATCTTAAAAACAAAACTAAAAATAAACCCTGGGACTGATTATTTTTTAAACATTTTTTTAAATTGTATGTTAATGCAAGTAATCATTTAGAAGTACCCCCATGTCTGGTCTCTGCATATGGCCCAATATGGTCAATGTCCTTTTTGAATAACAAAATTTTATATCAAAATAAAATTAATGTCTATATATGACATTAGAGGTTGTATAAGTTATCTTGGTCATTATTATTATTTTTGATCGAATTTTATTTGGTTCTTAAAATGGAATATCTGCCTAGCAAAAATTTATAAGTAGGTAACCAATTGATTTTTGATCATACCTCGAAATTTTTTTATCTTGGAGATAATAGATAAACGTAAATATCATCTAGCTCTTACATAGAGTCACAACAGTTGCTGTAAACATACAAATCAAAGTAAAAAAGTCCACACAAGTACTACTAAGAGCCCACATTACAAAAGATAATTGCTCGGAACACTCGTTACCTCATCCATTGCGTGTAAGTACATCCATTTAAATTTTAATAGACGTGTAATGTACACTGTTAACGGAGCTTATCTCTGTTCACATTTTTATGTGTTTACTCCATCTTTGAAATAATAATGTAAAGCGTCACCATGACATTACACACGTTCTCTGACGCCTACATCAGCAAGCTTTCTTATTTACATAAAGGAAATCCTTTTGCCTTAAAAATGGTGAAAGATATTGTGAACATGTTTTTATGCCGCTGTAGTAAGTGCATCATAAATACTCTATGGAAAAAATAATTTATTGTTTGTCTGTCTTGTGAATAAGGATAATATTAGCGTATTGAGGTTAGATTTTCTTATGTAACTGGAATACTCTCGATTTAAAGTCCGATCACAAGCCCCGAGTGCCGAGCGAGCGTCAGATTTCGTGCAAGAACGCTTGATATCAGCCACTAGATTATTGTATGAATATCCTCAATATATATTGGAAAATGCAGGTATGAGAATATTGCCTGACGTCAGCAATCTTGATATTCTTTCTAGAAACTAGAACGCAAGCAGGTTGCAACTTTATTGACTAATTCATAAGTCACTAGAGGATGCCCATAGATTTTATTTACTCTTTTAGACCGATCCCGTAGAAATGAAGGAAAATTAAAAAAAATTTTGGTGCACCACTTTATTTTATATTTTTGTTCACTACGGTGGAAACTCTCCTTATGAGCCATCTCAACTCGACGCCAACCCGGCCAGATTGTGATCGACCGGGCTTGGGACTGGCGGAGGAGGTGTGTGCAGGCTCTCCCCTAATGGCGTCCCGTGTAATGGCAGGGTCACGCGATTCACGGATGGCATACTTTTCCGTGACCCCGCCGCGATATTGGCTCGCCGTTGGTGTTGGCAGGCCCCGTCTCGTTAAGTGGCGCGGACACTACGCCGCCTCCTTGCCTTTTAGAGGACGGGGTGCAGCCCCAGCACTCACCGTCCGCAGGCACTAAAGCGGCCGCAGAGGATAGGGGGGACGGCAACATGACAATACTGCATCTTCTCTTCCTCTGCGGCCCAACCGCGTCGCAACAAATGGTGCGCACTCATTCGGTCGCGGGAGATAGGCCGCGCGGCAACGCAACACCGACTCGCCTCTCCTCCCGCGACCGTGACCGACTGCGAGGGACAGACAGAACTGTCCCCCGCACCCGCACCTTTGGATGCATCCTGCGCAGGCCTCCATCAAGATCACGCGGAGCGTCCACTGCCGGGATCTCGCTTGACTTCACCGTGGATGCCCTTACCACGGTTACTGAGCCCCTACGGTTCCCAAGGAACATACATGCCAAAACTTCTTGTGCCCATTAGTTTATACTGTAGCTTGTCTATCAGTCAGTCAGTAACGCAAGGATATTATATTAGGTACTAAGCTGTGCAAAGTCCGAAGTATATCAAATCGGAAATATAATTATAATATAACCATTGGAGGCAACATTTACAATTGAAGCCCGAGTGACCTGAGTAGTAACGGTAGTAAAGGTTACTTTATTAAAATTATATATGTAAACATCACACTAGAAAAGAAAAAGACACAAAAAAGTAAAAAATGTCACTAACACATAATTATCCAATCACCACAATAAACAGCAATAGCATGATAATTATGTATTCATGTTTAAGTAATTCGCTAGGTTGCGTTCGACATCCATTGACTGTAAAATCCTTGCTCCACGCTTCTTCAACTTTGTAACAACCACTTTTAAAACCTATAGACTTATATTATATGTGATTTTATTTGAAAAGTCTTTTTCCATGCTTGTGCCGTTTTTCTAGGAAGGTATTGCGAGATAGAAAATATTGCGAAGCTATGAATATTTATTATTTTCTTTCAAACAATTCCCAACCTAGAATATACTTGTAATCACAAGGAACCCTACGAACACTCGACGATCACACACAGAGAACACCCAGACTGTAAACTATATTAATTTTCTGTCACACAAGGTTATGTCACCTCGTCTGGGGATCGAACCCACAACATTACGACATCTGACTGCTAGGCTATCCATGCAAAATTCCAACGCGGGATCCACTAAAATTACTACTGTAACCGGATGTTACTGAACATTAGCTTTTCCATTAAGCGAATGCCTGTCTGACCGCAAGCTATAGCGATATTCCATGGACTAGTGATCTCAATAATAAAAAAAATTAATATCTTCCATTTAATATCTGTAACAACAATGGAGAATTAGTAAAAAATATTACAAAGAAATATCTTCTACATTATGACGACCAGTTGGCGCAGCGGGAGTGTAAGCGACTGCTACGCCGAAGGTCGCGGGTTCGATTCCCGCTCAAGTCAAACATTTGTGTGCAAGAACATGGATGTTTGTCTTGATCTGGGTGTTTCTATATATAATATGTATGTATTTACAAAAAAAAGTATATAAGTAAGTTTATCCATTATCTAGTACCCATAGTACAAGCTCTGCTTAGTTTGGGACTAGATGGTGATGTGTATATGTGGTAGAATATTATATTATATTATAGTAAAATGTCTATATTTACGGTTAAATTAAAGTCTATATATATTTTAAGGAAAAATATATACCTCCTCTTTTTGTTCCTATAAAAGAATGATTAATTAAAACAGAATTATCGTACTTAGTAACACCGACGCTAAACATAAACCTCTCCAGCAGATTATTACAGATACCGACATTGTGCAGCTGACGTCACTTTAGGTTATCTGTACATTAATGTAATCTGTATTAGCCCAAGAGCCCACGATTGCCAGACCTTCGTTATTTTATAAATGCTGAAAGTTTGCCTGTGCATGCCCCCTACAAAGGTAAGAACGACCACCGATTATAGAGTTTGGGCTGTGGTTACTTTGGCAGTTATCAGTTATGTTATGAATATCTTAAAAGATCGCAATCGGCTAAGCTCTCGCGCTCGTACCTACAGCGGACTTTCAAAGTGTCTGGCAAGATGTTAAAACCATTGAAACTGTCCGGCTGGTAGGCTAACATCTTTTTATAGGTTTACAAGTAACATATGAAATATGAATGAATAAAATTTAGCTTTAATACTATAACGAATTATAGGAACCATTTTATCCACCTTAACTACCTGATAACTTCTAAAGTAACCACAGCCCAAACTCTATAATCGGTGGTCGTTCTTACCTTTGTAGGGGGCATGCACAGGCAAACTTTCAGCCTTTATAAAATAACGAAGGTCTGGCAGTCGTCGGCTCTTGCTCTATATACTATCAGTTGTAAATATTTTTGCCTGTCCTTTCACCATTGTACAAAGCTAGCTGCTTACGTCATTGCTAAGTGTGGTTTTTACGTGTTTCCATATTATAGTTTTTAGATTCTTATGACTGGCGGTCATGGTTTCCCACCTGACACGAATTTCTGTGCAAAAGCAATAATAAGCATGACTATTTGCTCTGTGTCTGAAACATACACAATACATTTCTATAAAATGATTCGTTCTTGGTCAGTTTTGGGCTAATGCGATTTAGATTATCATCGACACGTTAAAAAGAAGGAGCTGATTCGTTACTAAGTGGAAAAAGTCGAAGTAGACTTATATAATATAAGAACGTTCTGAAAGTAGATGCATAAGCTGAAACATTACCACCCTGTCGACTCATTAACTTCCAAGTAAAAGCACTCGGCCTTTGATAACTTTGTTTTTACGAGTTCACTGTCACGATAATGCTAATGCAAACTTTCATTCAAACCCTAATGTATAGTATAATCCTCGGGATTATCTACAATAATCATCATCGGAGATGAATTGTTATCAATTGAATGGTAATAAAGTATGTAATAGCTAAAAACGCTCACTTTATAAAGAAAAGGCGGATCCTCAATTACAAATATTAATAATGTTATGTATCAATACGATCATAATATTTTCTTTTTTACTATTAAATCATTGTTTACGGTCGTAGAGGTCAGATGAATGGAACTTACGAGGAAAAAAACATTGTTTGCTCATTTTCAAATATCGATGTTATTGTTTAATAATGTAAACATTTGAAGGGAATACTGAACATGCTTATACCCATATAATTGAATTATCGCTTGCCCTGTGCCTCGGAGAGCACGCTAAATCGTCGATCCCGACAGTCGTAGTCGTGAAGATCTTTGACAGTCGTTATGGGGAATCAGTACCCTCAAATAAAATGATACTGGTCTAAACCATGGAATATCGTTATCCCTTTTGGTTGCGGAGGTCAGACGGCAGTCGCAAAAGTTGATATTCAGTCATATCTGATTAGACCAGTAAGCGGACCTAGGGCTCCAAGGCGAGTAAGGTTTGGATACAGCCGGGTTAACGCTAGGACGATGATGATGATGACTGAATATGCTTATACGTATACCTTTAACGGTATTATAACGCACTCGCCCACAAAATGACAATAAATTACTCAAAACATTTTTGCTTTCTTGTGCAAAATGCTTTCTTGTGCGAAGTTACCCGCGGCTACGGCGACTGAGAAATGTTTGATTTTGTCAAAGATATTTCAGTCGTCCGCTGTACTCTAACTGGGTTTATTGGTGAGGCTCACCAATTTTATAGTGTTCATGACAGACGGGATTACGGCAACTTTACGGGTGCAAAACGTGGTAGCACTACGATATATAATAGAACAGTACGATCTCTGTTTAAGACTGCAACGCTATTAAAAATTGCAGGAAAATATTACTTCAACTTACAAAGCAAGTTTAAGACTTGTCAAGTGATAGTCCTCACACTTCTCACGTCAGTTCAGACTCATTTATATAGCAACATTTAGTATTTCGTTTTGTTAAAAATAAAATCTATGAATGAAAATGGTGTGGTTCAGGTTGGAAAAGCCAGTCAGATCTTTTTCTTGAGCTTTTAGTAATTAAACTGACCCGTCACCGGCTTCGAGAAAAACACTATTCAATGCTTTAAGCTTTATGGGCATAGATAGAAGCCCTTTTGCTATCGTCAATCCTCGCTTTAATCCCCTGTGAAAAATACAGGTGAATGGGCGTGAAAACAGCTGAAGTTGCTACAATTTGTGTCAAATATAGGAATGACTAGTACATTACATGAAAATCAAACATGATTTAAATCTATACTGCACATAGCAATGCAACTCTAAAGTTATGTTTATACTTTACAAGCTGACCACGCGAACTTCGTACCGCCTAACAGTCGATTCTTATTTTTTTTTCCTTTTTTATTTTTCGCTCCGTAAGAACCATCCTCGTACTTCAAGGAATATTATAAAAGAAGAATTTGCGACATCGGTGTATACTTGCTCCTTGGGTTCACCTGCTCTTGAGATTTGCGCTTAGCAACACATTTTTATATACCTACTTATTTTTTTTTGACATTTTTATATTATAGATTATATATGCGCATCGCGGCAAGGTATAAAATATAAGGCCACAAAAGAGTTTGTTCATAAACAAGCCTCACGGCGCACTTACGTACGTATATGTATTTTAAGGAAAAGTTATAGTCAAAAGAGAGAAATTTTATTACAGTTTACTGGGAAACGTTAATTTTGTTATAAACTTATACAAAAAATAATGTGGACGGATGGCGAAAGCGAGGGATGAGCCGATAAGGGCGACGTTAGAACCTGATGAATTCTCGTCGAGGATTAGCCCTTACAATATGAGCACAATTTCACAAGTGCCAAGGGTCTAAGGGTGACAAATGCTGTCGTGAACGTCTCGCAATTTATTCGCGGTATCCTATCTCTTATATAGCTGTTAGTATATTTTCTAATAAAAATGGTAATATAAAGCATTTTTAACGATGTTATTTTCCCAGCGTCCCAGCGTCGGTACGTTTTGCCGCTGAATAAACATTTTAGAATAGATAAGTTTGTTTGAGCCACGTACGCTTTACAGGTCTTCATTTACGTTATCTTAAATTCTGTTTCTGAAGACATCATGATAAACGAACGGAGTACAGTAAGCTCATAAATTCCACTTACATTTTTGGCCGAGGAGCTACATCCGTTTTATACTGCGGGTTTTAAAGCATTACTTAGTTACTGACTGCAGTCAATGTCTATGTATGAGATCACTATGAGATGCTGGAATTCTTGCTCAATAGCTAACATTTTCTTAGTGTTGTTGGACAAGGAAATATGCGTTCATTTTATAAGCTAGTTTGCTTGTAGTAGTACCTACAAGTAACCATTAGTAAATTAAAAGAGAAAAACCTTTTCACCTGTTCGTACCGTACTGGCATCGTTGTGAATGATGCAATCATTGTGGCTTACTAGATATTTATATCATGTACAGAAAAGTTTACTTTTCTATAAATTAATAGCATGAACATTATTCATAGGTATACTTCTGAATGTCCAATAAAATGAGCCAATTTAACTTAAAGAAAATAGTCTTACTTTTATAAAAGGAAAGTTTTCATAACTAGGTATACTTTTTCACACTGGATTAAATTACATTCTTATCTTAGAAAAACTGTAGACTCCCATAGGAAATCAGAAAAATACGAAGCCATTTAATACTGTCTAAAAAGTCATTTTCACCATTCGTTTCATCGTAAAAGTCTAATTTACATAACACTTATAATAATTGGTTTATGTAATAGGTACAATATACATAATTATTTGTTTTTACTTCTATATGTAAACACATTATCGCTGTTAAAATTAAAAAGATGTTTACGATGTGAAATTATGAATAGATATGCTTAGTAATAAAAATTTGATCCACGGTAAGAATCAGTAATCCTGATATTAAAGTTGCTCTCAAACACAACACATTTAAAAATAAACCTAAGCTAATTACTATAGAGGTTTGATATGAAAGCTTCGTTATAAGGCTGTTGCTCAGTGAGAAATAGTCAGCTTCGAAAGTGTCAACTAAAATACAGCCCTAGCCGAGTTGATGAGCTACGGGCGATGTTTTTACACCTCTGAAACCGGGTGGATGTTGATCTAATTCGTCGACGTCCGCAAAGTTTGTCCCAAGCCTGACCGGCTTTAATTGATTAAGAACATGTTTGACACGTGAATATTCTGGTACGATTTTGGCCAAGCTCTAACGTCAAGGCTTTAATATGCTAGGGCGTGTGGATGTATTTTTGTATCCGCTTGGAGATCTCATTGCAGTAGCAGTTATTGTTATCTACCTCAACAAATTTAATGTGGGTTGATTTGATCAAGTTTTTAGTAGAAATACCAAGTATACTCTATTGTTACAGCTAGTCTTAAGCTGCCCTGTAACTTGCTTTGCGTTTAATTTGTCAGCAATCACTGCAAAATGTCCATGCTGATTTAATTTTACTCGTGTATCACTTATCATGTCACCAATCTATAACCTATACTTTCTAAGAACATTAAGGGCCTTTGAATAAGATCAGAATATAGGATATTTTTTAATTTTTTGAATAGAATTTTTGAATTTTGAATTTTTGATGGCGATGTAAGTCCTAATTGTACGTTTAATTTATCTATACTGTATAATTATAATGTTGCTATGGTATCACGATCTTAAACATTACAGAGGCCTTTTCTGTAACCCTATTGAGAAATAATGATCGGAGCACGAAGCTTTTAAATTATTATTTATATTAAAATATGTGCAAATATTGCAAACGTTTTTTTTGTTCGCTACCGTGGAAACTCTCCTTATACACGCTGATTTTTTATTGGTTTAGGAAAAAAAACCTCACGTTGGAAAAAATATCTGCTATTCATATTCAAAATCAAAATTTGCCTACCACGTAAGATAAAAAAGTTATAAAAGTCAATAACTCTAGAAAATACGTAGTAACGCACGACTCGATCGAGCGCGTCGGCGCGCTGTACGTAAAACAGCTGTTGACGTCACGCGGCGAGGTAAACAGCTGTTTTAGGTACCCACAGCGCGTGTAACAGTAGGTAACTACCTACACATAAAACACGTATCAGTCAGCACACTCAGCACAGCACTAAGAAGTACGGATGGATAGTGATACCTAATTTACGTACTTACAAAACACAAATTAATTACGATGCATACTTCAATAATTTTAAGCACATAATAATGATTAAAATAATAATAAATAAACACATGGAACTAAATAGTTGTACCTATTCCTACATAAGTCGACAGAAATAAGCTATGGGTTCACGCAATCCTAATAAACTAGTAGAAGAAAGAACAAAGAACTAATTATTAGCTACGTATTAGTCGTAGGTACAATACATAATCATTTTCAATAACTAGTAATAGAAGAATTTAGGTATTTACTTATGTCTGGCGTGTTTAAAACATGTTATCAACGTAGGTATTCACAACAATCAATAAATCAAATGATTTACCTTTACAGTCAGAAGTCTGTAAAGGTAAATCATTTAAAATTACACTAATTTCAAGATGTAAGCAGAAGCTTACATCACAATCAATTTACACATTTCGCACTCGAAGTACCTACAGTGCATGTTTCTCGCGTTCTCGCGACTCCATTTCTTCTTTATACACAAATTTTATAACCTCTATCGACTAATAAAACCCTATGGAGTCAGGTCAGGTTGCGGCCTATCAATCCATTAGCGAACATATCAGTATTGTAAGGATCCACGATTGTAGTTTTATTACGTAAAACGAACACAGAGTTACGGGAGCGTGCTATACGACTGTCTCATTGACCTAATTTCTTAAGACTGAAGGTCAACTTGCACCCGCGCCGCACCCCGCCGCGCCCCCGACCCCTGCTGGCGCCCTGCAGCGGAGGGGAGGCGCGCGCGCATGGCGGGGAGCGGGGAGGGCGGGTATCACACACAGTTCAATGACTAATGCCAATGTGTGTGTGACACGATCGCTCGTACTTCGCCAGTGTGCGGCAAAGTGGTACTTCGTGTTCTCGTACCATTAAATTAATTAATTTCTCAAGATTTGATTTTTTTAAGTTATATTTCAAATATTATTAGCTAGTTAGGTTCTATTAACGATAAGTAATACGATGGCTTTCACTCCAAAACCAATAAAAAACAGTGTGTATATTATTCCGACGCCAACCCGGCCGGAGTGTAATCGACCGGGCTTGGGACTGGCGGCGGAGGTGTGTGGAGGCTCTCCCCTAAAGGCCGGGCATACCCACTAAAACCACCGCGGTGTCCCTGTGTGTCCCGTGTAGTGGAAGGGTCATGCGATTCGCGGATAGCATAATTTTCCGTGACCCCCCACCCGTGTTGGCGGGCCCCGACTCGTTATGACTTGGGAGGTGACGCGGACACTACGCCGCCTCCTTGCCATTTCGCGGTCGGGGAGTAGCCCCAGCGCTTGCCGTCCGCAGGCACTAAAACGGCCGCAGAGGTCAGGGAGGACGGCAACCTGACAACACCGCATCTTCTCTTCCTCGGCGGCCCGACCGCGCCGCAAAAAATGGTGCGCCCCCATTTGGTTGATATTGGAGATAGGGCGCGCGGCAACGCAACACCGACACGCCTCTCCTCCCGCGACCGCGCCCGACTGCGAAGGACAGACAGTACTGTCCCCCGCACCCACACCTTTGGACGCATCCTACGCAGGCTTCACCCAAGCCCACGTCCACTCCCAGAAACCCGCTTGGCTTCACCGTGTGTGTCCATGCCACGGTTACTGAGCCCCCCCCACCACAACATGGTGGAGAAGATCCCACAGGGGGGAAATATTGCAAACCTAATTTATTTGATATTAACTGAGCCGACGCATTCGCACGCGTTATTTAGGAGATAGCGTTATATAGAGTGCGTTGGGTAAATCTATTGGCAGTTGGCACATTAAAGATTTAAAACTTATTAACTACACTGATTCCTAACCTGACTAGATTCCTTCATTGTACCCACCTACAGTTTGAGTTTCATAATCACTAAATACTTAGCACTGTCTACAGAAGTTTCGGAGGACGAAATTAGAGATTTTTCTCGTCTAGACACGTAAAATCCTGCTGTACAGAGCGGGGTATTCTAACGTAATACTCCGTATTGCGTTATAATCTCTACAGGCGCTTAACGCAGTAGGCGGAGCCAGTCTAGTCCGCAGAGCGCTTCGCCATGAATTACTACCTTATAAGGTAATGGACCGGGCACCACAGGTCTATGCCTATATAAGATGGGTGCGCGATCTAATTCAGTCACTTTCCCTAGATGTCGCTACGCTGCTACTACTACTACGTATTTATTCTGCCTTCTACTTATATATTTACTATCCCGCTGGGGGTGAGAAGGTATATTCTAGTTATATGTGTGCCAATATGTTTTGTCTGTAGTATCTGTCTCTCCAAAGCATAACAGCCGATCTAGAGACAGCCTGTTCCTGACCGGTTGTTTTGTATTGTTTATGCTACTTTCCAGTCCTCCCAACGGGCTATACTCCCCTTACGGGTCTTCACCTGTCTTCACACAACGGGCTGACGTTTTACCTACAGCTTTCTACATCCACCGGTCCCTACCACCAAGTTGCTGTTAGCTGTGACCTACGAGCTGCTGGCACCGTGCTTCTACTAGCCTACGACTGCGCCTACCGCTCAGCCTACATCAGTTCTGCCTGAGCCTACCGCTCAGCCTACACCTCGACCACCTAGCTGCCTACCCAGCATGCACTTCGGCCAGCTCACCGACGACCCTACGAACAGTCTACCTTGCGAGCGTCGGAGAGCAGCAGGAGTCTACACTCCAGCCTTTAGGGTAGTGCTTACCTAGTCGGTCATACTGTATGTAAGCGGTAGTGAGACATAATAAATAAAAACCTATTCCTTCTAAGCAGTGTTTCTATTAGAACTCCGACAATCTATCTGAGAGCTAAACGTCTCAACTGCACTGCACCCACGACATATAGCGTTATTTTATATACCCAATAAACCTTAACCGATGAATAGGCTATCTAACACAAAAATACTTACATATATTTAAATCGAACCTGTCTTTCCTGAGATAAGAACGTTTAACCAAACAAACTTTTCGGCTTTATAATATTGGTATACATAGATGATACCCATGTAGTACTCGTATACGTAGCAGCGGCATCTCTTTGATTAGTGTACATGGTATATGGGTCATCTGATTCGTGCAGTCTCGAGTTCGATCACAGATACACGTCGCAATGTAATCACCTTTATTACATTCTATCTGGATCGAAGTCTTCTGAACTGTTTGGAAGAATTGGAATTATTAATAAAGTTACTTGTAGCGTGGAGCCGGTTGGTTATACAATCCGTTTAACTAGATACATGCGACATGTCTGTATAATTATGTGTATAAAATTCTTGTATTACTGACTAACTAACTGAAAGCCCACAGCCTTAACAACTGTGCGCAAAAATTTGAGGTTTGGCATGTATGTACGTCCCTTGGGTAGAAGTATAGGTGCACTAAAAAGAGATTTTCCGAAATTATCACAAGATCGGGCCAAAATATATGTGCGCGCGTAGCTAAGAGCATCCTCTAGTATTAAATAAAACATGAAAAAGTAACTACAAACATACCTAATTAGGAAAAAGTGGGAATAGCTTTGTACATACATAGAATTACGCAGCAATACAAACAGTATTTTCTTTTACCCAAAAATGGGCAGGTAGGTACAAACTTCAACGATAGCAAAAAATGCACATTCCAAAAATATTCCAACGAATCGTTCTCCATTTGTCATTTCAATTAAAATAAGTGTCGCGACCAAATTGTAAAAAATAATCCAATTACGCTTCGCCAAGCTAATGGATCTCTGCAGTTGATCGACGCGACTGGTAGATAAACAGCGCCTTGTATCACAAAATATCATCACTTTTTGTAGAGAAAGCCCTGAAAACCTAAAGTAATCAAAACAAGGCAATCTGAGTGGAGACGACGTGTTAATTAAGCTCGGCCCAATTAAGTGCCTTTTTGGCACAATTAAAATTAGCTTTGTAATGGACAATAATTAATAGCTACCTTTTTTACAAAAGAATGTTCGAGTTTTTGGTTATCCAACATATTCAGCGAATGAAGATGATGAGCTGAAACAAAACTTTTTGCGATGATTGGGATAACAAGGTAAATATTTCCGTTGGAAGCCAAAAAGCTTGACCATATAGATACATTTCAGGCGTGCCATTTCGACGACGTAGCAGATGCCGATCCAAAGCTTAGTTAGTCTTGTCACGAAAGCAAGCCACAGGGTTAAGAAACATATATATCATCAAATAAAATAAACAGATTCAAGTATTAATTCTTTGATAAAATTGTCTACTCTGCTACTTTCAATTAATTTCTATTATCGATTCAGAGGATCTTTCTTTGAAATTTTCCATGGAAAATTTTCAGTTGAGATTCGTAAGAGGACACTAACAAGGTAACATAATTAGGCTAGATTTAGATGGGCGTTTTAAAATGTTAACACATTGCAATATGACGATCACAAATAATACTATAACATGTCATGTTTCATAATTATAATTTGGCAATAAAGCCGAAGTGAATATTTGATGAAATTGTAAGATGTTGGAAGGAAGTAGCGCATAGCTAGTTTGTATAAAAGTGCATTGAATATGGGCTATTTCAAGACTCAGAGCTTAAATTCTCCATGGTCTGTCGTCGATTTCCAGAGTCTGTCATTGTGAGACGCTGTCGTCCTATATGGATACAGTTTTTGCTATTACGGTACAAACAATACTATCTAACACACTATCTTCATTCATTCATCTGATTTTAGCGAGTGAAACATAGTGCTACCACTAGAAAAGGAACTCACGTTAGGGTAAAACTTGGTAATACGCCCCGCTTTTTTTTGAAGTTCAATAAATCTCAAATAATAATATATATAATCGTTTTTTTGTTACTAGGACGTTATTTGGTTACTTGACCATAATACAACAAAAGCTAAATGTAATAGGAACGTTAGTTAAAGACTTATTTCTATATTTTTTTTACATGGAGTGGGGCGTTTTGTCAGGCACTCATCGCCTAATACGCCTCTCTTGTATTATAAAATGCCCCGGGTAATTTAAAATGCCCCAGTAAGTATATATACATGCATTAATTTAAACAAAGACGATAAAAACAACATCTATTAGTTTTAACTGCTTCCATAGTGATGCAAAACACATGTAACCACCCTGAACAAGCCGAAAATTGAATCCAGTCTTCAGAAAACTTTGCTTTGTAGCAATTTTCTGTGCATTCAATGCATTTGTTATCATCCATATCCGAAAATTCTTCTTCAGAAATGTTAGTTCTGTTACCGGTTTCATCGACTGTTTCAGAAGACGATGAATAAAATACTTTTCTGTTTTTAACCGACTTCAAAAAAAGGAGGAGGTTTACAATTCGTCGGAATCTTTTTTTTTTATGTATGTTCCCCGATTTCTCTAAGACGCCTAGACCGATTTCGAATATTCTTGTTTTGATTGAAAGAGTATACCTCCTAGTTGGTCCCATGATCATCAGGTCAGGATCTGATCATGAAATCCCGAGAAATCGAAGGAACTCTTCAAATTTTATAAGCACACTTGAAGCGATTTGACCGTAACAACACAATGCCGTTGAGTTTGGGCTCGTTTGAGTCGTCTTTTACATGGACTTTGATGCTAGATGATTTCCATGGTCTGATCATAGACTTGGAAGGTAACCAAGAGATCTTTGTGATACAATAACACAATCTCATCGAGGTTAAGGTCGTTTGATTCGTCTTTACATGGACTTTGGTACTGGATGTTTTGCAGGGTCTGATGATGAAGCAGGAAGGTTGCCATGGGATGTTTGTTATAAAAAGATGCAATCCCATTGAGCTTGGGCTCGTTTGATTCGCCTTAACATGGACTTTAGTGCTGAATGTTCACCAAACTCTGATGATGGAGCAGGAAGGTAGCCATGGGATATTTGTAATACAATTACGCAATCCCATCGAGTTTGGGCTCGTTTGAGTCGTCTTTACATAGACTTTGATGCTGGATGATTTTCATGGTCTAATGATAGAGCTGGTAACCCCATATCATCGAGTTTAGGGTCGTTTGGTGGTCTTTACATGGACTTTGGTACTGGATGTTTTCCAGGGTCTGACGATGGTGCAGGAAGGTGGCCATGGCATCTTTGTAATACAAAGACGCAATCTCATTGAGTTTGGGCTCTTTGGATTCGTCTTTACATGGACTTTAGTGCTGAATGTTTACCAAACTCTGATGATGGAGCAGGAAGGTGGCCATGGGATCTTTGTATTACAATAACGCAATATCAACGTGTTTAGGCTCGTTTGTTTTGTCTTTGGTATTGGATGACTGCCGAGATCTGATGATGGAACTGAAACGAACGTGTTAAGGCTATTTAGTTGAAAACAAAAAATACTTGAAATTGCCAGAAACGTACAGGTCTACATTTCAGAATTGAGGCACGTAAGGAAGGCCTCCCCATCATGTACCACCTACACTATCCTCTGTACCACCTTTTACTATTTTTTATTAGTATACCACTAAAAAGCAAAAAATAAAAATTATTTTTAAATAAAAAAAAACCAACTTCAAAAAACACTAAGGAACTAAAAAACAAAAAAATAATCGGTTTTGGAGCAAACATTTTTGAATTCGGTGCCAAGCCCTTACGCAAAAAGTTACTAAATTACAAACTACCTATTCCATCAACAACGTAAGTTATATAAAAATGTGTAGAGGTTTTATAGTCAGATCAGAAATACTTTGCTTGGCACCGACTCCAAGAATGTTTGCTCCAAAACCGATTATTTTTTTGTTTTTTAGTTCCTTAGTGTTTTTTGAAGTTGGTTTTTTTTTATTTAAAAATAATTTTTATTTGGATGAACTTTCCTCACCTTTTTCTTTTCTATCGAAATTTTAACTATTTTACTTCTTTTGATTTCTTCTTTTTCATTATTCTCGACCCCCTTTTCCTTTGCCGGTATTTTCTTCTTTGTATTTTCAACATGCCTATATTTCTCAGCTCGGTTATTTATCATGTAAATTCTCATCTGAATATGCATCCGTTCTATCTTCGTCATCTTCTGAATCATTTTTATATTCAGGTTTTCTCTACATTGCTATTTTCGTTTTCTCATTGGGTTTTACTCGGTAATTTTCTGATATTTCACCTTCAGATATATCCATAAATTTCAGATTATTGTCTTTTTTCTTAGGTTTTCTTTGCACATTGGTTAATTGTTTATGTTTTTCGTCTTGATCTGAATCCGAGTTCTAATTTTTGTAATTATTTTTGTAATTTCTCGTTTTAGATATTTTCTTCTTTGCTTTTTTAATTGTGTTCTCCCATGCCATTTTGTTTTCTTTTGCAAGCAATTACTTTTCTCTTCTCAATGTTATCTGCAGATGTAAGAATAATAGCTTTTTGCTTTCTTTTTGATGACATTACACATGTAATTTGAATACTGGGGCGTATTGTACAATTTGCTGCTTAAAACGCCCCATCAAGGACAAAGCCGCAATCTCAAGGTTATAACGCTGAGTGAACGAGAATAATAAAGGGTATTTATATGTATTTTTCACAGTTTAGATCAATTTGACTTAACTATAATGAGTTTCAATATATAAAAAAATGTTTGCAACTTGCCACAAATTGTATCTTCGCCGAAAAACTAAATTTATCAATATTTTTTAACCGAGCGTAATAAACCTCACGTGCACGTCCGACATGTTGTTTGGCGACTGATGGCTACTCGCAGCGCTATTCCTGTGCTGTGTAGCTTTCCTAGTGTGCGTGCTAGGTGCGTGGGGCGTTTTGTCAACTGGGGCGTAATACCATGTTTTACCCTATAAAATATATCAAAAACCCAAAAAAAAGGTAATTGCACAGGAAGAACCGTGAATTAATTAACATGGAGATTTAATATTACTAAGTATAATTGCGATGCGCGGGTTTGCTTAATAATATCATAGAAATTCGTCAACAAATACTTGAGGCAAAACAAACACTGTGTAAAAGAGAAAAGGATAATACTTCAAAAAGAAAAATATTATGATAATTTATACCCATCACTCTGTAATCCCTCTAAAGGAATTTTTACAGCCACATTACCGTATACCCACATTTCGTTGATAAAAGTAATAGACCCCGATGTGATGAAAGGCGAGTTCATTCCATTTATTGGGTACAGTCCCAATTACGGACTATAACAAAGAATTTTTCCTCATTCCTCATTTTGACCTCAAAAGCTTTAGGAAACAGCACCTATTACGTCAATTCGACGAATAGCAAAACCCGATTGAGCAAATTAGACTGCAGTGAAGTTGATAGAAATAACAATATAATTTTTTTTTATTCACAGTAATACAGAGAGCATAAAATACAAACAAAAATGTTCTAATATAATAATAGTATAAATGCTGTGGATTTTCAATTGATTGGAAAGAACACCATACCCCTGTACTAGTAAGAAACTGTATCACAGGTGGTTGGGTCTCTCTTTACAAATTTGAGATTTGTATTTTACAATACAACAATAATATTACGTATTTAACAAAAGACAGTGGTCAATATAAAACTTAGTTAATAATTAATAGCTACATGAATATAATTAAGATGATCATGTAATATATGTACGATATAATTGCCTGACGAGCATTTTAGAGAATTCACGAACGTAACTTATAAAGCTGTGGGTCAGCATAATCGTAAATGATGTCAATGTTAATTAAACCTTTATTATTTAGTATGACGTAAATAACTCATGTGTGCATTTTATTAAACTAGATGTTTGATGTTATTAGGTCAATATTCTAATGAGGTGTGTTAGGTGAATCACAAAATGAAATATCAAGTCTTAAAATTAAATAATAAATATGAAAAAAATAGTAGATAAAAGGTCGAAAATACGATATTACGTGGCTCCTAGGCGCCTTCATAATCCACGGAGTTTATGTACCTGTTTTCCGCCATTGTTCTTGCTGAGCAGTCATTAGAACCGGTGTTGTGGTTGCTGGGCTTCTTGAAGTGTAAGCAGGTCGCGCATTTTGGGTCTTCGGATTTCCTAGTGCATTCCTTTATCGTGTGTCCTTGGTTGCCGCAATGACCGCATGTATATTGAGACACTCTGCAAGACTTAGCCGCATGACCATACTGCTGACAATTATAACAGCGAGTAACTAGGGTGAAATCCTTCACCGGGCAAGATGACCAATTTATAAAGATCCTGTCTTGGATTATCAGTGCTATACGAATGGCTGCAGATACTTCTATTACGTAGTTACAGGTCTCAGCATCTTTACGGCCCGATTTATGACTCAGCTTGATTTCATTAAGAAAGGTCTCTAGGTTGCAGCTTTGAAGTTTCTCCGCTAAGTTCTGGTGGTACAGGCACGTGAAAACTTTCGTCTCTTTCATATTTGAAGGCACTCCAACGATCACGATTTTAGGCTTCCGTTTGTGGGGTTCATTGACTATAAGGCCTGAGTTTGCATGTTGTACCGATTGTTTTACTTTCTCAATATCATATTTGGTCTCGGTGCTGATGATCACGCCGCCGTTCTTAATCTTGCGTAGTGCTCTCACGTGGAGGTTCATTTGTTCAGGCCTGATGATTTTTTGCACTAATGATTTTGTGTCGTCACTCGATTTTAGCTTGTCATTTGGATAGTTTGCCACCGAACTTACGCTAATGGGCTGAATAAAATTATGTGCAGATTTTTTAACCATCTCAGCGAAAGACGGTGGAGAGGTGGTAGGTTTCGAGGACTCCTGTATGAATTGCTTTAGATCTTGAAGGCTCTGAGACAAATCAAGTTGTTCTTGCTGGGATTTGATGGTAGAATGGGCCTGGATAGCATGTGACTTAAGGGACTGGTACTGAACTGCCAACTGCGAAACTTTAGTGCTCACATGGCGACAGAGATTACTGACTCTCATCTTCTGCTCAGAGTTTAGTTTTCCTTCTTGTGCTATAGAACACACTTCGTTGAGGTACTGCTCAATAGATGACATCCAGTTCTGGATTTCAGGCGTAGGGATGACTTCAAGTGCTGGACGCTCAGGTGCAGGTGCAGGTGCCGGCGTCGGAGGAGGACTCCGAGCAGTCTTCCTACTCGGAGTGAAAGGACTGTGATCCATTATATATTGCTTACAATGTCAATCACGATACATTTTATAACACACAGTTTTGTTACGTTCGCAGATAGTTGTACGCGTTGATTGAGGTCACGATTTAAAAATATTTAATTAATAATTACTCATGCGATTCAACACGTCCGTTCTCAACAACAGTGCGAAAGATAGCTCTAAATAAAACGAGTATATGCTTGAACTTGGATTGCCAGCATCGGAAGCAAAACCATTGTATCGTAAAGTGCACGATTTGTTTAACAATTACGTTACTTGAATTCCTATAGTACCTACAAAGCAAATATATTTTATACAGCAAAACAATGATATGAAATAAATGTTAGGATCGCGTACGGAGATGAAGCGAAATGATGGAACGACTGCCATTTACGTCCGCTCGCATGAAAAATATTTCTACTGATCTTGTTTACATTGACACGGTAATCCGTGCCGGGTGTAGGACGCCGTTTTTACGCTTTGCCGAGCAGATGTGAACCAGGGCTGCCTCTAAATTACGACGGCAATTTATAATATTATGGCCGTCCGACCTGACGACGTGTCGCTCACTTAGTTCCGGAGTTTACAAATATAGGGACAACGTGTGAAATTATGTGTTTAACACTTTTTCAGAGCCAGAAGGTCGGATGTGTTTTACGACTATTGTTTTTGCTTGTTACGTTTTAGTAATTGCTATTAGGTCTGCAATCATAAATGTTATAAGGCAGATTCACACAGTAAGTTGGTTGATGAAATAATTATCATTACAGAGACGATTTTATAACAGGAAATCTAAATATACAATAGATCAATCAATAATCGAACCGTGGTATTTAAAGTTAAGACTAGCTACCCTTTACCATTTAAGATTTATAATAAAGTCGAAATAGAGACGCGATTAGTTTCAAAGCACCACTTAAGCTCGTTTAGTGCACGTCCGTACCTACCTACTCCTGTATGTACGATGGGTTAAAAGTTAATTAAGTTGCACTTTATAGAGGTAAATTGAGGCTGCTATTATTCGTTTGAGACATTTGCGTGGTTTCATGAATTTACCAAACAGCTTTCTGGTAATATAATCCTTATTTTGGTTACGCTAAATAAGTTCTTATTAATAGCTTGTTAGTTTTTAGAACTGGTACGCGGTAATATATGGAACTACTTTCTACATTTTTTTTTACTTTTTACTTTTTTCTACATTATTTTCGTACCCACATCTTCCAAAAAGATTTTCTTAATGTTTACTAAGGTCAATAGAGAAAGCAATATACAAAGTTTGAAGTCAATCCACGGAAGGAATAATAAGTTTCGTTTAACACACACTTTCAAACCCTATCTAATCTCCTGAGGGTAGGATTTTCAAAAAACAAATCCTTAGTGTTCGCTATCGTCATTTGAGGAACCAATATACAAATTTCGAAGTCATTCCACTGAAAGAATAATAAGTTTCCTACACACTTTGACTCCCTATGTTACCGCCTGAGTATGGGAATTAAAAAAAAACTAATTCTTAGTGTTCACTATCGTCATTTGAGGAACCAATATACAAAGTTTGAAGTCAATCCACTGAAAGAATAATAAGTTTCGTTTCAAATAGACTTTGAAACTCTATCATACCCCCGAGAGTAGGAATTTTAAAACCAAATTCTTAGTGTTCACTATCGTCGTTTGAGGAACCATTATACAAAGTTTCAAATGAATCCATTGAATTTTTTTATATGTTACAAAATGGGACACCCGTTCTTTACCTTAGTGTTCGCTATCGTCATTTGGGAACCAATATACAAATTTCGAAGTCATTCCACTGAAAGAATAATAAGTTTCCTACACACTTTGACCCCCTATGTTACCGCCTGAGTATAGGAATTAAAAAAAACTAATTCTTAGTGTTCACTATCGTCATTTGAGGAACCAATATACAAAGTTTGAAGTCAATCCACTGAAAGAATAATAAGTTTCGTTTCAAATAGACTTTGAAACTCTATCTTACCCCCTGAGAGTAGAAATTTTAAAACCAAATTTTTAGTGTTCACTTTCGTCGTTTGAGGAACCATTATACAAAGTTTCAAATGAATCCATTGATTTTTTATATGTTACATAATGGGACACCCTTTCTTAACCTTAGTGTTCGCTATCGTCATTTGAGGAACCAATATACAAATTTCGAAGTCATTCCACTGAAAGAATAATAAGTTTCCTACACACTTTGACCCCCTATGTTACCGCCTGAGTATAGGAATTAAAAAAAAACTAATTCTTATTGTTCACTATCGTCATTTGAGGAACCAATATACAAAGTTTGGAGTCCATCCATTGAAGGAATAAAAAGTTTCATGCAAACTATGACCCCCAGTTTTACCCCCTTAGAGCGCTTGTACACGTTAAGAAAATTTACCGTGTCTGCGGCAGACAAGACAAATTCTTCGTGTACACGACAAGAACGTTGTCTGTTCTACACACGAAAATTTTCGTGTCTTCCGCAGACAAGACCAATCGGAACGTGGACACGACAAGATTTTTTTCGTGCAGTCGTCAGTGGATCTGTTTTGTATAAAATGACATGGAATTAATATGGTTTATTTGTTTGCAGAATCGAGTCCCATGGTGCTGTGGTTAAGTTTTGCAATATGTATAATGTGTGTTTTTGCTGTTGTTTCTGCTTTTTGTATAACTTGTTTCCAAGTAAAAATCATGTGGATCTTTTTTGAATAAGAAAATATACCACTTTTAAATTAGTATTCTTCAAAAAAAGCCAAAATCTAAATTTGTCGAGTGGTTCCTTTTTGCATAAATACGGACAATTCAAACGTACCTACATCATTCATTTTTAACTTAAAATGAAAACACCCAAATCTTCTTTTTCTAGGTTTCCCGAGTGCAAATAGAAACATTTATAGACTCTATTATATAATTATCTGTATTCTTGAAAATTCTTATAATAAGTAATATGTTATAGGTACTTATATTATTATTATTTTTGACATTTGTCATGTCGTCGAAGTCTTTGTTTTAGATAATAAATATTTCTCTCCATGCTTCGAATGTGAGTCTTTTATCGTTATATATCTCTAAAGTTTTATCCCACAATACCGGTGGTCCCTCTACTAAAGTTATAAGTAACTCATCAGCCATTTTGTACTCTACGCTGCAATACACGTCCAAACCAAACGCACAACAAAAACTACCCACAGGTCACTACTTACCTGGTTGTGTGAACCCTACTACTCACTATACAATATTAACCGTATTATAAAGTACTAACCTATCTAAGTTTCCTTAAAATCAAACCTAGATTCGACAATACGTGTAATATTTTATGTGTTCCATCGAGATACTAAAATTCGGATTTAGAGACTCAGTATTGACACTCAATGCTAATAAATAAGTCTGCCCACATAGATACGTACGTACTACGTTTTGACAACACAACGCCAACAGTTTGTTTTTGTTTGTTACTTATCAATTAGGAATAGAACGTGCGATGTGAACAGAGCAGAGAAATCCTTTGACTAAGCAATGCTTTTAATGGCATATTTTCACTCAGGAAATATATTGGAACCATCTGAGCATTCCGTTGCGCACTGTGCAATTGGTTTGCAAAAACATCGAGTACATAAGGGTCATTCTTCGAGCGAGATTCTTCGTCTCATATTATTTTTATATAACTAGCTTCATGAAACTTTTAAGATATTTATATTAAAGTAGAATGGGCAAAATGGTACCCGGCTCCAATAGATATGATTGTAGTGTCGTTTTAAAGGTGTTGCCAAGAGGAACAATATTTACTATAGCCGCTAGTCTCAAATCTGATTACCTTTGGAGATAAACGACTGTCTTACTAACTAATAAAAACCCTGTTCCTTCGGTTTCTCTTTGCGTTCCAGGGCCACGGTAACCTGTTTAGACAGTCCCGTGGCCCCGGCGATAAACATACATATACGAGTATATTAGGTACCACTTATCTATGTAAGAAAATGAGTACCAAGGTAATTTTTTTTGCATTTCCGTTCACATTTTCTATTAATAACGAGTTTGCGTAAGACTTTGCCATGCACTTCTCCTTCGCAGACCAATTCGTCAATATCATAAGGCAGGAAATAGATACCCCGAATCTTCTGCATATGTATGTAGAGACAAAACTGCTTAGTCACAGAAGAGTAGATTTTCAGAGGATGGAAGCAAGCAAGATAGAAAACTTCCCTTCAATGACGGAGGAGGATATCATTCTACTAGCGCTAGGTACATACCAACTCAAGCTGGCAAGATCTTTATGTGCCGAGCATTTATCAAATGGTCTGTATATAATTGAAACGTAAAGAGAGGGAGCACCTGAAGATCTGCTAGACTATGGCATACACGAAGATGCCTGGCTTTTGCGTGGACGAATCCAGTCGTGACATGTCCGTATAAAAACATATTTTTGTTATATATTGATCAACAGTGCAAATAATATTGTCCAACAGTATTGCACATGTTTAACCGGGCGACGTACGATGGGCCCTTGTGCACATATAGTGTCCATCGTATGGTACCTAGGCTATTCGAGGCATACAGGATTTACTACTCCGGCATCTTTCCTCAATGCTGTTATAGTTGATACCGATATGTAATGTTTTAAATCTACTCACTTGTTACTAAAATATATGATTTTTATTTGAAGAACGCTTGTTTTCTTACTTTTTTTAATAATAGAATCCTAAGTGTGTTATATCATCGTCTAATTCTATCTTATTCCAGCTTTATTTTACTTATTAGTTTTTAGTAAATTCTCATTTATAAAACTTAGTGAGATTACTGCTTCCCAAACGTGAATAGGGACAGGTGCCATGGTAGATGTTTTTCTGCATCAAAATGTCTTTTCAATGATATATTAAAGATGACTATTGGAGCGGGTACCACGTTCCATACATTTTTGCACATTCCCCTTTAATTCTTCTTTGCGTTTGAATTTGTAGAAAATACACACCGTTAGTATTAATTACCTGTGTTTCCCAATGGGATTTTATTTTCAATCAGTAAAGTACTTTTACGTTATTACAATCATTCTGAAATTTATTTTTCGGTACCCGTGAATATTCACTGCAATAAAAATTATTTTTAAATAAAAAGAAACCGACTTCAAAACACTAAGGAACTAAAAAAACAAAAAATAATTGGTTTTGGAGCAACAATTTTTGGAGTCAGTACCAAGCCAAGTATTTCTGATCTGACTATAAAACCTCTACACATTTTTATACAACTTTTGTTGTTGATAGAATAGGTAGTTTGTAATTTAGTAACTTTTTGCGTACGTGCTTGGCACCGACTCAAAAAATTGTTGCTCCAAAACCAATTATTCTTTGTTTTTTAGTTCCTTAGTGTTTTTGAAGTCGGTTTCTTTTTATTTAAAAATAATTTTTATTTGTTGCTTTTTAGTGGTATACTAATAAAACATAGTGATGGGTGGTAATTTGGTACATAGGAAAGTGTAGGTGGTAGATGATGGGGAGACCTTCTTTACTTGCCTCAATTCTGAAATATAGAACTGTACCTTTCTGCCAATTTGAAGTTTTTTTTTGTTATCAACTAACTAGCCTCATCACGTTCGTTTCAGTTCCATCATCAGATCCCGGAAATCATCCAATACCAAAGTGTTTGCCAAGACAAAACAAACGAGCCTAAACACGATGAGATTGCGTTATTGTATTACAAAGATCCCATGGCCACCTTCCTGCTCTATCATCAGAGTTTGGTAAACATTCAGCACAAAAGTCCATGTAAAGACAAATCCAACGAGCCCAAACTCAGTGGGATTGCGTCTATGTATTACAAAGTTCCCATGGCCACGTTCCTGCTCCATCATCAGACCCTGGTAAACATTCAGTACCAAAGTCCATGTAAAGACCAATCAAACGACCCTAAACTCGATGAGATTGGGTTACTTTCCAGCTCTATCATCAGACCATGGAAATCATCCAGCATCAAAGTCTATGTAAAGACGACTCAAACGAGCCCAAACTCGACGGCATTGGGTTGTTATCGTCAAATCGCTTCAAGTGTGCTTATAAAATTTGAAAAGTTCCTTCGATTTTTTCATGGGATCTACTAGGAGGTATACTCTTTCAATCAAAACAAGAATTTTCGAAATCGGTCCAGGCGTCTTAGAGAAATCGGGGAACATACATAAAAAAAAGATTCCGATGAATTGTTAACCTCCTCCTTTTTTTGAAGTCGGTTAAAAAGGACAAGATACTGATTTAATTAGTGCCAATTTTATTGTTTTTGAGTCTTCAAAGTAAGTATCATAAGAGATTGATTTATGTTTTGGTGTTTTGTTTCACCAAAACTTAAAGGGTTTCAAAGTTAGAGGAAATATCAAAACGCGTTAAATCGATATGTAACGGACCTTAAGGCTGTGGATCGAAGAGAAACAGGGCCCAGAATGGTCGTATAAATTAAATTTGTATTTGATATTCCGTGCGGACAACGTCGCCAGCAATTCCTAAGGTTTTTGATACAACTCCCGTTGGAATTATTCATGTACTATATAATCTTTGCAAACGTACAATTTACAGTCATGGTATAAACTGTATTTTATTGAACTTCGTGTATCGTACAAGTATTTGACATTTTGGATGGTAGTTTATGTGGTGACCAAGTACGACAATTAATGCATGAGTGCTGAGAATTTAGTAGTTAGCTAGGTTTTTCGCTGTTATAAATGTTTGTGACGTCATCCTCGACGTAATGGCTAAGTAAGTAAAACTAAAAATAAGTTAAGTTAACGCGATTAAGACCCGCTAAATTATTTTGTATGATGTATACAAATCGCGAAAGTTTAAAATCGGCTATATACCCCAGTTTTTCGCTTTCTCATGCCTGCCACATAGATCTTCTCACAGTCAGTGGATTACTTAAATAGATTGCCTTATTCGCCCAACGTTACACTATTCACTCTCCACCGAGAGAATGAATAGTGTAACGTTGATGATGTCGGCGAGGTGACTTAACGCCGAAATGTATTGCAATTGGAATAATATGAGTGGACAGATAGAATATTCAAACTTACATCTCAAGACGTAGACATCACATGGATAGCTCTGTTTGACCTCGATGCCAAGCATTTGTCAGTATGGTTGATCCACAATCCATTCAGTGCGACCTGTAGGTTAAAAAGTCATATGATGCCACTGTCCGGCAGTCTAGTATTGCAGTTCTATCAATTTCTATTTAAGATTACGAATTCTATAACTGCCAATTACAATATGTCAGGTCTTTCAATAACACAATACCTGTCGGGTTTCAGGTACCGATATCAGGTCTCTTAGCAACATAATACCTGTCGAGTTTCAGTTACCGATACCAGGTCTCTTAATAACATAATACCTGTCGGGTTTCAGTTACCGATACCAGGTCTCTTAACGGACGTCTCCGCTCTTTTCTCGACTGAGGCGATAAACGTCTTTATCCTCAGCCGAGCTCTAAAACATCTTTACTATTACAATACAGAATTACCATACAATGCATTACCAATTTTTAGATACGTAGAAACAATAGGATCCCATATAATTAGCTTTACAACACTAGGCACTCGCAAACAGTAGGAATCACTAAATACTTAGCTCCAGCGCCCATTTGTGGTTTCAGCAGACGGGCAGGCAATAATGATGTCTAGGAATTCCACACACATAATATATTTCTCATATGATTTTTACACAATATACAATATGTTTTGAATGACAATGTCAATACTATGAAGTAATAAAGTAACTTCGTATTCTTCATATATCAAGTTCAAACCTCAAACGTAGAACCGTCGGTTGTGGCCAGTACTCACATAGAGGTTGGTTATTATTTACTTTTTCTCTGTAGCTCATTTTAAATTTATTAATGTTGCTGCCATGTACACTATATACAAATCGCCAGAAATCGCGACAGTCTCACTTAGATCTCTTCACAGTCAGTGAATTACTTAAATAGATTGCCTTATTCGCCCAACGTTACACTATTCACTCTCCACCGAGAGAAAAGAAAGAGGAAGAAGGTGGTATAATCTCCGTCTTCTATGAATGGCTGCCTTACTATGAATTCAATGAATTTCATCATCATCATCATCATATCAGCCTAGAGACGTCCACTGCTGGACATAGACCTCCCCCAAGGTTCTCTACACAGACCGATTTTAAACCTGATGATGAATGAATTTATTGAAGACGATTGTTCTGAATATCTTAATATATAAAATCCTTGCGTTACTGACTGACTGACAGACACGCTACAGCCGAAACTATTGGGCGCAGGAAGCTGAAATTTGGCATGTATGTTTCTTGGGGGCCGTAGGGGTGCACTAAGAAGGGATTTCCCGAAATTCCCACGGGATCGGCCAAAACGGGTAAATTAAAAAAAATGCAGGCCTAGCTGCTGGCGTCCTCTAGTATGAGTATATGATATAATTCTAACAACTAGTACCTAACCAAACAAATATTTTCCCCTCGAAAGGTGTTTTGAACACATGCAATAAAATTTAATATTTTATCAGTAGATTTATCATTAAACGCAGTTCGTAATAAATCCCCAAAGCTTACGTTTGCCCGAGCTAACCTACCGACCACTATTTATTAATCAAAGTCGACCGATAATTAATGTCCTGTTTTATTCCAAACTACTTCTCCCTACGGACGTACTAAGTAGATTTTATTGGACTTTTAGCCTCCACCGGATGTAATTTGGTTTTTTGTTACATAGATACAGGGAGGAATATTCTTTTAAGTTATGTATTCGTAGAATATTGGTGTTCTCTTTGGTGCCCTTATTCATTACATAATGAGATCGTTAATTATGATTCAAAACTAAAAACTTAAAATTTCATAACTTTGGCAAAGTTTCGAACAATTTACGTCTAAGTCTTGGGCCGATCGAAATCGAATATAGGCATATCGAATTTTTATATAATTTTTCATAAATATGATATTGTTAATCATACTCTTTTAAGAGTATACATTAAAATAGCAGGATATCTAATACCACCAGTAGTCGCTTATAGAGTAATCACTTCAGTTCCATTAAAATACATGGGAGTAATCTTCATCATCATCAGCCTTTAACGGTCCACTGCTGGACTAGGCCTCTCCTTTGAAAGGAGGAATTGGCCTACTATACCACGCTGGCCAAACGGGTTGGTATAGGGTTTGTATCAAGTTTTCCTTCTCTTACAGTGCTGTTCTCTGCATAATATGCTCCCACTGTCGGCTCTTACGACACCCATGGGATGATATGGGGTGGTGACATTTCGTATTCTTAATCCGTCACCACACGGAAAAGTAATCTTATAACATCCAATCGCACGGCAAATTAATATTATTGATTTAATTCTGCTACAATCTTTCTTCGTTAGGAATCCTTTGACATTTCTCGTGTGCTAACAAAAGCTTAACTTGCTGGATTAAATGTACTTAATCATATTAATATAATAATAACATTTAACTCTTAGCGTCTTAAATTTCGAGTTTACTAAATTCCTCTTTATCCTTAAACTAAGCCCTAAGACAAGGGTGTGAATTAAATATCACTTTTTGTGGCTCTGTGGTTTGGACTAGGCGTTGATTAATGAAACATTCTTCCTTTTAATTGAGAAAAAAGTACGACGTATCCGGCCAAATTTTGATAAACCAGGCAAGTGAGGTATAATTTTGAATTAAATTACGACAGAGCTCAGTAAAATAACTTTTCCTTATATTAAAATTGAACTACCTTTAATTTGATAGGATCTTACAGTTTGTTATTTTATTTTCATGGTTTCATCAAGAGGTATATTTTTACGTTTTCTCGCCGACTACGTCTTTTATATACTTATATTTTATCGTTATCGGTTATTAAAGTCTGTCATTTATGCTGGTCATTGGCATACGTTATGCTGCTGGTATCAACACTAAAATAAAACGATTTTTAGGTAGACATTTAAGAACGAACATTCTCATCAATGCGAATTACTTGCATTGATTAGAATGTTCGAAAATGAATAATGTACTTACCTCATAACTGTGTGTAGGACACACAAAGCAAAAATATTTAGGTACATTAACCTGATAAATGTAAATATTTCCCACAATCTTTTACTTCTATGTCCTCAACATAGCTCTGGCCTTGTACATTCTTCCTTATACGTTCAAGCTATACACTTATGGAACGCGCTCCCTGTGGAAGTCAGGTCGGCAGACAGTCGCTGGACATTTAAAAACAAGGCTCGTCAATGGATTCAACGTGGGTCATTGGCTGAATCATCGTAATCATCACAGGATTATGTATGTATATAGAATATTTTATTGAATATATACACCACTATTTTTAATTAGTACAAAACCTTTAAGGACATATTAGCGAAGGCATTATTATCATGTATGTGACATAAGAATTTCATAATATCTATAAATAGCCAAGTTATAATCATTTGTTTTTTCGTAGAAAATCTCACCAAAATCATAGACATATTTTACAATCCATTCACTATTACATTGATAGTATTAACTTTCCGTCCTACTCTTACGCATTCTTTCCGTCGCACTTATAATGTAGGTAGCCTTAGACAATAAAATGAAGCAAAATAATCAGTGTAGGTAGATACTTTTTAATTTTCTTAATTCTACCCTCTCATTCATAGTTTATCCGGGCTTAGGACCGGAAAAATTTACCGTTTTACAAGTAATTAAATACGAAGGTATGTAATTAGAAAGCAAACACATATCAAAATAAAAGAAGGTATTCTGTAATAAAAGAAAACAGTAATTTTGGCGTATTTATGAAGTAAGAATCATATGTTATTTACAAATTATTTTAACATTATCATGTCAGCCTAGAGACGACCACTGCTGGACATAGGCTTCCCTCAAGGTTCTCCACACAGACCGATTTTGAGCCACCCGCCTCAAATTACTATTTACTTAAGTAGGTATTATTTACTAAACTTACAAGTATTTCCATTGTCCTTCAAAATGTCCACCACCATTGTCAATACACAGATCACAGTCTTTTCACTTCGTCAAAAGCTACCAATATGCGCTGTTTTGATAGTTCGAACTAGCCGGCTTACTTTTGTAGACTCACAAAAGGATGTCCATGGGTACACCGCTGCACTCGCAATTCCTCCACTCAAAAAGTACCCACGAAGCATAGCTACATACTCCCGTGATATTATGAACTGATAAGCCATCGCGTCGGGAAAACGTAGACGAAAAAATTGCAGCGAAAAAATCGATAGGTACGCTCTCGTCCGCTAGCAATTTAGCACTGTTTGTGGCATCCGAGCGCGGCGCGCGCGCAGTGCGACAGGGGGCAATTTATCAATGGAATAGTTTACAACTAATAGTACAAGAGTCGGTCATAGTCTTAGTTATGCATTAACCAATTATTACGTATTTTTGTGGACAGTTTTGAGACAGTTTTGGAACTTAGTAATTTTATTTTTTAACTACATAAATATGATCAGTTTAAGATACTTAGTGCCCCGTTAAATTTTTTATACTAATTAAAAAGAAGTGGTGTATGTATACAGGGTGTAAAAAGACCCTTAACAAAAACTGAAATCCCTTGTTGTACCAATAACTACGAATATTTTTTACTTCGGCACCATACATGGGCAATTACTGGTTCAGGAGATATTGAGGCTTAAAGTTAGTATTGAATTTTTCTAATTAGGTACAAAATCGATGCATTTACCCCGCCAATATATTCTTTAGATTCCCTATGACCCTGTGGATAAGTAGGTATTTCGAGCATTGCACGCGTGCGCTTTTAATAGCATTTAAAAAAATGTGAAAACTCAAAAAGAAATTCGTTTCCCAGGTATTATTTTTGGTTAGTATGACTTGGCATGATGTCCACAATGAGTAGACTTCGGCTTGATGATGGGTCTTGTGACACCCTGTATATATAAATATTTATGTTATAATATATTAGTATATACTATATTATATATAGAACATTATTTTAATAATTAAATTTATATGTGTATTGTATTAGTGTGTTATGTATATTATTTATTAAAGTATCTAGTTATATTATATCTGAATTCAATTATAAAGTACTTCCACCTAAGACCTGCCTTAACAATATCTGCATCACCCTAAGGTAGACTGTTAGACAATGCCTAAGGCATTAAGTCCGCCTATGTACAGTATTGTGCAGGAAGTTTAATAAAAAATAATAATAAAATAATTTATTGTAAGGCTGGTGGCATTACCTTTAATTTATTTTAAGAAATAAACAGTAGTGTTGAATAACGTTCTAAGTATTTTGTTATAAATATATCTTAAATATTGACTATTAACATAAATTACATTTTCTTTTAATATGAGGTCGCCAGCAGCGCATATATAAATTATTACAATTTGTTTATAGCCATACTGATATTGCTGAAATATATTTCAATTAAGTACTGATAAAAGCCTGTTATTTTATCCTTGTCGGAAATTCTCCTAGTCATTGTACTCCGGCAAGTAAACATGTCAATCAAATTATTGGCTAATTAGGGAGCTTCTAAAGCATCAGTGAATCAGATAATGAGACACCGTAGATAATCAAAATAGCTTGGTATAAAACCATTGTATTTGTTACAAGCACGTGGTAGATAAAATTAATATTTTCGACAAATTTCTTTAAACATTCCCGAGAACAATGGAGAGGAACATTTTTAAAATGTTTATTTAAAGGTAGCAGATTGCGAAATAGAGTTGATAGACGACTTATATAATCATGTGGGAAGTATACACTGATCAGGCTGGCATTGTCGTCATGCAATCACTATTACACATGTAAAGGAAGGAATAAAAGATGTTGTTTGCGCAACGACTAAATAATATATTGTGCATTAAAGAAATAGGATGAAAATAGGTGTTTAGTTAATAAGCTAGATTTATACATTAGATTCTTTATAATATTATAACAATAATTATACACAGAGGCTGCTGGAGGCATAATCTAATCTAAAAGATTCTATATCGTGCCGTATTTTTAAATCGGAACCTAAACAATAATACTCTTTGTTTTGTGTTACGCTGATTGCTTTACTTTGTATTGTACTTACAGTCAAAATTTTGCTACCATTATTACGCCTTACTAGAGATTTATAACAAACTTAAGCTAACTTCGATTTCTAAAATAGAAAATTGTTTCAGCGCCATTTGTCTTTTAAATACATTTCAATAGTAAACGTAATGGTACCTTATCGTTAGTATCTCATTAAATATTTTTATTTTTTGTGACAAGTAACATTATATTTTCTTCTTCCTTTTTGTTCAAAATCGGTGCAAGGGACAGCTATAGCTTAATAGCAATTTATGTAAATACGGGTCATCAGTACCATCAAGAGATACACCAGGAAGCCGATCCAAACGGGATCAAACTAATACACTTACGAGACCTCCCTGGGGCCAGTTACTGACGTGAGGTTAATTTCTGTCCCATTTTTCTCCGTATAGGGAAAAGCCATCGATTAAGCTCATCAGCAGTATACAGTACGGTTTGAATATACCTGCGTAACAATAGAGCTAACCATGTTTTTAGTACAAAATATTTCCTAAAATCACATGGTCAAGGATTTTTGATTCCTTCAGGCTAAATTTTCCTTTTCATCTTTTTTTACTTTAGTAATTCGGCTCAAAATTACCGAATGTTTTTTTTGTTTCAACAATGTATTAAAGATATACCATATGTGTATCTATTTTGGATAGCATGTGGAAAGATCGAATACCATCTTATAAGAGTAAGCAGCTTTCCCTGTACGTATTCGATTTTTAACTTTCGCGATTTGTATATATCATACAAAATAATTTAGCGGGTCCGTACCGACATTGCGAACTCAAATAAAGACCAAGTGAGGGTAGGTGCCGAAACCCGCACTTCCACAAGAGGGCGCTGAACTCTCATCAGTCTCTCCGCGACCACGCTCGGTGCAAGACGAGCGAAACGTCGGAAACAAATAGGTATTTATACCTTAAATAAATTAAGTTAACGCGATTAAGACCCGCAAAATTATTTTCCTGTACGTAAATAACTATATTGTAGTTTTTATAAAAATAACTAAATGCATACATACATAGACTCACGCCTGTTTCCCGGAGGGGTAATCAGGGACTACGGAACGCCATTTGTAACGATCCTGACATATTTCTCTTGCTTCATTCACTCTCATCAAATCCTCATGCATGCTCTTCTGTTCAGGGTACTTCTAACCTGTCCTGTTTTTAGGATGTCTCCAATCTGGTCAGAGAACGTCCGCCTAGGTCTTCCTGTCCCATTCACACTTGCCTTGTATATCTGCTTGGTCAATCTTTCGTCAACCATCCCACCAACCACGTGCTCAAACCATCTTAGCATACCTTTCTCGATGCTTGTCTACACTTGCTTGTCTCACTACATCTTATTTTACAACCTCAGCACTCTCTTATCACACAATATTTTACTTTGTCAGTCAAAGAAACACCACACATACTTCTCAGTGCTCTCATTTCTACAGCATTTATTCTACTTTCATGACTCTTCTGCCATACCTAACTATCACTACCATACATAAGAGTAGGTACTAAAACCCCTCTATGCACAGCCAAACGTGCCTTTTTGGACACGTTTTGGCTATTCATAAACGCCTTCAGAGCTCCATTCACTCTATTACCTGCATTAACTCTTCTTTCAATATCTTCTACATTCTTATCATCTCTTGTAAACAGCGTAGGTACGCTGTTTACAAGAACGTAAATCACAACGAGTGGAGCAAGTGAATGAGTCTGTATATTTAGGTAAATATACAGACTCATTCACTTGCTCCACTCGTTGTCCATCGATCATAACATTACAAGCCGTAACGCATTCCTCCTTTTCAAAAACCATAACTTTCGTTTTACTTACATTCACTTTCATTCCTTTCCTCTCTTACGCACCATGCATGATTGTTACCATCTCCTGCAACTCCTTCACTGAAGACGCAAGAATAACCTGATCATCAGCATAAAGGAGATTTTTGACAAGTAACTCATTCATCCATAATCCACAATCACTCTGTTTCAAATCTTGCAGTCCATGAAGAGGTTGAACACCCACGGCGACGCTACGCATCCCTGTCTAACACCTGTGTTGATGGTAAACCAGTCAGTGTATGCCCCGTTTATCCTCACACAAGCTCTAGAATCCTCATAAAGGGATTTCAGAGCTCGAATGGGGCTGCTGTTCACCCCATACATCGACAGTACCGACCACATTTCATTCCTCACGACTTTATCGCATCAAGAACCTCATTACGATAACGAATAATTTGGCAACATGAATTAATATAAAATTTATTGGAAGCATCACTTACTACTGTGTTGGCAAATTAACAATACTTTAGTGCCAATATCGATATTAACCTTGTTCAAGATAGAAATCCTTTTTAAGAAGCATTGTTTAAGCTTTTAGTATGACTATTGTTCGACGAGGCTCTTCTCGTCTAACAATTAAATTTTAAAATATTCCTTGCCTCTGTAATATTTAATTTAATACACTCGTATTATGTTGTAAAATAAAATGGCATTGAAGGTTGCAATAGGTACCTCTTTTCGTATTTCATGACGCGAGGCTTGCTTTTAGGTACTTTCAAAAGACGCTAATAGGTTGAAGTACTCCAGGTACTTCAACCTATTATCGTCTTTTAAAAGTACTTAAATAGAGCTGGCAACAAGACAATAGAGCAATGTAATAAAAGGTATATGTGACTTGTTTGTATTCTGTTCGGGTTATGAGTTTACGTCTATAAAGGAGTATTAAAATCACCAACATACTGTAATGTATTTTGAGTTACCCACATTAGCAAATATCAATTAGCATATAAGGTGAATCATTTCTGTAATCGAGTTCAGTTCGCAATATACGTGCGCTAACGGCTACCGCATTTTTATTTCTACAACTCAAGTACAAACACCACAGTGGCGACGAAGTTATTACGTTTACCTACAGCGCAAAAACATTGAAGAAGAAATGTCGGTGGGAAAAATCGGCAAGATAAAGGACTACGATTAGAAATCCGAGAATTGGACCTTGTACGTGGAACGCCTGGAGATGTACTTTAAGGTGAATAAAGTGGAAAAGGACATGTGGTTGGCGATACTGATCACCGGCGTAGGTGATGAAACGTACGAGTTGCTGAGTACATTGTGTAGTCCAAACAGACCGGCGGCAATTACGTACGAAAAAGCCGTTACAATGTTGAAAAATCACCTGCAACCCAAGCCGGCTGTCATGGCAGAACGGTAGATTTCGGCCAAGAAGGCAGAAGGACGACGAAACTATTACACAATACCTGACAGAGATGAAAAAGTTATCGAAAACCTGTGAATTTGGAGAGAATTTGGAGGAAAATCTGCGGGACCAGTTTGTTTGCGGGGTGAAGAGTGACGTCATCAGGCAAAGACTGTTTGCAGAAGATAACTTAACGTATGCGGGAGCAGTAAGATTGGCTTGTGGGCTAGAGGCGGCAGAGCGCGACGCGGCATTCGTCGAACAAAAGACGAGCGGGGAAATTCCGGCGACCGTACACGCCTTCAAGACGAGCCAGCAATCGAAGCGGCATAAGCAGCACACTAACCGAGACCGGGCGGCGCGGTACACGGACAAGGGCACCGATGACTGTGCGGCGTGCGGCTGGCGCGGGCATACCAAGGACGAATGCCGTTACAAACAGTTTGTGTGCAGCAAATGCAAACAAATGGGTCATTTGCGACGAGTATGTCCACGGGCGGGGCTGAGTCAGAAAACGAAGAGACGCGGCGTGAACCACTGCGAAGTCGCGTCAAATGAACAGTCGGGGACAGGTCAGGCGGAATCCAGTTCGGACGAGCTGGAGGAGGAATTATACCAACTATGTTTGAACGGTTATAACCCGGTAAGCTTATCATTACTTATTGATGACAATGATATGAAAATGGAAATAGATACCGGTTCTGCAGTGTCGTGTATTAGTAAAACGACTTACGATAAATATTTTTGTACTAGATCAATTGAGCCGTTTAATTTAGTGTTAAAATTTTATGATGGTAGCCATATAAAGCCATTAGGAGTGATAAGACCGAAAGTTCAGTACAAAGATAAAATAAAATATTTAGAGCTGTTTGTAATTGACGGTGGTATAACGTCTTTGTTAGGCCGGCAGTGGTTATCAGAATTGAACATTAAAATACCTCCGTTTCACCTATCAATTAATCATATGGTTAACAAAAATTATAATGTGAATTTTTTGTTAAATAGGTATAAGGAATTGTTCAGCGGCGGGTTGGGACGGTACACTGGTGGCAAAGCAACGCTCCGTTTACGGGAGGGAGCGACCCCGGTTTTTTGCCGGGCGCGGCCGCTGCCTTACGCTCTGAAGGGTCCAGTCGACGCGGAACTGGATGGTATGCTGCGCGCAGGCATAATTGAATTGTGGAGTGCTCAGACTAGGCGACACCCTTGGTACCGGTACGTAAAGCTGACGGCGGACTCCGTATCTGTGCTGATTACAAGGTCACTCTAAATCCTGTCTTACTGGTCGATAAGTACCCTTTACCCAAGATCGATGATCTGTTAGTGAGCTTAAATGGAGCTACCCTATTTTCTAAAATCGATTTATCTCAGGCATATAATCAGATAGAATTAGACGAATCTAAAGAACTGACTGTAATAAACACACATAGGGGTTTGTTTAAATATAATAGACTCGTGTTTGGTTTGTCTTCGAGTCCGGGTATCTTCCAACGCATTATGTCAAGCCTTTTCAGTGATATACCGGGGGTAGAAATATTTTTGGATGACGTCATCATAGGGACTTCGGGAACCAAAAATAAGCATTTAGAAACGTTAGCAACGGTGTTTCAGAGATTACAAAATCATGGTATGAAGCTCAAAAGAAGCAAATGTCTTTTCATGGTAGATGAAGTCAAATACTTAGGGTATGTTATATCTAAAGAAGGTATAAAGGTAGACGCTGATAAAGTGAGTGCAATACTAAATATGCCCCGGCCGAGTGATATTAGGGAGTTACGTTCGTTCTTGGGGTTAGTTAATTTTTATGCTAAGTTCGTTAGAAATTTGAGTAGTATATTGTCACCTCTTTATGAACTTTTAAAGAAAAATGTACGTTGGAAGTGGAGTGTTAAGTGCGAAGAAGCGTTTACGACAGTTAAGAAAATATTGACAAGCGCAGAAATATTAGCTCATTATGATATAAATAAATCGTTAGTGTTGACGTGCGATGCTAGCTCGCGGGGCGTTGGTGGGGTTCTCACACAGCCGGGCGCCGATGGCCGCGATCGGCCGGTAGTGTATGTGTCGCGCACATTGAACAACGCTGAGAAACATTATTCTCAGATTGATCGCGAGGCATTAGCTATTATATTTTGTTTACAGAGGTTGCATCAATTTGTCTATGGGCGACGCTTTGTTTTGCGAACGGATCATAAACCATTAGTGAGCATTTTTGGACCGAAACACGGCGTTCCGACAATGGCAGCAAGTCGATTACAGCGTTGGGCGATAATTTTATCTGCGTATACTTATGATATAGAATACGTTAATACGAAACAAAACGGTGCGGACGGGTTGTCGAGATTACCTATTGCTAGTAGCAGCGATGAGTCATTGCATGTGCCAGGGCAAACATATTTACATTTCGCACAAAATGCATTGTTATTAGATTATAATATAATTAAACAACAAACGATGAGAGACCCCATGTTGAGTAGAGTTTTAAGCTATATTCGTGATATGTGGCCCACAGATAATGAAATCAGGGAATTGCAGCCATATGTTAACCGCCGTAGGGAACTATATGAGGAGTTAGGTTGTGTCATGTGGGGGCACAGGGTAGTGATTCCAGAGAGCTGTCGAGCTAGGGTGTTAAGCGAATTACATGAGCCTCATATGGGCATTGTTAAGACGAAGGCATTGGCCAGGAGTTATGTGTGGTGGCCGGGCATAGACGAGGCGGTTGAGGCGACGTGTCGGGAGTGCACGGTGTGCGCAGGGGAGGCGGACGCGCCGCAGCGACACGCAGTCTCGCCGTGGCCCTGGCCGTCTAGACCTTGGGCAAGGGTACATCTAGACTTTTTAGGTCTTTGGGAAAACATATTTAGTGATGGTTGATGCAAGGACAAAATGGTTAGAGGTATTCCCCATGGCGAGTACGGCGGCTAGTTTTACCATTGATAAACTTACGGAAGTGTTTTCTAGATGGGGTCTGCCTAGGCAAATAGTTTCGGACAATGGACCCCCCTTTACGAGTAAAGAAATTTCGAACTTTTTGACAAGTAACGGCGTAGAACATATTTTTTCCGCTCCGTACCACCCAGCATCAAACTTCGCCGCGGAAAATGCAGCGCGTACGGTTAAGAGAATTATTAAGAAAGCAGTCAAACAAAATGAAAACATTAATTTATTTTTAAATACTTTTCTTTTACATTATCGTAATACGCAACACTATTCTACGGGTGAAAGTCCAGCGACTCTTATGCTAGGTAGAAATTTGCGAACAAAATTAGATGCTTTACGGCCGAATAGGGAAAACAAAATTAAGAATGCTCAGGAGAAACAAATCAAACAAGGAACGGAGGTCAGGCGTTCGTTGCAGTCAGGGGAGGAAATATGGATGAGGCAGTATAGGGGCACTGAAAAGTGGTGTCCAGGACAAATAGTTAAAAAGATGGGTACTACCGATTACAGGGTGGTAGATAATTTGGGAAAGGAAACTCATAGACATATTGACCAGTTAAGACAGCGATCGCGTAGTTCATTAATTTGTCGAACTAGCACATCAGAACGGAGTTCTCTCGAGGTGGATCGTCTGAAAGGATCTGAGGAGGCGCTAACACAGCCGGGCCTGGCAGTAGAAGCGCAGGTCACGCAGAGCCCTCAGAGCGTAAGGGAGTTAGTTGATGATCGTACCGTACTGTCGATGTGCCTCCGTCCACACCCGCTTCTAGTTTAGGTTCTTCCAATGAAGGTAAACATTGTCAAAAATATTCAGATGTCGTTCCAGGAGTCATAACCCGTCCCATACGTGCATGTCGTTTAAAAAGACCACCAGACTATTGTAATAGTTAAGTCATAATATATCTCTGCATCACCCAAAGGTTGACTGGTAGATAATGCCTACGGCATTAAGTCCGCCTCTGTACTATTTATGTGCACAAAGTTTATAAATAAAAAAATAAATAATATAAGTTCCCTTAGTTATAAGTTACATTTTAAGTTATTATATAAATGTATTTAGCCATGTAAACTTGTATTGTATATTTTTTGTGTATTCTTTTATTGTGGATAAAATTAAGGTCTTAACCTGAATAGGTACCTTGTTCTAACTGAGTTATTATGCCTGTTTTTGTTTTTGTTGTTAAATTGTACTAATAGGTTGCCTAATGATTGTACACGTTAAGTTCTGATAGTGATTTAGGTATTCAAATAAATATGATTTTTTTTTTGTAGTTGAAATATAATATAATTAATAAATGTGTGATTTAAGGGGGAGGATTGTAATGTATTTTGGGTTACCCACATTAGCAAATATCAATTAGCATATAAGGTGAATCATTTCTGTAATCGAGTTCAGTTCGCAATATACGCTCGCTAACGGCTACCGCATTTTTATTTCTACAACTCAAGTACAAACACCACACATACAAGGGTTGAAAGTGCACTTTTGAAATAAAACTGCAGTGTGATTCTGTAAGACTTCATTGAAAACTTCGAATCTGAATCCGCTGTGAGTTTCTTGATTGGCATTCTAAAAACTCGGTAGATAATTCGAATCTCCACTAGCGCTACTCTTGCGAGAGTGTTTGCGAGTTGAACTAAATTGACCTCGAGATTTTGACAGATAAAGTATGAGATGACGTAAAAAGTGGCATTCTATAAGGTAATTCTCTCGTCAGTTCGATGCTCACTTCGCACTCAAAATCAAGGTCATTTTGAACCTTATGCGAAGTGGGAGCGAATAGTGACGTGAAATGCGAGTTGTTGTTTGAATTTTACATAATCGACGTGCTGGTTTGGACTTTTTCTAGGCAGAGAATATTTCTTTCTCCTAATTTTCGTTTTTGTTGGGCTTAATGACCCTTCTTCAAATATAAAATAAAACTGTTAACCGCAGAGTTAGAGTACCATCTAAAAACATACATTTTATGAACAAAGTTAAATTTAATTACTGAGAAAAAATATACCAAAAAAAACTGTGAGCCATCGGTTCTAGCTGTCATAGAGGACAATCTTTACGACGTAACGATGCCTTCAAAGTATCTGTCACTGGTCCTAACTATACAATATCGGTACTCCTTTGTATAACAGGACAGGAGGACACACGCCAGTCGCTCTGTACCAAAACTTAATATTCTATGAAATCTGGGGATAGCGGTGGAAGCTCCACATTACAACAGTATTGAATGCCACCGATACAAACACATGATAAATATGATTATTTGTGACTAACATAAACATACACTTTAAACAGCATTACTGATTTGGATAAAACTTGCTGAATATCCACTTGACCCACTTAGAATTTGTGATGAGCTTTTTATTTTCATTTTTAAATTAAAAAATTCATGATATCCAGCACAATTGTTTAGAAGTTCTGAAGACTACTATACTGGGTATATTAAGTTATTACATTAACGTGTACGAGTAGTATTTGTCACACAGAACAATTAAAGGGGGTTAGAACGGAAATAGTTATTGATTTGTATTAGAACGCGTGTCGCCGATTGTCTCCCACTCTCTATCTCCACTACAAGCAATACACTAATACGTACGCGCATTACGCACACAAATCAACTGCACTTACTTAGATCGCGAGTTTGCCATTGGTTGTCACACTAGCGCAAACACTTCGCTTGACATGGAACTATCGCGCTTGACGATCACTCACACGCTCTCATTAATGTTACGGTGTCCAAAAGGTCGATTATTTATATCGATAAAATACTGTTGTTTTGTTACTTTAAGTTTTGCAATTGTTTGTTTTTATTTCGGGATGGTGGGATAGGATACAAATAGTGTGGCCTTTCTTAATATATGTATATAAATAATAATATACAATTAAAGGGGAAGATACAATATGGCCTTTATCATATCCGAATACCAAGAGTAAAAAATCATGTCCACCTAGGATGTCAGTGTCCGTGATAAACTATTCATGTGTACAACCACATAAGCTAAAGTTTGAAAAGAAATAAATGACACAAGTATATAATACAATAATATTTTAATGTTGAACAATAATTTAAATTAAATTTCAACCCAGATTCTATTATTGTCCCTGAAATAAGACTTATTTATTAAGAAGCATACGCTTGCTAACTTTTAAATTCGAATTTTTCAAAATAAAATGCAATCTTACATTGATATATTTTTCTATGATAGCTTTAGATAGGTTTGTAACATGGCTCGCACTAGGATAAAATCCACCCTGGTGATAACTTATGTTGCTAAAGAATTCAGTTCCGACAAAGCTGCGCAAGATCTTTGTTGTCAACATATATTATGTTTATTAATTTGCCGAAGATTGTCGGTGTAAATCTTTATAACTGCTTCGGACATTTTACAGATTAGTATCAGTTCTTTTGAAGGATACAGGAGACCCCCTTTATCTTTTGCTACGATAAATTTATGGTCCGAATTTATTTCATTCACAACTTGGTAAGTACAACACTATCGGACCCACCACCATAGATTTAGCAGAATTCAAGCTTTGACGTTCGCAGTGAACGAAATACATTGCGCAATCGCCTACGTAGTACTAGATGGTACCCACGTATTGCCAGCAATGTATATTTTTTTATTTGCTTGCGATAGTATCGTTTTGTCTACAAATTACATAATACTATTGTAATAATTAAAAATATCATTTTTATTTTAAGGTCTTTGGACTTACCGGTGAAAAGAAATCCCTTCTCGAGCCACAGTACATAACTGGCTTCTTTTTCGACACGTTATTATAGCGCAAGACGGCATAATTCTTTTATTTTCGCGGAGCTTCGTACGCTGTCGCAATATGAGCACGATTGTTGACAGCGTCAATCAAATTTTTCGACATATGAGCGCTTGCTCACAAGCCCGCCTAGGATACGCACCACGAGATATCACTCGCGTGAATGAAGAAATATTGTCGTTATCGGTTAATATCTCGTTTTCTTTAACATGCGCGCCACGATAGACAAGCTTCACGTCGAAGAATTCGCTCTCGTTGCACGAGTAACCGATATTGCCCTTTGAAACATAGAATGTCAATTACGGCATTTATTAATGTAACCACACCGGTTTAGTTCATTCAATTTGTGCTCAAATGGCTCAAAAGACTTGTATCCACCTCTATAGTTTATCATATTATGTACTATTTGACATTTGTAATTTGTATGTATTGTACCTATTGTTCAAAAGTTGATTAGTTTTAATTCGAAACTGATGTCAATACCTACAAAGTATTAACAATTGTTACTGTGTTGAATAAGAATGAGGTCCCATGCGCATGTGCTTGTGAGATGACATATGCAAAGTTTCTACTCAAGAGAAGGCAGGCGATGGGTAATGGACACATGAGCTGTGTGCATTGAATGGCAGACAGCGATGATGTTGTGCATACAGCGCTATGATCATGTTTGGATGTCACGCTCAACGACTACCCCAGGCCATCGGTCTTAGCTCTTTTTAGGGATCCGTAATAAACTACAAGGCAACCTTATAGTTTCGTAATGTCAGTCGGTCCGTCTGTTTGTCCACGAGTCCACTTCACGCATTATCAATAAGCATTAAAAAGCTAAAATGGCAAAGATATACATTCTGATGAAGTACGTGGATAAAACTGTAAAATAATATTTTTAATAAATTTTTAATTTAATAAATGCAAAAGATTACTTTATTTCCATATTATCTGTCGCATAGGGTGTCGTTAAATAGGTATTTGAAATACACTAAGGGTTAAGGTAATGAGTATAATCAGTGAAAAATGAAGACTTGGGAATAGGTTTATTTCAATGTTAATAATAATATCTTTTTAAGCTTTCCTTTGTAATTAGCTTAATCTACATAAAATGAATGAATTTTAAGGCGATATCATTCAATGATTATTTTGTATGTATTAGTTCCTTTCATATAGGCACGTCATTTGTCAAACTTTTAGAAGGTGATCGTATCCGGTTTTAATGAAAAAGTTTTGTTCTGGTCCTTTTTTACGAAGACAGCGTACGTCGTGTCGTGTAATTAAATGTCGATGTTAAAGTTCTTTGTATGGAACACCAAATTTTATTATAGCATGTTTATTTTTAGCACAACCACATCATATATATTTATACATTTAAGATAAACATTTACAAGGCATTTTATCTGATACGTATAACAATTACGGTATGCATAGCACTGAAAATAATTATGAAGTAAAACTTATTTGAATCTAATCGAATCTCGTTTATTATATTGTTTACTCTGGATGTTTTTAATTGCACCACACACAACTTTAATACTTACATCGTTCCTGTCTACAATAGGTTGCCTGGAAGAGATTGCTCTTAGCGATAAGGCCGCCTTTTGTACAATTTGTAAATTTTGTAATAACAATGTCAGAAAATGTTTTATGGTGTACAATAAAGAATATTCTATTCTATTATATTCTATTCTAATAAGTTATTTACAGTCAAGCAAACTAAGTAATAAAATGGGATAAAAGTACGCATATAAATATAATATAGTCACTTCAAAATTAGTTAATGAGTCTTACAAATTAAAATGTATTGGGCACTTGAGTACAGAAAAATATTTTTTTGGACGAAATAATAACAATAATAATAACCGCAGGGCAGCTTTGTGGCGAGCTGAATGTGTGTGGCGACATTGCGGTCCCGAATGCTTCAGGGAGTCGATCAGGGCCTCGTCTCCGGCTTGCCTTTATTGGCTGGTCGGAGTGGATTTCTAAGAGTGCCCGCAGAACTCTCAATTCTGGCTTGCCTTTTTCGGCCGGCCAAAGGGGAACCCACAAGAGCTATTAGCTCGGGGGTGGAAGTGTCATTCTCAAGGGCGTAACTACGGGGAAACCCGCTCCGGGTCTCCGTTGTCACGAGACCCGCGATGGCGAAACCGGTGCCGCGTCGCTCGACACCCGCACCGGTGTTGCCCTCTGGCTGCCTTTATGGCAGACTTTGTTTGCTTTGGACGGCTGTTTGAAGAGGACAGCGGACGGATGTTATAGAAGTATCACTGGCAGGTGCCATTTGTTATCCATTGTATCATTATTTTCAGTCCATTTAAGACCCAGCTCCATAACCCAATTAAATTAGGCTCCACATCATTACAATAGTCCTACGTGTGCTGCGGCTAGTACATAGCTGTACTTAGTAGTGCAGCTGTGGAGGCGCCGCGGCATGTGTCCAATCACATTTTAGATTAAAACTATCTTCGGGCCTCTGCACGTTGGATCCATATCCCCTTGTAAGCCTTCCAATGGTCCGGTTATTCTTTTAACACCACATGTTAGAAGAATAACCTTGTAAAAGTGTATAATTTATAATTTATATATTTTTATATTGCTTATATATTATTTTTTTAATTATTTACATATTATTAGTACGTTTATTATATATTATTATTTATGCATATTTCCGACGATAATTCTTTTCATTCTGCGAATGATTCAGTTATTTTGTCTGCCGATGACAGTTTCTGCTCCATTAATGACAGTCAGTCTGTAAGTGATATTCTACACGAGCAGTTCAATCTAACAACCAATAATTACCTAAATGTGTGTCATATAAATGCACAAAGCGTTCCAAGTCATTTTAGCGAACTTGTAGAAACATTTACTGACACCAACGTTCATGCCATCCTGATCTCCGAGAGCTGGCTCAAACCTCAGCTTCATTCTACCTCATACCCTCTTTCAGGATTCGTTCAAATCCAGAATGACCGACTTGACAAACGAGGCGGAGGTGTTGCTATTTATCTCCGTAGCAATTTATCTTATAAAATGTTATCTTCCTCCTCCCAACACTCTACTTCTGCGGAGTATCTTTTTCTTGAGGTTTGGGTCAGGGGAACCAAATTGGTTCTTGGAGTAGTATACTGCCCTCCTTCGGTCAACTACTTCACTGATTTGGAATCGGTTTTAGAATCGTTGGGTTCTGAGTATGCACATCATATCATCATGGGCGATTTTAACACTGACCTTTTATCCCATCATTCACTTCGCTCCCTCAAACTTATCCATATCACCGAGTCTGCCAGCCTTCACGTTTTGCCTCTTAATACCACTCACCACAACTCTAACGGGGAGGACACCTGGTTAGACTTAATCCTCACCTCTAATCCTACCTTGGTCCGCTCTCATGGTCAGCATCCTGCTCCTGGCTTCTCCCGTCATGACCTTGTCTTCCTCTCGTATTTCCTGAAGCCTCCTAAACCAAGTCCTAAAGTACTGTACTTGCGTTGTTATGAGCGAATGGACGTTGAAAAGTTGAGGATAGATGCTGCGAATGTTGACTGGGAACCGCTGATGTCAGCCATCACTATAGACGACAAAGTCGATTTTTTTAACAACACGGTTACGAAGTTGTTCGACGTGCATGCACCCATCAGAAAAATAAAATTGAAACGTCCACCTGCTCCTTGGATGACTGAGGGGATTTGGATGGCGATGCGACGGAGGGACCGAGCTTTCCGCAAATATAAAAAGGATCGGTGTGACGACAATTGGTCTCTCTTCAAGATAGCTAGGAACAGGTGCAATCAGATGGTACGCAACGCTAAACGCCGACATATCTCCGAAAATGTTACCAGCTCATCCCCTGCTAATGTATGGCAGTTTTTAAGGACACTAGGCATTGGGAAACCTCATGGCCAAGTGGTTCTACCGGTGACTATTAGTTTGGATGACATTAATCGTCATTTTACAACTACTGTCACTTTGGACGACTAAACTAAAAGTCAAACCATAGCCTACTCGGCTAGCTTACCTCGTTTGAATTTTAATTCTTTCTCTTTTTCTCCTTTATCATCAGGTGAGATTAAAAAGATTATCCTGTCAATTAAGTCCAAAGCCGTGGGATGCGATGACATTAGTCGTCGCATGATCACGGTTATCTTTGAACAAATTTTACCTGTAATTACCCATATCCTAAACTTTTCCCTTGACACTGGTCAATTTCCCTACATATGGCGTAAAACCTATGTGCGTCCTTTGCCCAAAATGTCGAATCCCACTCTCCTGGCACATTACCGTCCCATATCCATTCTTCCCTTTCTATCCAAGGTACTTGAGTCATGCATTCAGAGACAGTTGTCTGGGTTTGTTTACGAAAACAACATCCTGTCACCCTTTCAATCTGGATTCAGACCTGGACATAGTACTGTCACCGCATTGCTCAAGGTGACTGGCGATGATAGGGCGGGGGTGGAGGACACCAGGCTTACTCTTTTGATCTTGGTGGACTTCTCAAACGCCTTTAACAACGTCAGTCACGACCTTCTCCTTCCAGTCCTATCCTATCTAATGATCTCACCTATGGCACTGGAATGGTTCTCCTGTTATCTTCGAGGACGCCAGCAGTCGGTACGCGTCGATGAAACTTCATCAACATGGCGTAATTTGGACTCTGGTGTTCCTCAAGGCGGAATACTTTTTCCTCTTCTATTTGCATTATTTATTAGTCTTCTTACTCATGAACTTCATTGTGCGTATCATCTGTATGCGGATGACCTACAACTTTATACACAGTCCTCTTCAGAAAATTTGGATTCAGCCATAGCAGCTATAAACCAAGATTTGAATGCTATAAAGGTCTGGTCGGAACGGTTTGGCCTGGCAGTGAACCCTGCTAAATGTCAGGCTATTCTCGTTGGTAGTTCCCGTATTTTAAACAGGGTTGACTTGCAATCACTACCTGCTGTCATTTTTGATGGATCTATAATCCCGTTTAGTTCAAGCGTCGAGGATCTTGGCTTACATATTGATGCCAACCTTAACTGGCGGACTCAGGTAGCGAATGTGAGTCGTAAAGTCACTGGTGCCTTGCGGTCGCTTTACCGACTGAAGAACTTTCTGCCATTCAGGACTAAGACAATGCTAGTACAGACTTTAATATTTCCCATCATCGACTATGGTGACGTGTGCTATCTCGACCTTAATGCAGATCTCCTCAATAAGCTCGATCGCCTTCTCAATAATTGCATTAGATTCGTTTTTAATCTCCGCAAATTTGACCACATTTCTGAGTACCGATTAAAGTTACGATGGTTACCTATTCGTCAACGGCGTAGCTTGCGTACTTTGTGTACTCTTCATTCTTTACTGCACTCTCCTTGTGCACCCATCTATTTAACTTCCCATCTTCAATTTCTGTGTAGTACACATGAGAAAAATCTTCGTTCCTCTAATAATCTTCTGCTTCTTTGTCCTTCACACAATTCCACCCTAGTACATTCATCCTTTATCATACAATCTATCCTTCTGTGGAATGCTCTCCCTCTTGATATCAGGATGTCCACTAACCGTTTTACGTTTAAAACTAGAGTTCGGCAGAATTATCTAAATGCATTAACTGAATCGCCATAAGTTATTTATCGTTTAATTATTTTATATACTTATGTATATATTTATTAGAATTATAGAATATATATTTAGGCGTTTATTAATATATGTATATAGTTATAGTATGTATGTGAGTACGTATATTAGTTCTGTGTATATCATTTTATATTTTATATTAATGAGTAGGTTTGCGTTTTGTTTTTCATTTTAATTTAAAAACTGCACCTATTACATATTTCTCTGCATCACCCAAAGGTTGACTGGTAGAAAATGCCTTCGGCATTAAGTCCGCCTTTGTACTATTATGTGCATAAAGTTTTAAAATAAAATAAAATAAATAAATAAATAAAAGAGAAATCTACATCACCATCTAGTCCCAAGCTAAGCAGAGCTTTTGTTATGGGTACTAGATAATGGATAAACATACATATATACTTTATTTTTGTAAATACATACATATTATACATAGAAATGAACCCACAAGGATAATTTAGACAGCACATGACCAATTTTCAGAGTATATCTTTTTTTTTAAATAATTCGGCCAAGCAATATTTTTATAAGTAACACTGGCTTGTAGCAAAAAATGCTTGGTAGGACGTGATGATGAAATTTATATCTGATCAAATCAAAAATGGATTTCGTTCAAAGTTTTACGACTTCATTCAGATTGGACTTTAGCTACTTTTAGATTGACAAAGTCGGTGCCTCGTACCAATATCTTAGGGGTTACTACGATCTAAAGCCAGCCTAACAATTTAGATACACAAGAAATATTAGTTTCTTGTGGTCTGTGGAAACAAGTAACACTTTCTCAACTGTTGGGCTCCTAAGTATATCCCACGCGGAAATAGTAATAGTGATGTGTAAATGTGTCCCTTTACTTATTTTCTATTTTCGGTAAGCCTTTGTGATAAACGGGTAGTAGATGTTTTCCTTGCTGGAGTAGAACTTAATTTAATCACATGATTTTTTTCAAAATATGTTATCGCAGCGAACTTTTAGTTAAGCTGATGAGAACTTTGAAGCAAAATTTTAAAATAATAATCTCATGAACTACTTGCTCCCTTCTCTTAGTCCCTATAACTTGCTTGCATGACTATGGCTTTCTGGTTCTTCTGACAATGTTATTACTATTTGATTTTTGGCACCATCAATGTAAATTGTTTATTAAATGACGGATATATATTGTTGTAATATATATAATTAAAAATGGTAAAATACTATCCTTTGCAGATGATACTGCTCTTTTGTTTACCGGAAACACATGGGATGAAGTGTTCAACAACGCATAGTGTGGTCTCAACAAGGTATCCCGGTGGCTCAAAATTAATGTATTAACCCCAAACTTTGAGAAGACCAAATATATTGCTTTTGCACCTAAAGCTGATCATGTGCCACCACCTATTCTCTCCATTACGGCTCACATGTGTACTGGACTATCGCTTACAGGATGCTCCTGTATGGCTTTACAAAGAACTGATAGCATAAAATATTTGGAGGTGTACCTGGACCAAACACTTAGCTTTAAGCCTCATATCAATGTACTAGTTGCCAGACTGCGTAAACTAATATATGTATTTAAGACACTGAGGCGTGCGGCTGATCTAAGAACGATGAAATTGGTATATTATGATCTTGCTCAGTCAATCATAACATACTGTATTTTCTCATGGGGTGGCACAGCTAAAATTGATCTTCTGACGAGCTCAAAGGGCTGTATTAAAGGTTGGAGCTGGTTTGCCCTTCCGTTTCTCCACAACAGCACTCTACAAACTTTGGGATGTCCTAACTGTGCGGCAATGTTTTTTGAAGGATAAACGTAGGAAGGCAACTGTCTGTCCTGTTAGAACCTTAAAAACAAGTTTGTCTCACAGATTTTATTGCTTGGTGGATATCTTTACAACAAAATCAAGTAAAAGTTATCGATATATCCGTTGTGGAGATCGGCGTGTAAAGTATTGATATCTACTTGGCTTAAAACACTAGACTGTAGTGAAACTAAAAATCTGCTCATAGTAAGTGCCTAATATTACAAAACACATCACACACATACACGCTCACACGCACATGTACACTCACACGCAAACGCACAAGCACACGCACACGTGCATACGAACGCACATACTCGCGCACACACACACACACACACACACACACACACACACACACAAGCGCACATACATTTCCATACACATTCACACACACGCACACATACACACACACACACTAGCATGTTTTAATTTTTTTTGTATCTCTCTCTTTTTTTAACTGTTAATCAGTTGTTAACTTCTCTTCGGTTAAGATTTCAAACATGTTACGTAAAAGTATAACCTAAAATGGAGTAGGCCTGGTGACCTGTAACACAGGTATTCTTATACCTATCTCAGGCACAAGTCTCTCACAAATGCAGCACCGTCATTGTTAGTATATAATATTAGTGTTTAAGTTAACCATTTGTGAAGAGAAAATAAATAAAAGTTTATTTCATTTATTAATTATAAAATTGACAATAATTTATTATGCTTTTAACTACAACGAAACACGAAAACGTTAAAACCGCGAGACACAGTTATATAGCAAAATCATTATATATTACTTTCTTGAACTTAGAAACAACTTTTGATATTAAGTTTCCCATGATTTAATTATTAAACTAAAATATAATTGGAACAAAGTTAGCGAATATTATTCTTCACGTAAATGTGAAGTTGCAACGTAATCTGAATATTAATGTCTGTTGCAGCAAAGCTACGAAGATTTGCACATACTGAAACTCAGAAACTTTGTTAAGTTCAGAAAATTAGAATTTTGTGTTTATCATAAATATCACTTTTCACTACGCACTACAATTTCTTTAGCAAGCACCTGTATTGTCAAAGAGTGCATTACTATAAGCTGCCTGTAATAAAGAGCGAAATCATTTTAATACAGCTGCCATGCACATTTCTTCAGAGTTCAGTCGTAGATATCTGGTCACTCAGAAAGTATTGCGAGAAGATGTTTTTATCTACGAGTATGTGAGACTGGCCAGTTATAATTTATTTAAAAATATGATAACACATTATCACACATTATTTGCGAGGTTATTAAAAAAAATTGTCCATGAGGTGACGGATTAAGAATACGGAATGTCACCACTCCATATCATCCCATGGGTATCATAAGAGCCGGCAGAGGGAGCATTTTTTTCAGAGAATAGCACTGTAAGAGAAGGAAAACTTGATACAAGCCCTATACCAACCCGTTTGGCCAGCGTGGTATAGAAGGCCAATTCCTCCTTTTAAAGGAGAGGCCTAGTCCAGCAGTGGAATGTTAACACCTCAACTGCAATATGCACCTCGTAGGTGCATAACGGGACGTCTATCATTTGTCGTTGATATTTAACGGTTTTTGCACTTGTAACACGATCTGGTTAAATCATTCGATTTATCGATTTCAGCTCGACCAATTTTAATACTTTTATAAACTGGAAACGAGCTAGAATGAACAAAAAATAATTAAACAAAATACGTATGCTATTGAACTTTGCGACGACGACGGCATATTGGCCATTTTGATATTGAAATAGATGTGCACGAGAAAAGAAAAAACGTTTGTAATGAGAAAACATTGAGTAATCTTATAAGTATTATATTATTATATAGAACTACTGGAAAATAAGTGTAGATTTCATATTGAGTTCTAGATTATCGAAAAGTGATAAATATTGCAGTGAAAAAGTAACGAAACTTTTGTAATGCACTTATTACGTTCCCAAAGAATGGCGGCCGTTATTTTTCGTCGCGTAAACAAAAACGTTTTACTGTGAAATTATGATTCTAAAGTAAATTTTGTTGAGGTATCTTTGCACATTGTATATTGTTTTAACGTAATTAAGTGTTCGTTTGGTGATTATGTGTGGATATTCGATAAATTGTGATAAAGTTTACAAGTTATACCAATGAAAATTCTCGAAATCAAAATATATTAGATCGCTGCGAGAACAGGTCAGTTTTATTTACTTATTGAAAGATATAACTAGTTAGATAAACTCGTAACAAAGCCAGGAATGTATAATTGATGCCATATAATTATATTTTTATAGACGATTTTTTCGTTTTTCTGCAAGTCTACGTAAAAATTAAAAAGTATTTGAAATGACGTTGCATTTCCTGCGTTGGGCAAACCGGGCCTTGCGTAGGATAGGGGTTAAAGGCTGAGGATGAATTTAAATTTCCGTGTCTCATTGAAAAATGGATTTGCGTCGAGAACATTTTCGCGCTATGATTTTTTATGATTTATTATTACGCATGAAACTTTGTGTGTGGTGCAGAGTCCACCAACCGCTATACAAAGTTTCATGGGTCTTTATTTTATACATTGAATAATATATAAAGATGTAATAAAAATTTTACTTATAGACCAATTTGTTTTGTGTCGCAAAACTTTCTGAGTGTCCCATGTAGAAGCACAAACTGATAACAACGAAGAAAGTTAAAATATATATTAAGGGTAAGACTATAGTAACGTCTTATTAGAAATTTCTTACAAAAGTTGCTTTTAGTTTACCTTGAGTATTGAACTTCTATTACGTGATTTATTATTGGCAAGATGAGATAAAATAACTTGAGTTTGTTTGATTTTAAAGTTTGCAAAGTTCATATTCTATAGAAGTACGCCTTTTTACTACGTCTGTAAAATGGATTTTAATAACAAGCCATTTTGCAAGAGGCGGTATTTGAATAATTAAGGATGCCCAGCTCAATATCATGTAGGTGAATTTATGGTGTTTGATGGCATCAACAAATAAAATTAATACAGAAATGCAGAATACATATTACTAATGTGTGTACTCTGCATTTATTTTTAGCTTTCGAAAATCGTTAACGTGATTAATGTCGTGGATCATCTCAGTCATCTCAGTCATCATCTGGTCATCAGATCATCTAATCCGACTTCGGTGAAGTATCACAAAAGTCGATCTAACTTCCAAAAAGTAAAGTTGTCTAATATTTATTTCCAAAGAAGTTTAAGTATGTGATCAGAAGATAAGAAGTATGTTCAGTTTTGGGAGCTTTTGTTTTCCTATTTTAGAAGTCTGCTCCCACTCTATAACTATGTCGATCAGAATTATAAAAGTACATATAAAACATTATCACGCTTCACTGATGGATAAATTGCATTTAATCTCCTTCCTAAAGTCGACCATTCGGAATAATGCGGAGATTTTCAAATAAATTAAGGTAAATTGCCGTTTTAAACACAAACTTAATATATTTAAATGAAAAGTGGTGATTATTCATATGATTCAGTACCGTTTTCACCAATGTTTGACAAACATTTTGTATGGCTTGTTTTTTTGCTGGTTTGATCAAATTTCGAATAATCGGCAAACACGATTGTTCTGCATTTTAAATATGCACGAGTACGCATGTAGAAATACAGAGCAATAAAATTGCATTTCGAATTTCATGTTTTTGTTTACTGTTTCAGAAAATCTATTCGTGGAAGCATGTGAAAGCGATGATACACATTACACGGATATGACAGCATACGGATACGTTTTGACATGACAGCTCCTGCTTGCGTCCATGCTTGCGACCACATCAACCGCTGACGTTTACGCTCCATTTTTGTGACGGACTCTAAGGGTGGTTTCAGATTAGCGTTTTATACGCGCATATAAGCTCGTTTTTGGAAGCGCCTGTAGGCGCGCCTTTTGGCACACGCACAACTCGTACGAGCGTTGACGCGCTTTTAAACTCGTATAAGCGCGAGCCGTCAAAATCCATGTTGACACTGACAAGATGTCATTACCGTTTCGAGCGAACACGCCGAAATATTTACGCGAGTCCTGTATTTTGAAGCGCGAAATGTAGCGCGCGTGTAAGCGCGTATGCAGAAACGACCGTATACGCGCAGTAAAATACGCTAATTTGAAACCGCCCTAAGCGTTCCAATTCGGATTTATTTTCTCATCATATTTGTTCGTCAGAAAATAAATAAATAGTACATATTATGTAAGGCAAGTAAGGATAAGTTAGCGTCGAAGTTGACAAACAACTTGGTATTTTAGATGGTATGTTATTGGTATGATAGAGAAAGACATCTTCAGACTGTGCTTGTTTAGATTATCTATTCCGCAATATGTTTTAGTGATGCACAATATTACTAGTACAAGGGTACATTTACGGTTGTCAGTGGTTTAGTATTTTTAACGTTTTAATTTTATATGAATTCTTATCAGAATAGTATTTTTAATATTATAATTACAACAACGTATTGATTAAGAGTGAAAACTATTGATGTGAGTTGTGTCATTTCAAACTGACTACGATTGTGTGTTTTACTACTAAACGGTCAGTCGAAACTGAGAAAACATGAGACATTACTGTATTTTTATTGAACGTGATTATAAAAATCTCTAATAAGTGAAAACCACGTAGGGCATTAATTCAATTTTGATTTCCAGGTTGTCATATTTCTAATTGTCGTAGGTTCGATTACAATATTTTGTGTGATAAAATGTTATTTCTAGTCTGGGTATTCGTTGGATCCGTCGATTATACATATATGTAAAATGCATGATTGATTACTCTTCAATAAAATATGTATAAGTGGGTCGTTGCTCCGGTATATAAGTAGTCTATTCGGTATTAAACCAACAAAGTTATTATTCAGATCTCTATCTACTAGTTATACCATGTTGTTTCAGCTTTTTCCAGTTGAAGTGGCTCCTTTTGTAGAAAATAACGTAAATTGCAGGGTCGTATGTGATTACGGTGCACATCACGTTTATAAAATCAACAAACAAAGAACAAACTAGTTTTGGTGTAACGTGAAAATACATCCGCTGAAACAACATTACCAAGGTTTAGTGATAAGAGACATTTTTAGTACGTATGGACAGACTTTGTTGCAAATTGTTTTCATTGCGAACGGTCTCTATCGACAAGAATATATAATGTTTGTATGTCGAATACTTATGTATTATTGAATAAGATACCTATTCTTGATCGCTAAACTACGTTTTGCTTACTTGAATTCTAGTATATTAATTAAAATGCTGCTTTAAAAATCTGAATGATGTTGACAAATAATTAAATATAAAATGTCAATTACCAGAATTAGTTAAATTTCACGCATAGCACAAATTGTCCCAATGGTTAAAAACGTATGTAAGTACACTGGGTATTTTAAGATAAACATAAATTGCACAATTTTGGAAGATTTTGATCGCTGGATAATTGGAACTGCAAAATTGATCATAATTTCTTACAGGAAACCAATTGTACTTTCCATTAAAACCGGTAAACTGTAAAGCAAAAATATTGGTTTACGTTGATATTCTGGTAAATACACACGACAAAGTAACATATATTCATGAAAAATATTTTGCAAAGTAGGCATTTAATTTACGTTGACCTTTAACGGCACTACAGGCATGACATGCACGAAAATCGTTAATCAGAGCGGCAGCCGTTCGCACGCCAATCAGAGCGCACCTCTCCATTGAATTCGTCTATGATGTCGTTTTTCCCAAACATCCCCTTTGTACCGAACTGCCAGCCCTATCCACTCTTGTAATTCCGAAAATGTTTCATTTAACACTTTGGTTTGATGCAAAGACAAATAAATAAAATGGAAGTGTCTGTAATATCATAATAACTGTTTACATGTTATGAAATTAGTTATTTTTTGACGTTTTATCTGCTTGGAATCCTCGTCAACAGAACACAGTTTAGCAATGAAGTAGACATTCTGTATTAATAATGTTTTAATAGATCTTCAAGATCCATAAGATGCGTTTTTACGAGAGACGGTGTTCTAACTTCGTGAAATATTAAGTTTGCTGTGCGACTGCGTATTTAACAACAGCATTCCTAAGTCAATAATAAGTTTATAGTCTAACTCGATACAATATGTTGCGCAGCTCTAATTGGGTGGTATTGTGATACAAGAGGCGGTCGCTGTTCTGACCGAGCTTAGACTTTATTTATAATCGTAAACTTTACTCAAATCAGCTTATCTGTCAAAGTTATTCAATTCAGTAATACATAAAGCCTTTGCCTAGTTATTCAACGACCTTATTCATGTATTATATTCACATTTTCATTATTCTGTAGTACCAATCAGACGCGATTGTGGTTCGCGAACAATTTCGAAAACGTTCCCGCTGATGCGTGACTCTCATGTTTTTGACAACTTTGCATTAAACTTTTTTCATGCAGGAATACTTTATTATGCGCTTGTAATTTGTTCTGATTGTGTTCACGCGATTTCAACATGTTTCATTCACTCAATTTATGAGTTTAATTTAAAATAATATTATAAGTGAGAATTATTTCTTTAATAAATACAATTTTGACATCTATTTAAAATAGTGATGTAAAATAGAAGATACTACCAGCATAAAGTGACTACCTGCTACTTTTTAGAAAAGCTTACCTTGCCGTCTAATTCGAAGAATAAAACTTCTATTACCTGAATGAAATTTTACGAGCACTGTCCGGTTCATAAAACATTAAACATCCACCCTTTCCTATGACGATTTCTCGTCTGAATATTTCTGAATGCTAATCTTTATAAGTGAACAAGGACTCTTTTGCGACCACTTTCAATAAATTATCGGCAAAATACGATCATAAAACAAAAGAGTACTAAAACAGTATCTAATGGAGCGGAGTTTAATCCTATTGGGGCTGTTCGAGATATGGCGGCGGCGAATAATGGATTGGCCGATCGCCGTGGCAGAAACTGGTGGAACTTCAATACGTAATATTTGTTGCCATACGATCTGGCATTGAAAGAAAAACAGCCCCAATAGTTATCGTTTGTTTACAGTGTTTCTGTGTATGTTTTGTAACTACTTTGGCAAATAGGCTGTACGCTATGACATCAGTTTCTTGAAGCGATATACAAATTGACATCAGGTATGCTTTGTAAGATTTGATGATGACGCTTATATGCAACTTTGTCTATCGTTTTTAGAAAGTACGTAAACTGTAATGTTTAAACATTATTACAACTTATTTACTTAGTATAAGTGTATGTAAAGAACAATAAAAATTTTAAATATATGGTAAATTTCATACATTTTCATACATTTCATACATTTTTTTTTTCATACATTTTTAATACGACAGTTTGTGGCTGACCATGATACCACAAGTTGCAAGTCTGTTCAGCAAGATTACCTGGCTTTCTTATTTGTGATTTCTTGGTAGTCACAACTTATTTTTATTTTAATTTGCATACTTACATTGTTGGGATTATTGGTATATTACTAGATACTTACTTAGTAATATACCTTATATTAACACTTTGCTGTATCCTGCCTGAATGAAGTTTTATGAGTCATACCTATAACGATGATATGAACATTGTCAGTTTAACTAAGATGTGGATGATTCTATTTCAGATATAAAAGTAATATCGATACACAGTAAGCACATATCTGAGCAAATATTTCTAAGGACTTACCCGAGGTATATGTGCAAACAATTTTAGTTCCACAAAAAGGTTTTCTCGTGAAAAATGGCGATAGAGAAATTATTGTGACAATGTTTTTCAGCGGATTCTGCTGACGTCGTCGTTTGCTGTTTTGTGGCGCAGTTGAAGGTTTTGATTGTGACAAAATGTTATCTTTATTATTATTGCTATGTGAACTAATAAAATTGCTTAGAAGACGTTTTTTTGCATTAACTGCCAGTTAGGTATATTGAGTAAATAATAATATTAGTCATAAAATATCTCATTAAGGATTATTTTACGTATTAAAGGTAACACGCGAGCTGACGGATTACCTAGCAATTACCGGAGTCCACGGACACAAGCAACACCAGGTTAGTCGTAAGTGCGTTGCTGCCCTCTGAGATGGGAAAGGAATAGGAGAAGGATCGGGATAACTGAGCAAGCCGGCATTCTCACTCACTGAACGAAACGCAACTGTATAGATGCTTAATGTCACTTTACGTCGATATTCAGGGAGAGGGCAGTATCAAGCCAGCCGGGGACCTATGCTGAACTCAGCAAGGTACTACTACCTAAGTACCTATACAATGATATACCTATAGACCTAAGTCTAGCAGTTGCTAGACTTAGGTCTATAGGTATATCATTGTATAGGCGATTCTCTCCCTTATGTTGGTCTAGCGGGAAGTTTCCCGCTAGACCAACATAAGGGAGAGAATCGCTCAGCAAGACATCGTCGCTTCCAGTGCTACATTACACCCACATTGATACTCGTATATAAAACCAGTTTCTAGTGTGCTTCAACTCTGTTAGCGAGCCAAGGAATTTTTTTTCAAACTGGTCCACCGCCGACTTGTTTGATTGTACCTACCTAAATGATTTTGAATCAAATTACCAATAATCCGAATAAATATTTAACAGCATGAATATAAAACTACATCTAGTGCTAAGTCAGATAGACTAAAACATTAACGCATTAAAGTGAGAGCATAGAAATATCAAATGTTATACAACTTTCGGTCGTCGCGCAACAGTTTTGCAAATCGCATGTAATTTGCGCGGTCGCTTGAAAAGGAATTCACTAATGGGCGGTCAGACGTCGGAATCCTTACATACATAAGTACAATGTTCAGTGTTCGGAACAAGCTGTTGCAATCAAGGGAAACGTTATTTATAGACCTACTGTCATTGATAAAGAAGGGATTTTTATGATCAGAGGAGAGTGGAAGATGTGTGTAAAGGAAAATAATTAGGTACTTTTAACGCAGTCTGTAGCAGACTGCGTTAAAAGTAACTTTTGTTGTGAATCTTTTGTCCTTACTTATTTTATTATAATTTATTAATGTTTACTTACTTTATCAACATTCTTAATTGATTTTTGGATCATAGTCCATATTGGTAACAAAAAAGAATGGTTTTCTTATATTGTTATATCGGTTAACAATGTTGTGTCCCTTTAGGAATTCAACGCATTCGGCTATACATTTATTGTACGTATTTATAATTTACTTAGAATATAATATCAGTTCGTTATTTTTTTTTAATCTGGAGCAATATTATCCAGAAAATTAAATGATTATGTTACTACTAAAACCGTGTTATGCCAACGTTTGACGAAAATGTTATAAGAACTGGAATGCATTCGCTCTTTATCACTTTTAGGAAGTCGTTAGACTCAACTCAACCGAACTAGTTACTAAGTTGCTCTTCAGTTAAACTGTAACAAGTCAGTAGGCAAATAGGTGCCTCTATCAGACAGGTAGGTCGGTACTTGATCTTGTGTCAAACACTATTAAATGTACAGAAGGCAATTTCGTAGCGTAAGTTACTTGAATATGTTTGTGAGTAATTGTTGTTTAATTGACAAGTCTTACTGAGGTCAGTCAAACACATCATAAACAGTATTGCATTGACTTCAATACAAATTTGTGATGAGATTCTCAGTGAAGAGATTTTGTTGTAGGAAACAAAATTTTCTTCAGCGTCTGTATTTAAGTTGCGTAGACATCAATGGGCCGTTCGCCCAACAAGTAAAGCTGAAATCATAGCTCAGCAAATGTAAATGTAATGCATATGTAATCTGAGTCAATAGGCTGAAATGCATTACAATCACATTTTCACAACAAGGTATACCTTTAGAGATACGAGAGCTTAAAACTATACAGTGATGTTTTAATCGAACGATACTACGTATCGTAAGTGTAGACGAATATGTGACATTTCGTTACTAAAATAACGATTGTACATTTTAAATAATAATTATATCGACTAGTCTATGTAGTAATGATTAGTGAAATACTTCCTGAGTATTTTACATAGTGTTGATTTGCATAATATTTTAATGGGTGAATATACAACTATAAAAGAATACAAATAAATGAAAAAATAAGTCACTATCAGGCAAACATTTTTTTTCGTCTGCATACACTTTAATCGGTGAACTCAGTGTATTGACCGCCGCCGCCGCTCAGCTGATCGCCGTTGCAGGTGCCTAACACACACAAAAACACATACCTACAGTGACTGCGCGATACAGTCTTATTTTGCACGATTCAACAGTTTATTCTGATTTACTATCTAAGTAACATTTATTGAAAATAGGGTCTTGTATTGTGTATCTATTGTTATTAGCCTTTTTGTATATAGTTTTAAAATTCATTAAAGTATAATAACAATAGTGTTTTCGAACAATACAATCTAAGAACAATTAGTAGTAATAAGTAGTGCAGGTAATATTTATTTGTAAGAGTCGGTCGGCGTTACCCTTTGTTAAGTAATTAGTATGAGCACGACTCGACGCGTTAATGTAAGTGTACTCTGTAGTTGATTTTGTTGATTAAGTTTATTTAAAGTGTGTTGATCGCAGTTACTAAGTTATTTGCGGTATAAATACTTCTGTTTCTTTGACGTTTCGGCTGGCTTACAATTATTACGCCGGAACACGAAATCACGAAAGATTGACATCGAAACTATACCTATATAATTTTATGGAAGAAAAAACCCGCTTCATTAATTATTTAATAATATAACATAACTTCACGCTTTTTATCCCCGAAGGGGTAGGCAGAGGTGTATACACACCCACATTTCGCCAGTCATGTTTAAGTCCCAATGTAATAGGGGGTGAGCCCATTGCCATCTACCGGGCACATTATTAAGCAAGCGATACTTAATATTTTTCAATACACACATAGGGGAAAGTCGCGATCATTGGACCAGCGTTTTCATTGGACCACCAAGGTATTTCCAAATCTATCCAAGCTAGCAACACCCAAACCAGTCGAAGCGAGTCTGTGCTGGCTCAGTTGGACCCCTCTCTAACCTCAGCGACGCTGCGGAACATGGCGAGGAGTTACGCGAGTCATTGTATTTGTAGGCGGTCAAAATCTTATTATATGACTCGGAACAATCTGATGTAATTATCATTCTACTCATATTTGTTTGTGTGCACTGGTTTGAAATAATAGATAGTTTAATTGTGATTCCATGAGTGTTATTCAATTTTATCTAATCATGTCCTTGTAAATTTTAGATTTTTTTTTACGAAAGGCCTACCTTATTGCTATCAATGCCACAAGAGAGTGCCGCCGTTGGACTGGTCCAAGCATAGCAACTTTCTATTGTATTTTTTTACGTAGGCTCCGAGTATTTCAGTAATTATGAAAAAAAGCTCTAGAAAACATGGTAAATTAGTAATTTTAGAATGTTGTCATATAAAAGAATACCTACTTTATTAAAATGAAACTAGCATGAACCTCGCTCTAGAATCAGTGAAAACCATAAGGCTTGTTTAAATGAAGCTGTAGAATTTATGAAGTCCCGAGAGTAACACTCAAACGAAGGTTACATGGAGTAAATTTTTTTTTATTTTATTTTATTTTTTTTATTTTTTTTTTTCTTAAATAATTATCTGGACTTTAAAAGAGACTATGACCTCTGAGTTTGTTTCGGATGTTTCTTCTCAGGGCAGTCAGTTTGGAAACACCGGCCTCATCTAGCTTAATTTAAAAAAAAGTATGACTTTGTTTAAGTGTTTATTATAATGAACCTATGAAAAAATAAATGATTTGAATTTGAATTTAAATTTGAAAAAAAAATTGAAAAACCAAAAAGCCCAAGAAAACGCCAACTATAACTATAGCTTGTTTGTTTGTCGTAAGTGTATGATTGTTGTTTGTCTCTCCTCTTATGCCACTATTTAATCAAATTGATAATTCTAATAAGTTACCTTGATTGGAACTCTAGAACAAATTTCTCGAAGTCCATTTACGACAACCTAGTGGTTCAATGAAGGTGCCCATGGTCCAAAGAAGGTAACAGCCAAAGATTTAGTTTTCTTCGTTTATACCAAATAGTATAAGGGGTTCCCACCAAGAACTTAGGGTCCCAAGCCAACCTCACCTGCTAGTGGTGCACCTGCCGATCAACGGACGAGGATCTGGCAAACAAAATACCCCGATAATCGGCAATAGGCTCGCCACCTATTACGTGGGATCAAAACACTGGCGAAAAGTGGGCGTTTATTATGCCTCTGCCTACCCCTTCGGGAAAACAGGCGTGAGTCTATGTATGTATAAGCCCGAATTCTTTGTGCGTTTGATTATTATAAATAAAGGTCCCACGGAATAAAAATAATAAACTGCTTTCATTTTATCACTTATATTTTTTAAGATATGACATTAACTACGATTTTAGATAGATGGACCGAACAGTAATCTTATCCATACTAATATTATAAATGTGAATGTAAGTTTGTTTGTTACGCTTTCACGCGAAAACCACTTAACCGATCATCATGAAATTTTGTACACATATTCTTGAGGGTATTAGAACGAATGTAACAGAGGATACCTTTTATGAAAAAAAAACGAAAGATAACCGACATCAACGCGGGCGGAGCCGAGGGCGACAGCTAGTGTAGTCATAAAGAGTCTCATTACAGAATAACCAATGATCCAAATTATAATTTAACCACATAAAATTCTTTCTAACGCGTTCACATTAGGGAGCTTAGAAATATCACATGTTATACAACTTTCAGTCGTCGGGCAACAGTTTTGCAAATCGCATGTAATTTGCGCGGTCGCTTGAAAAGGAATTCACTAATGGCCGGTCGGACGTCGGATTCCTTACATACATAAGTACAATATTCAGTGTTCGGAAAACGCCACTGCAATCAAGGGAAACGTCATTTATAGACCTACTGTCATTAATATAGAAGGGATTTTTATGTTCAGAGAAAAGTTGCTACAGATGCGTGTAAAGGAAAATGATTACTTTTAACGCAGTCCGTAGCAGGCTGCGTCAAAAGTAACTTATGCTATGAGAAATCCTTGCACTTATACACACTAAGAAAGCCTACCTATAGTTTGTTATAATCGATTAATGTTTAATGTATCAATATTTTTTATTGATTTTGGGATCATAGTTCACATGTATAGTGGTGTGCTACAAAACAGAAATGGTTTTCTTGTATTGTTATATGGGTTAACAATACCGTGTCCCTGTCAGGCAATCAACATGTATGTTTCTCAGGCATTTTTCACGGTCGTCTATTTTAATCATACTTTATTCATGGGTATATTTTGGTTTCACGACGCGTCACTAAGGTCCAGTTGCGAGTTAGCAAAGCTTTAACGTACTGCGCGTGGAATGCTTATAATTTATCTACACCTTTTAACTTAAAATATCCTTGACAAAAAATTTTAAGTTTTTACTTCAGAAAACATCGATTATTAGTTATGTTTAACAATTTATAATACTCGTAGTACGTTAATTCAACTCACCATTAGTAAAGTAATTAATAACAATTGATACATCGACGTAAAAATTATTTAAAAATAAGTACGTTATATTAAATTTCAGAGAATGTAAAAATCCCTAACACTGATCGGACCCGGCCGTCTGGTCGCCGCCCGGCTGTATTGCACGCTCGTCTGGGCGCCGGCTTCCGTCTAAAGAGCCGCTCCGGCATAGTGTGAACTCTCGCATAGCGGATCCGTTCCATTGATCGGATCCGGCTAAGTGTGAACAGTGTCACACAATTTGTACTGCCACTGGTGTGTTTGTAACCGGACCGGGCAAATAGCCGGACCGGACCTAAGTGCGAACACTCGCTTACGTTGGCAAAAAGTCAAAAGGTCACAGAAAAGCAGAGGTTCGACAGGTAGTAGAGGCTTGCTGAATTCAGCATGAAGTACTACCCTCTCACAGAAAATCGACGTAAACAGTACTTAAACTGTTACGTTTCGTTCGGTGAGTGAGAATGCCGGAGGCTCTATCCCCTATTCTGATCCGTCTGCTCGTTTGCCGCCTATAACTATAAAAATTGGGCAAGTTCGAGTCGGACTCGCGCACAAAGGGTTCCGTACCATCATCTATGAAAGAAAATCACGTTCGTTGTATGTATACTTAAATACTTTGTAAGTTTCTACCTGTTTATTAAGATCGAGTAACAAATTGCTTAAAAATTACGTTTGTTGTATGGGAGCCCCCCTTTATTATTTACTTTTTTTAATTTAATTATTTATTTTGAAAGGTAATATACAACTACATATTCTGTAAAAATTTAAAGCATCTACCTGTAACAGTTAGTAATTTTGAGCAAAAAATACGAAAAAAAACACGTTTTTTGTATGGGGGTCCCATACAAAAAACGTGGTTTTTTTTCATGGGTATATTTTGGTTTCACGACGCGTCACTAAGGTCCAGTTGCGAGTTAGCAAAACTTTAACGTACTGCGCGTGGAATGCTTACAATTTATCTACACCTTTTAACTTAAAATATCCTTGACAAAAAATTTTTTGTTTTTATTTCAGAAAACATCGATTATTAGTTATGTTTAACAATTTATAATACTCGTAGTACGTTAATTCAACTCACCATTAGTAAAGTAATTAATAACAATTGATACATCGACGTAAAAATTATTTAAAAATAAGTACGTTATATTAAATTTCAGAGAATGTAAAAATCCCTAACACTGATCGGACCCGGCCGTCTGGTCGCCGCCCGGCTGTATTGCACGCTCGTCTGGGCGCCGGCTTCCGTCTAAAGAGCCGCTCCGGCATAGTGTGAACTCTCGCATAGCGGATCCGTTCCATTGATCGGATCCGGCTAAGTGTGAACAGTGTCACACAATTTGTACTGCCACTGGTGTGTTTGTAACCGGACCGGGCAAATAGCCAGACCGGACCTAAGTGCGAACACTCGCTTACGTTGGCAAAAAGTCAAAAGGTCACAGAAAAGCAGAGGTTCGACAGGTAGTAGAGGCTTGCTGAATTCAGCATGAAGTACTACCCTCTCACAGAAAATCGACGTAAACAGTACTTAAACTGTTACGTTTCGTTCGGTGAGTGAGAATGCCGGAGGCTCTATCCCCTATTCTGATCCGTCTGCTCGTTTGCCGCCTATAACTATAAAAATTGGGCAAGTGCGAGTCGGACTCGCGCACAAAGGGTTCCGTACCATCATCTATGAAAGAAAATCACGTTCGTTGTATGTATACTTAAATACTTTGTAAGTTTCTACCTGTTTATTAAGATCGAGTAACAAATTGCTTAAAAATTACGTTTGTTGTATGGGAGCCCCCCTTTATTATTTACTTTTTTTAATTTAATTATTTATTTTGAAAGGTAATATACAACTACATATTCTGTAAAAATTTAAAGCGTCTACCTGTAACAGTTAGTAATTTTGAGCAAAAAATACGAAAAAAAACCACGTTTTTTGTATGGGGGTCCCATACAAAAAACGTGGTTTTTTTTCACGGGTATATTTTGGTTTCACGACGCGTCACTAAGGTCCAGTTGCGAGTTAGCAAAGCTTTAACGTACTGCGCGTGGAATGCTTATAATTTATCTACACCTTTTAACTTAAAATATCCTTGACAAAAAATTTTAAGTTTTTACTTCAGAAAACATCGATTATTAGTTATGTTTAACAATTTATAATACTCGTAGTACGTTAATTCAACTCACCATTAGTAAAGTAATTAATAACAATTGATACATCGACGTAAAAATTATTTAAAAATAAGTACGTTATATTAAATTTCAGAGAATGTAAAAATCCCTAACACTGATCGGACCCGGCCGTCTGGTCGCCGCCCGGCTGTATTGCACGCTCGTCTGGGCGCCGGCTTCCGTCTAAAGAGCCGGTCCGGCATAGTGTGAACTCTCGCATAGCGGATCCGTTCCATTGATCGGATCCGGCTAAGTGTGAACAGTGTCATACAATTTGTACTGCCACTGGTGTGTTTGTAACCGGACCGGGCAAATAGCCGGACCGGACCTAAGTGCGAAAACTCGCTTACGTTGGCAAAAAGTCAAAAGGTCACAGAAAAGCAGAGGTTCGACAGGTAGTAGAGGCTTGCTGAATTCAGCATGAAGTACTACCCTCTCACAGAAAATCGACGTAAACAGTACTTAAACTGTTACGTTTCGTTCGGTGAGTGAGAATGCCGGAGGCTCTATCCCCTATTCTGATCCGTCTGCTCATTTGCCGCCTATAACTATAAAAATTGGGCAAGTTCGAGTCGGACTCGCGCACAAAGGGTTCCGTACCATCATCTATGAAAGAAAATCACGTTCGTTGTATGTATACTTAAATACTTTGTAAGTTTCTACCTGTTTATTAAGATCGAGTAACAAATTGCTTAAAAATTACGTTTGTTGTATGGGAGCCCCCCTTTATTATTTACTTTTTTTAATTTAATTATTTATTTTGAAAGGTAATATACAACTACATATTCTGTAAAAATTTAAAGCATCTACCTGTAACAGTTAGTAATTTTGAGCAAAAAATACGAAAAAAAACACGTTTTTTGTATGGGGGTCCCATACAAAAAACGTGGTTTTTTTTCATGGGTATATTTTGGTTTCACGACGCGTCACTAAGGTCCAGTTGCGAGTTAGCAAAACTTTAACGTACTGCGCGTGGAATGCTTATAATTTATCTACACCTTTTAACTTAAAATATCCTTGACAAAAAATTTTTAGTTTTTATTTCAGAAAACATCGATTATTAGTTATGTTTAACAATTTATAATACTCGTAGTACGTTAATTCAACTCACCATTAGTAAAGTAATTAATAACAATTGATACATCGACGTAAAAATTATTTAAAAATAAGTACGTTATATTAAATTTCAGAGAATGTAAAAATCCCTAACACTGATCGGACCCGGCCGTCTGGTCGCCGCTCGGCTGTATTGCACGCTCGTCTGGGCGCCGGCTTCCGTCTAAAGAGCCGGTCCGGCATAGTGTGAACTCTCGCATAGCGGATCCGTTCCATTGATCGGATCCGGCTAAGTGTGACCAGTGTCATACAATTTGTACTGCCACTGGTGTGTTTGTAACCGGACCGGGCAAATAGCCGGACCGGACCTAAGTGCGAACACTTGCTTACGTTGGCAAAAAGTCAAAAGGTCACAGAAAAGCAGAGGTTCGACAGGTAGTAGAGGCTTGCTGAATTCAGCATGAAGTACTACCCTCTCACAGAAAATCGACGTAAACAGTACTTAAACTGTTACGTTTCGTTCGGTGAGTGAGAATGCCGGAGGCTCTATCCCCTATTCTGATCCGTCTGCTCGTTTGCCGCCTATAACTATAAAAATTGGGCAAGTGCGAGTCGGACTCGCGCACAAAGGGTTCCGTACCATCATCTATGAAAGAAAATCACGTTCGTTGTATGTATACTTAAATACTTTGTAAGTTTCTACCTGTTTATTAAGATCGAGTAACAAATTGCTTAAAAATTACGTTTGTTGTATGGGAGCCCCCCTTTATTATTTACTTTTTTTAATTTAATTATTTATTTTGAAAGGTAATATACAACTACATATTCTGTAAAAATTTAAAGCGTCTACCTGTAACAGTTAGTAATTTTGAGCAAAAAATACGAAAAAAAACCACGTTTTTTGTATGGGGGTCCCATACAAAAAACGTGGTTTTTTTTCACGGGTATATTTTGGTTTCACGACGCGTCACTAAGGTCCAGTTGCGAGTTAGCAAAGCTTTAACGTACTGCGCGTGGAATGCTTATAATTTATCTACACCTTTTAACTTAAAATATCCTTGACAAAAAATTTTAAGTTTTTACTTCAGAAAACATCGATTATTAGTTATGTTTAACAATTTATAATACTCGTAGTACGTTAATTCAACTCACCATTAGTAAAGTAATTAATAACAATTGATACATCGACGTAAAAATTATTTAAAAATAAGTACGTTATATTAAATTTCAGAGAATGTAAAAATCCCTAACACTGATCGGACCCGGCCGTCTGGTCGCCGCCCGGCTGTATTGCACGCTCGTCTGGGCGCCGGCTTCCGTCTAAAGAGCCGGTCCGGCATAGTGTGAACTCTCGCATAGCGGATCCGTTCCATTGATCGGATCCGGCTAAGTGTGAACAGTGTCATACAATTTGTACTGCCACTGGTGTGTTTGTAACCGGACCGGGCAAATAGCCGGACCGGACCTAAGTGCGAAAACTCGCTTACGTTGGCAAAAAGTCAAAAGGTCACAGAAAAGCAGAGGTTCGACAGGTAGTAGAGGCTTGCTGAATTCAGCATGAAGTACTACCCTCTCACAGAAAATCGACGTAAACAGTACTTAAACTGTTACGTTTCGTTCGGTGAGTGAGAATGCCGGAGGCTCTATCCCCTATTCTGATCCGTCTGCTCGTTTGCCGCCTATAACTATAAAAATTGGGCAAGTGCGAGTCGGACTCGCGCACAAAGGGTTCCGTACCATCATCTATGAAAGAAAATCACGTTCGTTGTATGTATACTTAAATACTTTGTAAGTTTCTACCTGTTTATTAAGATCGAGTAACAAATTGCTTAAAAATTACGTTTGTTGTATGGGAGCCCCCCTTTATTATTTACTTTTTTTAATTTAATTATTTATTTTGAAAGGTAATATACAACTACATATTCTGTAAAAATTTAAAGCGTCTACCTGTAACAGTTAGTAATTTTGAGCAAAAAATACGAAAAAAAAACACGTTTCACGTTCACGAAGAACCGTTGTAAACTCTCTTAGTCAGAGTAAAACATATCTATTTATATGTTAATTTCTTATTTTGTAAGCTGGGCTATGTCATATGGCTTTTTATAACATTTTCAGTTTTAGTAACAATAATTAAATATTCTGGTTATGTTTGCTCCCATTTTCAATAACTTTTACGGGAAATCCTAAATTATTCAAAGTAAATTACAAATACGTCAAATAAATATATAGCTGAATGCATTGAAAAGTAAGTAAGCTATGTACAACTTTTTACTTATAATATCACTAATTCTAGTGGAAATTTAATATGTGTCTAAGGTAATTTTTGTTAGTGGTTTCTGGTGGAGAGTATAGCTTAGCCGTTAGGTACACTATATCGCCGGCACTAGTCGTTCACACTACATGCGGCGTTTAGACGGGTCTCTAAATCCGTCTAAATGCCCGGATTCGTTAAATTGATCGGATGCGGTTAATTGTGAATATTGAATATAAATTTGATATTTTTGTCTCAAAATTGGGTCTTATATAAAAGGCGCAGACGCCAAGATTTTGTTTCATTTTTGGGTATGATAGTATTGACATAATATACGGAGTGGCACATTAGTGTCTAAAATAATGAATAAGAAATAGTGATATGTAGCTAACTAAGATTTAAATTGATGATAATCATTAAAACTGTTTGTTTTCCTACTAAAAAGATGAACATAGCAACTAAAAATCCTAGTACTCGAGAAATCTATTATTTTCAAATTACTACATGCTCCACATGCTCAGCTGTATTAAATTCATTGTTGAACTATTAGTCTAAACTGAACAGCCGGTGATTTGAATATAATCTTTTAACAATGCCCCAAAAGTAACAATAGAAAAGCAGGTAATATTTTAAGACATCTGTCTAGCATCGCTCATTATGTTTGGTTGGCTATGTAAGTTCGACTTATATAGTGAAGCGGCTACAAGTATTTACGCTTTCGTTAGTTTCACATGTGCAGAAGTGAACCGTGAAGTGAGATATATTATACCGACCATAGAAGACATATAGTATCGGACTTTGGCCGTATATGGTTTAGTGAAGAACCTCCTATTAGAAATATATAATACGCTTAAGCAATCGTCTATCGCCACAACTCGATAAAATCAAGTGTAAAACATGTACAAAAAATTACAGTTCGTGAAAACATTTACGTTAGTGAAACCAAAGGTTCCATTCGAGAAGGAAAAGCTAAAAGATCACCAAAATGTGAATGCAGGCCTGCCCGATGCATGGTCTACTGAAATGTGTCTTCTTTCAAACAATGCAATGTTCAATGTGAATCCTGGAACGAACAATTAAATATCTCTTCAAAATTGCGAGTCAAATAAAAAGCAAAATGATCACAACTTGGTACATAAAGGGACATTGAAACAATTACGTAACGAGTAATTGTACAGCCATCACATGAAGTACTATGACAAACACGTGGTATTTATTTGGCACCAGAGCAACGCATTCTACACAGGGATCGCTTCAATACCAAAGGATTTTCTACAAATCTGTATGATGAACCCAAAGACTTAACGCTTTTATCAGTAACATCACGAATAATCAAATAGTTTATCACTTTGGTTGCCATAGAGCCAGAGCGAGGTATCCTCCAGTAGTAAACATTCTTTGGAACCAGCCTAGCAAACGGAGAACCGAACTATCGTCTGAAACGCTGTCCTTTTATCTACAATGTGTTTACTTCAATGAATTTAACGCACCAACGTGATCCAGGATTTTAGCAGTAGCAACACATTATTAAAACAAAGTTGAAAAAATAATTGTAATAATAATCGCCGAAGCCGTACTTACGTCACGGGAGACATCTCTTTGACATGGTGTACCGAATTGGGTGTTTATTAATTTATTCCTACGGACAGCCAGTAGTTGTAACATCGAATCTTACGCTAGTTATATTAAAAGTACAGTGTTCTTCACAATAATACAACGTTCCATAAAATCACTACAACGAACTCAACAGTCGGAGGACCTCCTTTATGTATCTACATCACAGACATAGATCTACATAGATAACGCAAATGCATGCACTTCGCGTGTCTGAACCCCGACCAAGCGTCGAGGTTAGTCGCCGCTAACTTCAGTCCCCGCGCGTCCGTTGTTGCAGCCGAACGTCCGCAAAAAAAACTAAAAATATGCCTCGTTGCGTGATAATTAACTGCAATAGCCCAAAAATTTCGAGCACCCAAAGGTAGGAACATATTTCCTATCACAGGTAAGTTATTTTAAAATTATATTATGCGTAAATTGATATTAAAACTGTTTTTAAGTATTCCAAGCTGCGTGTCGTTCCAGAATATTTCTAACTATAAATTACCGTTAAGTAAACTTTATTCACATTACGTTGCCGCGTTTGCTTTGGACGTTTGATCTGACGTTGTGTGTTAGGAGACGATGAATATCGCACAAGCGATACTGTTGCGCATCGCTTCGGTACAGTTCGTACAGTAGGTATTAAAAAGTCGGCACGCTTGGTTTCAATACAAATCGTGATAATTGCGTTATCTATGTAGATCTATATCTGTGACCTACATCTTAAATTTTTTCAACGATCTTTCAATTATATTACCAACTATGTTTTAAACGGATTCATTCAGGGATTTTTATTATACTACTATCGGCCGGTTTCAATATTCGATCTATCCATTTTTTTGGGATTTTAGATGCGTTTTTGTTCAATTATTTAAACTAAACTATGATTGTCACTTTAGGAACCCTCGTATATGACAAGTACATAATGTATCTAATGTAACTATTATTGTGGTACTCGCACGACAGGCTTGCCTAGTGTGGGGCCACAGGTAATAATTTTGTAAAAACCTTATTTTTGGCAATACATACAAAACATGTATTTCAAACATGAATCTCGAATAGCAAAATCCATAGATTGATCGAATGTTGAAACCGTCCCTAAGTCTAAATGTATTAAATATTTTGTATGTGCTTATGTGTAACGACCATTATAATTATTAAGTATAATTTATATAATTATTTATTTAATTTGTGTATTATAATTTTGGTGTTGTTTTGTAGCTTTGTAATAAATAAGATATTGAAATAATTTTTTTTTTAGTATCTTTACATATTCCCTATCACTACATAGTATAATACAAAGTCTATCTTCTGTCTGTCTGTCCCAATGTATGCTTTAATCTTAAAAACTACGTAACGGATTTCAATGCGATTTTTTAATAGATAGAATGATTCAAGAGGAAGGTTTTTATGTATAACTGATGCGGGCGAAGCCACTGGCGACGTCTAGTATACAATATTCCTCTCCACGTACTGTCAGTCTGTTAGTATGATGAACGCGATAAACCACTGAACGGTTACTGACTGACATACATCGCACGCCAAACCTATTGGGTGTAAGAAGCTGAATTTTGGCATGTAAGTATGTCACTCGGGGACCGTTGGGGTTGAAAAATTATCCCAGAACCAGAACAAAAAGTATGCTGCGTAGCTGCAGCTTCAGAAAAATATTTATCAATTTAGTTTCTTCGTACGGACAGCTTCCGCACCAGGCAATACAGCCTGTGTCGCGTGGAACTCAAAACTAAACAACCAACGAACATAAAGTAAACCCAGGCGCAAAACAACAACTTGTGGATCACACAATGTGTTGTTTCGCATATAATTGAATCCATATCATTAAGCGCTGTGCCATACGGCGAGGCGGCCGCTTAAAGCTCCACGTCAACCGTGCATTTAAAAGCTTTTACTTCAAAGTTTACTTTGAAATAAACACTTGTTTAATTTAAGAACCTAGAAATATGATAGGTGTATTAAATCTTTGCTATAGCCTGCCGATACGAAACTTTACGAGTCATATAACCATGATATGAACTTTGTCACAGTTTGACTAAGCCATAGACGATTCTGTTCAGATAAACAGAAAGATATAAAAGTAATATCGATACACAGTAAGCCCATATCTGAGCAAATATTTCGAAGGACTTACCCAAGGTATATGTGCAAACAATTTTAGTTCCACAAGAAGGTTTTCTCGTGAAAAGTAGCGACTGAGAAATTATTGTGACAATATTTTTCAACGGATTTTGCTGATTTCGTCGTGTACTGTTTTGATTGTAAGGAAATGTTATATTTATTATTATTACTATGTGGTACGATATATTTGTTAAGCAGAACTTTATCGGTTGGCATTAACTACCAGTTTAGGTAGATGGTCAGAATAATAATGTCATGTAGTCATAAAGTATCTCATTACAGAATACAGATGTACCGAATTGGTTTCAGATCAACTAACCAATGCCCCGAATTAAAATTTAACCACATAAAAATCTTTCTTTAGTCTTAAAAGACCGAAACACGCATTAAAGTTTAAGGAGCGTAGAAATATCAAATGTTAGACAAGTTTCGGTCGTCGGGCAACAGTTTTGCAAATCGAATGTAATTTGCGCGGTCGCATGAAAAGGAATTCACTAATGGCCGGTCGGACGTCGGATTCCTTACATACATAAGTACAAAGTACAGTGTTCGGAACAAGCCACTGCAATAAAGGGAAACGTTATGTATAGACCTACTGTCATTAATAAAGAAGTGATTTTATGTTCAGACAAAAGTGGCTACAGATGTGTGATAATTTATAATACAAATATTTATTAAACGGGTTGTAAATAGTAGGCTTCGTGAAAAGCAACTAAGTTTTGTAAAAACTATTACTTATTTTAATACCTATTACATGCACGCCAAAGAAGGTTCCATGTATTAAGAGATAGATCTTTCTTTCTTTCTTTTAAAAAAGATAACTCCTGCATTAGGAATAAATCCTGTACTTTACACACATACAACCAATGGACACAATGAACACCTAGACTCGAAACAACAATTTATGGATCACACAAAGTGTTGTCTCGTGTGGGAATCGAACCCACAACACTCGGCGCAGTGTCAAGCAGCGAGGCGGCCGCTTAAACCACTACGCCAACTGTGCAGTTAATTATAACAAGAGTCTTTTATTTCTTGCCAGCTTTAGAATTTAAGGCTAGAAGTGCATTCGCCCTTTATCACTCCTCGGAAGTCGTTAGAATCAACTCAACCAACTAATCACTAAGTTGCTCTTCAGCTAAACTAGTAACATGTCAGTAAGTAAGAAAGCACCTCTATCAGACAGTTTGGTTGACATTCAATCTTGTGACGAACCTTTAGAAGTCAATTTTGCGGCATAAGTTACTTGAATTGTGCATAATTGCTGTTTTGATGAGGTCATTTAAAATTAAATCTATTCTTATAATAATATAATAAAGAGGAAAGATTTGTATTTTTGTATGTTTGTAACGAATAAACTAAAAAAGTACTAGAGCGATTTAAAAAACTCTTGCACCATTATAATGCGACATTATCCCCGAGTGACATCTATATTTATTTCTAGAAAATATTAGGGATCACCCGTGCGAAGACGGCATGCGCCGCTAGTACACAATAAGTATAATAACCGTTATAATTTTCAGCTTTTACCCTGGCCTCCGTAAAAGGTTTATTAAAGATTAATTTTACAAAGCAAAAAAATTTGTTTATGATGATCATCTCAGTGAAAAGGTTAAGTTAAAGAGTAACACAACAAATAAATTTTCTTCGTTGTCTGTATTTATGTTTCATGATTTCTCAGATGGCAATGGCCGGTCGTACGCTAGTAATGAATCTAAAATCATTTGGCAAACTGTGAATGTAAGGCATCCCTATCTTAATATATAAAATCCTTGCGTTACTGACTGACTGACAGACACGCTACAGCCGAAACTATTGGGCGCAGGAAGCTGAAATTTGGCATGTATGTTTCTTGGGGACCGTAGGGGTGCACTAAGAAAGGATTTCCCGAAATTTCCACGGGAGCGGCCAAAACTGGTAAATTAAAAAAAAATGCAGGCGTAGCTGCTGGCGTCCTCTAGTTTTTCCATATAGAGATATGAAAGCGTGAGATTGTCACTACGGATATCTTTAAAATCTGTTTAATTTTCACTAGCTCATATTATATTTCAGATGTAGCAGGTTTTTTTCTATATATTGTTTTTTACTTTTTAAATGAGTTTTAAAATTAATAAAATGATTATAACAATAAAACAAAAGTTATCCTATTTCTAGGGTTTACAACCAAGTACAATATTAATAGTAATAAGTAGTACAGCTGCAGGTAGTATCTATTTGTAAGAGCTGGTAGGCCTTAAGTCCATTGTTAAGTAATTAGGGTGAGTATGACTCGACGCGTTAATACAAGGGTGCTAGTTACCATTTATGATTTCTTAGAAAACCTTAATCGGTTTAAAAATCAACAATTAGGGATTTCGTAGAATAGGAATGCAGGAACAACAAAAAAAGATTTGAATACCTATTTACAGTAATACAATAATATTTAATTTAGAAAAGATGAGATTATGATATCAATGTCCATACGTTATAGTTACTGTTGTTGGTCTAATATGTTTATAGATATGATAGTATTTTTGGCGAATAGATTTGAAGTAAAAGATCAAAATATAGAAATAGCATTAAAGCTGATAACGTCATTATCAACGGCCGGTATATATCTTTTTGTAACTTAATGTCCGTATTTAAAAAGTTATACGATGCCTCTTTCAATGCGATCCATTTTAAATTATATTTTTCTTAAAGATAAATGTACTGTTATTGATAAATACATTATTTTAGCCACTGCTGTTTAACATCATTACAGCCGGCCGTCTATTGGATACCAGGCCCAGAATAGGAGCTTTTATTTTCTCAAACAATAAATGTAATATACTTTCTTCTTCTGAGAATATCTGCCACCGTCATAAATACTAATGGGTGGCAGCGATAGCCTAGTGGAGATACCAACAGACTGCCATGCAGAGGGTATCGGGTACGAATCCACGGCGCGCACCAATGACTTCTCGGAGTTATGTGCGCATTGAATTGTTAATTATCGCCCATCCCGTGCCTCGGAGAGCACGTTAAGCCGTCGGTCCCGATAATCATAAAGATCTTTGACAGTCGTTATAAGGCGTCAGCACCTTCTAAATAAACTGACACTAGTCTATACCATGCAATATCGCTATCCCTTCGGATTGCGGAAATCAGACAGGCAGTCGCTCTGTGGAAAAGCTAATATTCAGCCAAATCCGGTTAGACTAGTAAGCGGACCCCAGATTGAAACTGGGATAACGCTAGGAGGATGATGATCATAAATACTAATGGGCCACCGAGTATCAACGCGGTAGTGAATAAAAATCTATAGATCCTGCCTAGCGTTAAACCCAAGTAGCATTCTACTAGATATATTGGGACAGTATCAGTCCACTCTTCTCTGTTGATCAGGCAATATTTTTTTTATATTCACGTGAGGAGAGAAAACCTTGTAAACATCAATTGAAGTACTCTGTGGACCAATTCATTTTGAAATCGCATAGTTAAAATACACATGTATAACTGTGATTAAGCGAACATTGAATGAGAATATTGATTCAATCTAAAAAAAAGTTGGGCTTATTTTATTTAAACTATTTTTGAAATAGGTACCTAATCAAAAGCTATAAATCCTTCATAATGGCTCGTACTACAATGAGAATGATCAAAGTGTAATAGAAATTATATATACACAAAATAAGCATTCGAAAACATTAAAAGAGATGACTTTGATTCATAATTTTAAAATCTTGTTATAGAAATAATGCCACAGATGCAAGAAGTCTATTTAATTCATGTCTCATGTGCATTGTAACGGAGCTAAGAATGTGTTTCTCTTATAAGTACACATAAGTATTTAAAAAGAGTAGAAATTTTATATGGTTGGTAGTTGTTAAAATAAGCCATAACTGAGTTTATTGTTGCGTTTATTTTCCTAATTAAATAAATAATACCTACACTTATGCACGTAGCAAGCACTAGTCTCCATACAAAACAAGCGTTTTGTAGATAATTCTATACAAAACGCTTGTTCAATTGCTTAAAAATTACCACGTGTTCTGCTCAAGTAATTCTGAGTTTTACAAACTATATTTTCGGTTCTTAAAATGTTATCTTTGAACAATCACCCAAAAAGAACAATAGAAAGCAGGTAACATTGTCAATAAATCCCTACCCATTTCTTATGATATTAGGGTGGCTATATAAGTTCGAGTTTTACGGCTAGCAACCACAAGTATTTACGCTTTCATTTCGTTAACATGTACAAGGGTGAACCGTGACGTTATTTTTACTGTGCTGGAGATTGAATATATTAAGTGGTGGACTATGGTATAATTTAGTGAAGAATTGAATTCGTAGAAGTGTTTATCTATCCTTAAAATCAAGTGAAAATAATTACTATGTTTAGACAATACCCGTTCCTGAAAACACTGATATTAGTGGAACCAAGAGATCTCTGCGAGAAAGAAAATGCTTAATATTTTCCGAAATGTAAAGTCCGGCCTGGCTAAAGTGTGGTCTGCTGAGAAATGTCTTTTTTTAAACAATGCAACGTTCAGTGTAAATCAAGGAACAAATAATTAAATATCACTTCGAAAGTGCGAGTCAAGCAAGAAGGAAAATGTTCACAGTTAATAAATAGACATTAATATAGTTCCTGAAGAGAAAATATTTCTTTGAATTATTTGTATGGGCGTTGCTTGAAGTGCTATACCAAATTCGAAGCTTTTCTTTGACCACCGACTGGCACACTGGACCCTGTGTAACAGTTATGTGTTCTTCTAAACAATGCAATGTTTAATGAGAATCATCGATATGTCTACTTATGAAGGAGAGGTAAAGAGTTCATCTAGCAGAGACGGACACTCTGTACCTACATCACCGGCTGGCACACTGGATCCCGCGTATAAAGTTATGTGGTCCTCTGAACAAAGCAATATTTATTGAAAATCGTCGAGGAACCTACTTATGAAAGGAAGATAAAGAGTTCATCTAGCAGTGACGGACACTCCGTACATACATCACCGGCCGGCGCACTGGATCCCGCGTATAAAGTTATGTGGTCTTCTGAACAAAGCAATATTTATTGAAAATCGTCGAGGAACCTACTTATGAAAGGAAGATAAAGAGTTCATCTAGCAGTGACGGACACTCCGTACATACATCACCGGCCGGCGCACTGGATCCCGCGTATAAAGTTATGTGGTCTTCTGAACAAAGCAATATTTATTGAAAATCGTCGAGGAACCTACTTATGAAAGGAAGATAAAGAGTTCATCTAGCAGTGACGGACACTCCGTACATACATCACCGGCCGGCGCACTGGATCCCGCGTATAAAGTTATGTGGTCTTCTGAACAAAGCAATATTTATTGAAAATCGTCGAAGAACCTACTTATGAAAGGAAGATAAAGAGTTCAACTAGAAATAAACGCTGACCACGAACATACAGAACCAGAGGTCACACTGGATTCTGTGTATAAAGTTATGTGTTCTTCTAAACAATGCAATATTTAATAAAAATCCTCAAGAGATCTACTTATGAAAGGGAGATAAAGAGTTCAACTAGAAGTAAACGCTGGCCACGTACAAACATGAGCGAAAGTGATACTGGATCCTGTGTATGAAGTTATGTGTTCTTCTAAACAATGCAGTATATAATGGAAATCCTCGAGAGACTTACTAAAGAAAGGGAGATTAAAAGTGCATCTAGATACTGACGCTGCCAGGTACGCACATGTACAGTGATCACACTAGAAACTCCGCATATAATTGAATATGTGTCCTTCTAAACAAAGAATCTTTAAGTGAAAATCGTGAACTGTGACACTGAATTCGTTTTTTCTCTAACTTACTGTGTTATTTGTATGGCTAACACAACAAACTAAGTGAAAAAAAAAGAGTCATTGTAGTACAAGTTCTTGAAATACTAGAATAAATGTGCCTTGGAGCGCTGCAGTACATGTGGTGTTATAACACTTAAGCAAGTTCAACAATCAAGTGACCGTCTGTATCTTTATCGATAGAGCTAAAAAGCAACTTTAAAAATGAATCCAACGCACCAAATGAACAATGATTTTCTCAGCGGCCATCAGGAAATAAAATATGAATTTCACTCTGCAGGTCACGATTGGTCTATACCTACATCACCGGCGATCTATCCCGGACATTGTTTACAAATTTGTGTTATCTTCGAAACAATAAAACCTTTAATTAAAAGCACTGAAGCGACCCCAACAGTCGATGAAAATAATCTATAGTCTATTGAGAGATTTAAATACTTACAAAAATCTATAGAAATAAACTTAGTACTGATTGTAATATCATTATTATTAAGTAAATGTTATTCTTTATAAGTATTGTTTTTTTTTGTTGTGTAAGATTTTTGTGTAATGCTTATTGTGTAGCTATGTAATTTTTATGGAGTAAATAAAAGCATTAAAATATTCAGTTTCTTTGTTTTAACATGTAACTTGAACCACAAGCAAACCTATTTATTTTTAAATTGATTTAATATAATAATCGGTCGATTTTTATATTTAATCTAAATAGATTTCCTTTTAATAATTATAAATTGAAACATAAAAAAACTTTCGTCAATTAAACTCTCAATTATTTATCTTAAAATAATTATGTGGTCCAGGTCCATTAGCAAGATAATATAATGATAGACACAATAATATTGACTCACAGAATTATTGTGACTAGGTTTTATGTAATAAATAATTCAACAATAAGGAATTCCAAGCGCTAATGATGACATTAACGTACAAATGATCCATACTCAGCCCAATTACTAAACAATCGATCCCGCGCTGGTTTTACGAAAATTTGGAGATGTTTTAGAACTCGAGAAATATTCCTATTTATTTGTTCTCTATAATATCTACTTAGTTCACCAGTTAATAGTTATGTATATATCATATATTTATTGAGTGGACAAGCATATTACCTTATTCAAATGCCGTATAATTTTTACTTGGTTACATTTTGGCGCCAAGACAAAGCGTTTCGTAAACAGATGCAGCAAGGAGGTATATTTTTATGTTATGAACTAGCGCATATGTTATTTTATTCAAGAGTTTTCGCGATGCCGTGGAAATTTCGAGAAATCTCTTCTAAGTGCACCTAAGTTTTTGCTGTGCGTCGTCTGTCTATAGGGCAGTGTTGCAATAATTATATGTATATAAATACAGATAACAAACAAAAAAAAAATGATGTCTGCTTTGTGAGAGCTGGTTGTTATGCAAGCCAACATAAAAGATATTTATTTGAAAATAACAGAGTTACTGCAATTCTTTTGCTAACACTGTTTTAAGTCTTCATATCCTATGTGAAATGATACATTGAGGCAGAATGAAGCTATAAAAAAGGGAATTTGGGAATAATCTTAATATATAAAATCCTTGCGTTACTTACTGACTGACAGACACGCTACAGCCGCAACTATTGGGCGCAGGAAGCTGATATTTGCCATGTATGTTCCTTGGGGACCGTAGGAGTGCACTAAAAAGGGATTTCCCGTAATTCCCACGGGATCGGCCAAAATGGGTAAATTAAAAAAAATGCAGGAGTAGCTGCTGGCGTCCTCTAGTATTACATAATATCAAAGGAATGTATCAAAGTTATGTAATGGGAGGCAAACGAGTAGACGATTTGCCTGATGGTTAGGGATTACCTCCACCATGGACACTCGCTACACCAAACTAGTCACAAGTGCGTTGCCGTTCTTTGGGATGAGAGCTGAAATGGCAGCGATGAGGAGCGGGCGAAAGAAAAGAAAGAAGATGGAGCCTCCGGCACTGTCACATGCGAAACGCAACGGTATTAACACCTGACACTTTACGTTGATATCTCTACTAAGTTGGTATGCTGTGCGTTGTTTATCAGTTAGTAGAGTGGAGGTCGTTTTATGATTTACGGTGTTTTCTTTGACTTCCGATTACGATTCGGGTTTAGGCGTGACAAAACATCATCATCATCCCCGCGTTATCCCGGATGCATCCAACACTTACCTACACGCCTTAGAGTCAAGGATTCGCTCATTGGTCTGACCTAATCTAAGCGTGACAAAGTATTGATTATACCTTTTAATAAATCTTAAAATGGGCAGTTCTGATGCAATTTATATTCATGCTTCAGTAAAATCATTTTACACTATTTTCTAACAAGTAGGAATTGTCACAATTGCGACTGTTGACTACATCTTTCATAACAGGCTGTATATTGTTAAAATATTGTTAAGCCTAAATAATAATAAATATCACAACGATGGAAGCGCGCATTCAACCAAATTGTAGCATTTCCGCGCAGCTGAGCAAACAGGAACAAATGACTGCGTCAAATATATTATTTTGTTAAAGGCACGCGTGATCATGAAAATTTATAAGTCTCTGTTTTCAAACTAATCTACGTCTTGTGGTCGGTTCATGAAAGTTGACCACAAATGGCGGCCGTCGCGCATATGTACATTCGTGCACCAATGGCGTGGCTCCATTCTTGACTTCATTTAGGGAATGCGTCAAGAACGGAGCTACGCCATTGGCATTCCACCCGCGCCTCACCCCGCACCTCCATGGGGACCTAAAAAATGATTTCTGCGCAGTGGTCATCTTTCGTGAACCGACCTATACTTGTCCAATTGCATAGTCATTACAAATGGTAGGTGGTAGTAATGGTAGGTAGATTGCTACACCTGGTTAAAATTTATGACTATTCGATTCTCTGCCTATTCGAATAGTTAGGCTGAAGTGGCAGTGGGCAGGGCACATAGACAGAAGAACCGATGGTCGTTGGAGCAGAAAGGTTCTGGAGTGGCGGCCACGCACAGGACGTCGTAGCAGAGGTGGGCCTCCCGCAAGGTGAAAGGACGATCTTGTTGAGGTCGTGGGCAGCGGATGGGTGCGGGTGGCTCAGGATCGGTCTTTGTGGAACGCTTTGGGGGAGGTCTATGTCCAGCAGTGGTCGTCTTTCGGCTGATATGATGATGATGATATGATATGAAGGAAATATGAGTGTTAGTTTTATGTAGGCAATCTGTAACGTAGCAGCTCTGCTTAGACTAACATAATATAGTTATATTACTTTACGGAAGGTAGAAGCTAATAAATTCCGTCTTATTTAGTTAGTCAAGAAAGAGTAGCTCAGGCTTTAAAGGTTGCATCCACTGCCTTGGAAGTTCTTGGACGCAACTGGAATAGAACGATGTTGATTACTTTACGGTACAGTAAAAAATAAATCTTTCTCTTAAACAATAAATTATTTGAATATAAAAATCAACTATCGCACTGAGCATGCAATCTGCACCGCTTGAGACTGACCAACAGTATTTTGTGGAACACACAGTCATTCACTGTGCGGTTCAAACCCGTCTTTGCATTACACTTGATTTTATTATTGACAATATTCACTACAATATTTTTATGAAACTAGTTGCGTGATAAAATTTCATCATAATTATGTGAAAACGTATTTTACAGAATTTGCTAAAACAAATTATAGTACTCAAGGGTTTACGGGAATCAACTTTTTCACTTGGCATCGTAGACAACTTCATAGTCAATCTATGCTTCATCATCATCATCATTATCAGTCTGCCATAGTCCAGTGCTAGACAAAGTTTCCTCCAATTCATGCTTAAATTTCATACATTTTTTATTTAAGCATTCATACATAGTTCCATCGCATTGTCGTGACATTTTGTTGTAGTTTAGAGAGGGGCATACGAAGCAACTTAAAAGTATCGTATATGTTTGTTCCTCATTTGTTCGCGTTGTTTAGTCGTTGCTGACCGCGTGACAAATGTTTTAGTTTAATGCGGCAAAATAAGTGCATAAAACATTTAAATGCAAGTGTTTTGATAAAGTTTAAAGTTGACACATTTTGTTTGTGGGAGAAGCTGGACTGTAAGGGTCGGTACATATCTGACGAAAAATTGTCGAGTGTATATCTGCATCGGTTGCGTCTGTTCCGTCAAATTAGACCAGCCACATGCGTGGCGCGCGTGACGTCGACCGACAATGCGTTGACAGAAACGGAACAGACGGTGTACGTTCGACGCACCATCGGTTAGGTGTGAAAGTTTGAATGTTTTAATATATATTTGTCTGTTTTGGCGTTACTTTACCAATAATACGCGACGCATTTTCCGTCAGATATGTACCGACCCTTATATTGTTATATTATGAAAGTACCGACACTGACAGATACAAAAACAAATGGGACTCGTCTCAATTCACAGAGAACATCATTATCATCATTAGCTAGTATCTTTTCGCTGGCTGCGATCCAAGACAATTATTTACTAGTGTTCCTGATTATCTGTGTAGTGACGAATTCAGAGTACAAAATTTCACTACCCTTTTTAATTCCGTAGGTGTTGTAAGAGGCAATTTACGACATTCACGCGATGCAAACAATATCTTTGCGAAGAGACAGAAAACTCGACATCAAACCCTCTAGCAATCCCTCTGGCCAGCGTGGTACAGTAGACCAAATCCTCTTACTGACACGGTGCCATTGTGGAGCAAAGAAAAAAAAAAATGGCCCCAGCACCGTTGGCATGCAATTTATAAACATAAATATTAACTAATTTTATGCTATAATAATCAAATATCAGTATAAAACGGACACTTCAGATTCTCATAGACGTTTTAAATAGTATAACCGTTGATGTTATCGTATCCTATTAAACCCGCCGGCCATTGTAAATAAAAACAAAATAATCTCTTAGCATTTTCAGCGCTTTAGCGAAACCTCGGTTTATTGACCGTTTAATGGTAATAAAATGTATATAGCGTTAAAGCGCTTGACTGCGCTTGACTTGCTCTTTTGACATTCATGTTCATGTCAATAATTAGCCGATCTCATTCATGTTGTTGCTTGTCGCTGCGTCTAAGTGTTTTTGATTTTCCGAGTTTCTTTTGGTTTTTGTATAAATGACGACTTCGCTAAAACAACGGACTGATTGCCTCTTGAAATACTGACCTCTGGCAGTGATTTACGGACCTACGAACGACACAACAACTTGGCATACACGGATTTGATAAGCTAACAATGAGCTAACATGGATTCGGATTTTGATTGTTTTTTTGTGTCAACTGTGGCTCAGCCTCTGGTTGTATAATGTTACAAGATGAACAAATTCTCCTCTGCATACAAGAATGGAATGCTCCACGTTTGGTAAGTAAGATCTCTGATTTTGTTGTTGAGAATAACTTTTCTTCAAAATATTTGTATTATATTTTATCTGCACGGGTGGCGCAGTGATTTAAGCGGTCGCCTTGCCGCTATACTACCGCGCCGAGTGACAATAATGCTCCCCCTTATATTTTGAATGTTGATCAATCTCCTAGAGATATCTGTCAAAAATATAACCTCAAAATTGAAAAGATTTTTGTATTATTTACGATTCTCTGAAGTGTCCGTTAATTATATTGAATTTGAGTCGAATGTATACGTTATTTAGACCATCAAAAATATTTTTCCCTAACTAACGGCCTTGGGGCGAACAATGAATGGGCGAGGAACAATGTCCTTTAAGTCCAGCAGTCCAGGGGGCTTATTCACTATGATCACTGAAATACCATGTTCAAGACGTGTGTCGTCGTGACGTGCACTAGACGTAAACGTGATTCAGTAATGTGACGTACCACGACCATCAAAATATTGTATTCAGTATGCCATACGACAGCTTGTCTATGCCTAGTTATCAATTACACAATATTCGTTCATAAATCTTAATGCCGGTTTGGCGGCTCAATTTCGATTATATAAATATTATTTTACTAACTTGTAATTTTCACTTTAAGCTACAGTACAAATAAAAAAGGTTAATAAAACTTAAATTATATTATTTTAGTTCAATTTCGCCAGGAACAATCTCAAAATAAAAAATTCAAAAGTTTATTTCATCTTTCGTACTTATGTCAATTTTTGAACGATAACTTAAATGATGACATTGATGACAATTGCAGTCGCGCTACAATATAAAAAAATATAAGTGCGGTTAGTGCGGCAAATAGCCCAATTCAAACAGAATCTTATAAATCATAATGGATTTATTATTTATCCGAAGACGATTGAGACGCTGGCGCCAGCGACAGGCGTCAATTTTCATTAAACATAATATTTAATCAAACAACTTTGACACGGACTCTGGTAAATAAAAAAGCAAGTAAACTTAGTATTTGACCACTAACGGATACTGAAAATAATATAAAACAAATAAACTTAGTACTTATTTATCCTCTATCGTTTTACAATAAACGCGTTACGTGCATGTTACCTGACCTCTTAGCTCACGGAATTTTGACAACTAAAACCGTGTCCGAAACGTGCGCTACCGTGCTTGTTTGTGCTAATTGATGCCTGTCGCCGGCGCCAGCGTCTCACTCGTCTTTGGATAAATAATAAATCCATTATGATTTATTTGATTCTGTTAGAATTGGGCTATTTGCTGCACTAACCGCACATATATTTTCTTATATTGTAGCGCGACTGCAACTGTCATGTCTGTCATCAATGTCATCATTATGTTTTCGTTCAAAAATTGACTTAAGTACAAAAGATGAACTAAACTTTGAAGATCAATTTTTTATTTTGAGATTGTTTCTGGCAAAATTGAACTAAAATAATATAATTTAAGTTTTATTAGCCTTTTCTATTTGTAGTGTAGCTTTTAGTGAAAATTACAAGTTAGTAAAATAATATTTATAAAATCGAAATTGAGCCGGCAAACCAGCATTAAGATTTATGAACGAATATTGTGAAATTGATAACTAGGCATAGACAAGCTGTCGTATGGCATACTGGATACAATATTTTGATTGTCGTGGTACGTCACGTTACTGAAACACGTTTACGTCTAGTGCACGTCACGACGACACACGTCTTGAACATGGTATTTCAGTGGTCATAGTGCATAAGCCCCCTTGTGAAGCGCGGGTTTCGGCAGCTACCCTCACTTGTTTTGTATTTTTGATATTTTTAGTTCTATCCGCACTGTCGGTACTTCGACACACTACACTTATGACGTCTACACACTGATGAGTTGTGTTACTGCGGCGTTGTTTGCATTTGTTGATAACTGGGTTCCAAGTGGTCGATAGTCTGTATCCGTCCTCCCGGTTGAAATTTCTATGTTTTTTGATTTCAACCGCTTCACGTACTATCCTGGAGTAATGGTGGCGATCGGTGGATAAGACTCGTGGTTGATGTAATTCTATCCAGTGGTTTGGTCCAGATTCCAGAAAATGCTCAGCTATGGCAGATTTATTAATTTGTCGATTTTTGACAGCTGTGATATGTTCTTTGACCCTTTCAAGCGATCGTTCGTTTGGTCTGTCCGATATAGGAACTACCACAACTGCAATCGACCTTGTAGACGCCTGGTGTTTGTAGAGGACTTACGTCCTTTGGGGTACGCAGATTGTGTGCTACCTTGGAGAGTCCCCTCTCCATATACAGTCTTGATGGAGTATTTCTGTAGTACTGTTCCAACTTTGTCCGTCACTCCCTTGATATAAGGCATGTAAGCCGGCACTCTGCTTACTTCAGGTTTGCGGTCCTTTCTCTTCCGAGGGGTATCTCCTTTTTGTATCCGTTGCGCCTTAGTACCTCCTGAACATGTGACAATTCACTGTTTAAGTGTTCAGGGTCACAGAGGTCATAGGCTCTGTTCATTAACGAGGTCGCTACGGATTCCAAATGTCGCGGGTGATGATGCGAGCAGGCGTTGAGATACCTGTCGGTGTGTGTCGGTTTTCTGTATACAGTGTGTCCAAGTGTACCATTAGCTCTCACCGTCACTTTGACGTCGAGAAAGGGTAGCGATCCGTCTACCTCCATTTCAAATGTAAACCGGATGTTCGGATGTATGGAGTTCAATTTGTCTGCGAATCGTTCTAGGTATGTCTTGCTTGTTGCCCTTCATAATCCAGAATACATCGTCGACATACCTCTTCCATAGCTTTACATTTGAAGCCTGCATGTCTATGGATTCTTTGAAATGTTCCATCCAGATATTGGCCATCACCGGTGCTACTGGGCTACCCATTTCCACTCCGTCGATCTAGAGGTAATGTTATGTTAGAAACGTAGGAGAATAACAGAGGTATTTATGCCGTGAAATAAATAAATTATCGCGACTAAGACCCGCTAAATAATAGTGTATGATGTTTAAAAATCGCGAAAGTTCAAAATCGAATAGTGAATAAGCCCCCAGTGCGAAAAGCTGTAGTAGATTATTGCTTAGAACGCAGTGCCAGTTGCTTGTACCATTATAAATAATATAGAGATCCAGGATGATCCAACATAACATTACGTATGACTACTTAAATCACAGCGCAATCACTGCCACTGCCACGTTCATATCATTCATCATTTCATGCAATATATATTGCATGTGCTTGTGTCGGCTATACATCACGCGTGCAACTTGTATGAAGCAAGGAGGGCAATGTGTCTACTTATGCACAATTGTTATTTCTAACACGTTCACAATAGGATCCGTTTTATGTTTTTTCAGTAATGTAACGCATGTAAAATAGCTAAATGTATTCAAAACCGTACTATTTGAAAGGGTACGCAGACTATGTGCCATTTTGAATGTGTCTTATGGTTTTTGGATGTCTTTTATGAATCAATGTATTTCACTTAACTTAATTGACTGAATAAATTGTTAAATTATAAACTATTTGTGGGCGTAATATTTACATCTCTGCCTACCCCTTCGGGGATACAGGCGTGAGACTATAAATAAATAAAAAAATAATTTGTACCGGATCTGCTGGCAAAATAATTATATAATGATGCCTTGCCTTTCATAGTCAACAGGAGGATTTAGCTAACTAAACCAGGCTGGATAGGTGGATTGGTATAGGCTTTAATGACGAGCTTTCAAAGGATTATTAAAAAATATATAGCAGTTTATAATACCCGCTGAATTAAGGAATGCTATCGCAATGATGATTAAATATTTATTACGCTATAATTATGAGATTAAATAATTATAAAGTATTTCTATGTGTAAAAATAAATAAAGCAGACATTAAAAGTTCGCCGGCTAGTTAGTTGGCAGGATATAATGTACTCGCACTAATGCATAAATGTTGGTAAAGAAGCAATGTTTACGAGTAAGTTTATTTTTGCTGTAAATATGGTCCTCCATGGTTACGAAATTCAGGTTAAGAAGAGCACTATTTATATATTTTTAATACAGTAAGGCGTCTAAAATTCAGTGTGAATGTAAAAGTCGGGATGAAGATGAATGCTTGCAAGTTTTTGATAATACTAGAGGACGCCAGCAGCTACGCCTGCATTTTTTTTAAATTTACCCATTTTGGCCGATCCCGTGGGAATTTCGGGAAATGCCTTCTTAGTGCACCCCTACGGTCTCCAAGGAACACACATGCCAAATTTCAGCTTACTGCGCCCAATGGTTTCGGCTGTAGCGTGTCTGTCAGTCAGTCAGTAACGCAAGGATTTTATATATTAAGAAGATGTCGGAGCTATGTCTGCTTTGTACCTTAAATTTTATTAACCCACGAGTAACCGGAATTATATTACGTTCACAGCTGCTACGATTACTAAATGTGGTAAAAATCTTTAAAGAGTGGACCTACTGGCGCGAAAAAAGCATTTGACGTTTTAATCTCCTGATGATTCATTGGCATGCCGATCAGCTGTCAGCGGCGCTATTATTTTCGACGCCATTCTACTTTTAACTGACAAGCCCCGTGCTTAAACGTGGTCTGAAAATACCTGTTTCATTGCGAACGCAGACGTTTTGCGAGATTACTGAGTATGTACACAGTTTTATTTATTGGTAAGCAGCAATTTTCGGAAGAAATGAAATTGTTTGGCGTTTCATGCACCAGTTATTATACAGTCTTGGCAGGAAGTTAATCATTTTTATGAATATATCATTTCATAATGTCTTAAATATTACCAACCTATGGAATTGCTTGTTTTTTGACTGCGGATACAACATTTTGTACACAAACGTACATATAGATATTTCATCGACAAACACGAACTATAAACGCATATCCCGAATGTGTTTTGTCTCTAAAACTATGCACCACAATCGCAAAATTTATGTTAAGCCCATCGATAAAAATGTATTACAGCAATGATGTAGTGGTTTAGCTGCCACCGCATGCAGATTGTTGGGATTTCGATCAACATCTGAGAAAGCACTTTGAAGAATATACTAACACTGTCATCCACTAGTTGATGTTTTGCGTTTGACTATTTTTGTCCATTGTTTGTACGTTTAAAAAGTCGCTCGCAATAGGGATCTATTTCTACTGCTGGAGTGCGCTTATTAAACAATGAAAACCCAGACAGACATGTTTTCACTGTAGGTTTAATGGTTTAGTATATGACACCGTTTGCTAAAATAACAGATACAGTTGTTAAGTTACTTTATGTTATGCGGTGGTATGTAGGGGCCAATACTTGCTTATTAAAAGCGCCCGTTTCACACCAGCTAGGCCCCTGATATCTGAATTTACAAACGACTATCCGTAACTGGCTATATTTATATGATATGACAGTACAAACATGAGATATATCAACATGAGTTGTTTGTAGGGTCGGATTATGTGTCAAAAGTTTCGTATATTACCGTAATCTTGTTGTACATCATAGGGCGTGTCGCAACCCTATATCCCTTTGATTGAATAGTTTTCGATATCCGAAGTTTGTACTATATACCTCTTGTTTGTATTAGCTTCTTTTATCGGGATTACAGAGGATGGCAGTGATATACCGGTTGTATAAAATTATTTCCCACATAAACTTGATATGTTACATCATCCATTTATTGGGATTGGAAGATTTCATTACGATAATTTGAATTTCAGCGATTCAGTACGCTCTTGAAAGTTTCCATTCGCAACTTAGAGATAAGACCCGATTTTATTCATTAAACAACAGTGCAAAATATATACATATGTTTTTATGTTTATTCTACTATACAATACGTTATAATTCCCAAATTGATGAACTTGCATGAAAAGTGGACCCTGAGTTGCAACCAAGATAAAAAAACGTATATATATATGCCTGAAAAGCTAGCAATTGTTTTAATCGAAGAATAAGCCTATCATTTTTTGAAATTATATTTATTTGAGTACTTATATTTATTTATTTAAAATGTATATCACTACTTTTTTACAGAAGTTATTCATACCGTTGTGGTTGAAGTCTAGTGACCATTGTATGAATCAATTAAGATTGAAATAGATTAGCCATTCCAAGAATTACGTAATACTTTGAAACAACTTGTTTCCCAAAGGTTGACTCTATTGTTTTCATTTGCTTCATAATGTGGCTTTCAGATCACGTTTCACGCGGTTGAAAAAGTATAATAGTGACGTCAAATAATACTTTTCATGGCGACGTACAATATTATTAGATAACCCAGAGTCAAATTTAAGTACTACGTTATATGCTACTCTAGTTTAAAGATATTTTAGAAAACCCAAGCTGAGACGCTAGGACCTAAATGGAGACCACTATAATAATTAATATTAGTAGACATGCTTCGATTTGTTGCAGTTTTCAGTAATGTGGGAACATTGACTATGGAGGTAATTGTCGCAGTTTTAATTAGTATGTTTACCGCTTAGCCCTGAGACCACGAGTAATTACGTGGAATGCAAGTTTCAAATAATGTATCAGATGTATATTAAAATTTGTTTCAGCCCAGTCTAAACAAGATTTAAGCTAAGTATTTGACACTAACGAAAACTTACTTGTGCATACTTATAATCCTAGTAATATTTTTGTTTGATTTTTATTTACCACAAAATACGTAAGGATTGTTTTTGGCTATGAATACTATTAAAATGGATACATCTAATAATAGCATATTGTATATAAATTCTACTTCTGAGATTTATATAGCCGTATATCTTAGGTTAAAAATATAACATATTTAAGTAGAATTGATACAAAGTGCGCCAAACTTTCAGTACATAAACTACGCACTAAATTAAATCCAAAGGGTTCCGTTGAAATCACAGAAACTGACGTTACACATAATAAAACACATTAATAAGCTTCATTTAAATTTACAGTCTGAATAGTACTTACTATCTAAACTAAGAAACTACATTCTGTCCTTGAATAGTAGCCGGCGGCTCTTGCTCTCGTAGCCCTTCGTAGACCGCCTACGTTGCGACGAAAACTCGACATAAAAATAACAATACGCAATAAACATAACTACGTAAAAAAACCGACTTCAAAAACTAAAAAGTAAAAAATAATAAAGATTTAATATTAATTAAATACCTATTATTTATACTTATGTGCTATTTACTACCTAATAGGTTTGAAGTCGGTGCCAAGCCTTAAAACTCCGTCAAGTATTTTCGTCCTCCCTACCGCAAAGCCTTAAGGCGCTGTACCTAGTCAAAATAGGCTTCACAAAACAGTTTTTTAGCCAAATGTATACATTTTAGAGCAGCTAAAAAAATATATGTTAATCTTGATCATATTTATGGGGGACCATTGTGTTCAAAACACGTTTTCGGTAAATTTTCTCGATAAAAAAAAAACATAAAATAACCATTAAAATTGAAATTGTAGCAATTGTAACTGTATTATTTATAAACAAATCTTGATAATATTAATAACAGTGATGTAATATATAATAATAAAGGGAACTGTTGTTTTTATTTATCGATTGGAATAAGATATTTGTAAGGATTAATGTATTTAATGATAAATAACTCGTTCTGAACGTCCCGTCGTCATCGCGCTTCTCTTTCTTATGTATACAATCCGACAGTGACAGCAACAGCTGAACTCAGTGTACTGTACACAGCGCCTTAAGACTAAGGAATATTATATAGGATACGAATAAGGTCTTCAACGAGTGCGTCCTACCCGTTATGACTTACGGTGCCAAGATGTGAACACTGACGGTGCGACTAGTCCACCAATTTAAGGTTGCTCTGCGAGCTACGGAGAGGGCTATGCTCGGAGTTTCTGAAGGATCAAATTCGTAAGGAAGTGATCTAACAGAGAATCAAGGTAATCGACATAGCTCAAAGAATTAGCAAGCTGAAGTGGCAGTGGGCTGGTCACATTTGTCGCAGAACCGATAACCGTTGGAGAAGTCGTGTTCTAGAGTGGAGACCGCGCCTTGGCAAACGTAGTATAGGACGCCCTCCGGCTAGGTGGAATTACGATATACGCAAAGTGGCTGGTAGCGGCTGGACACAAAGAGCCGGCAATCCTGCTCAGTGGCGTGCCATTGGAGAGGGCTATATCCAGCAGTTGACTACGGCAGGCTGATGATGATGATCATGAATTTGCTCGTATTCATTTAAGTTATTAAAATACCATTATTTGTTTAAGGCTTGGCACCGACTTCAAACCTATTAGGTAGTAAATAGCACATAAGTATAAATAATAGGTATTTAATTAATATTAAATCTTTATTATTTTTTACTTTTTAGTTTTTGAAGTCGGTTTTTTTAACGTAGTTATGTTTATTTAATACTTTTTAGTGTAAACTCAAACTCATATATATTTATTTCCATAAAAATGTGAAAAACAAATTTTGGACACGTCAGAAAGTCATAGATAAATATTAACCCTTAGCGACACACGCGATTTCAAGCAACACATCTACACACGTGGGGAAGCTAGGTCCCCAATAAATACGTTATTTATTTATTAGAGAATTGATAATTTTCATGCAGATTTATTTTTATAAAATGAATGAGAAGCATATTATATATTAAGCGAGTATTTTTTTTAAATTTAATCATAAACTTATAATTTGCTTACGTTTTAAGTAAAGAAGTACATAACTTTTTTGGTCAACTTTTTTTAAAGTTACGTTTACGGGTTAAAATGAAAGTTAGAAAATAAATATAAAAATCAAGCAAGTGTGGAGGATTGTTACACAGCATAAAAATAGGCGTAGGCTACAGAGTGATGTTAAGAAGGAATATGGCGGTCTCAGACGGACTAGTCAACGGAGCAATGGTAATTATTAAAAAAATAAAGTGGCCAGCCCTTCACCGTGATCAACTAGAAGCAGGAGAACTGCCCGAAGCAGTGTTCATTAAATTTGATGATCAAACTGTGGGCACTAGGGTAAAAGATGCGGAGGATCTAGTATCAATCACACCAGCATCTGCAACTTTTCAAGCGAATAAAGGTTAAGGTGATGTTGAGAGGTTAATGCTCCCGCTAATTTTAAGTTGGGCTGTCACTGTTCACAAGCTAAAAGGTACAACATTGGAGAGGGCAGTGATAGATCTTGGGAAAAAAAAATCGCGCAAGGTCAGATATATGTAGCTTTAAGTCGAGTGAAGAATTTAGATGGTATCGCATTAAGTGATTTTGAGCCATCTAAGTTATTAAACAGACCACATGACAGCAAAGCACTACAATAAATGCAACGACTGAGACAGTTAAATCAAAATTAATTTTTATAATTAACTAATAAAATTAAAAAAAAAACATGATGGAATCATGTTTTTTTTATACGTGATTTTTTTTCATGAAAGCAGAATTAACGCAGTTAAGATGCGATCACTGCGTAGTATCTGTGGGGTGAGACTGATGGATAGGATTCCGATTTAGGAACCGGCGAGCATGTATGAAAAGAGTAATGAATGTAGAGGAAGCGCGTGAGGTTTGTATGGATAGAAGTAAGTGGCGTTCCGTTGTCTCTGCCTACCCCGACGGGGAAAAGGCGTGAGTATATGTATGTATGTTTTTTTTGTTCAATCTCCAATCTTTCTCCTGTAATTTTCCTATAATTCATCTTGTAAATTGGTTATGGTTAGTTCTTCAGAGAAAAATCTTTCAATGTCTATGGGAATATTTCTGTGACCAACTAACAGAACGATCTGTAATTTATTGTACAGTTTAGCTTAATCCGTATATTGGCCAAATTATATATTTGAAATAATTGCAGTCTAACTAAGTACAAAAAAAAATATTTGAACTTCGTTCTTCTGATTTATACGTCGTGTCTGTCTGCAATTGTGCAGAATAAAATAGTCGATATCGCATTTTCCCTTTCATAAATCAATATAAATTTTATTATTATATTAACGAGAGGAAATGAATAGCCCTCTGAGAAAAAATATGTATTAGTTATAAATACCTTAATGTGTTTATAAATAAGTAAATATGAAGTGATTAATATAGCGTCAAAGACGCTTGTCCGTACTTGGTTTGGTAATGATTATGAGAGTCTGGTTTCCCGTGGTGGGGAACATATACTATTTTATACGTTTGAGTATCCTTTGTACATGAGTGTAAGTTTTATTGAAATCAATTCTTTAGCTAATTTTCGCCAAAATATATTTACTGTACAGACTTTTTCACCTCTACAGTTTTATTATAGTATAGATACTGTTATAGAGTATCAGAAGTGTTTCTTCCGTGATATGATCACTGATAATTGTTTTTATAAAAAAAATATTATTGTAGTTGTTAAAATATAATGGTTTTCTTAATAAAGTTTTTCATTTCTGTTTCTTATTCATCCGTAACAAATTATGATCCATCTGGGCACAAATATTTGAATGTGATATCTTGAAAACTACTTTATAATAAAAGCGAATCCCTCATTCAAATATTTAATAATTATGTTCTTTGGTATTCTATTTCCATAATTATGAGCATGTATTACAGAGCTGAAAGTGCAATTTAATTTTGGCCAGATGAATCAGTTATAGAATTAAATTTTGAAGAACTATCCTGATGGAGTCAGTCTTGTTTCATTCAGTCCTTAGTTTTGTTCTATATTCACTTGTTTTGAAGAATACCATAAAAAATTGGCATTACCGCATGTTTTACGTCCTTGAAACATTTTCCAAATTTTTCATAAAAAATCCACAAAACTGTTATGACTAGGATTTGAACACACGCCTTCAAAACGCTAAGGGGATGTATTATCCATACGGCCATCGCCTTGTTGCCAGTTAGTGGCGAATTTTGCGAACACTTGACAGAGTGTTTACGTCATCTAACTTAAAACTGTCATTTCCAAATAATGAAATAGACTTCAAACCTTTTTGCTAATTATTATGTTTGCCGACCGGCCAATTTGTCGTGTAGACGTCAGTTGTCCTTGACGACGGTAGTGATGACAATTTGGCATAACACCGGCCGTCACAATATTATACATAGGAATTTCAGCCTTCGGGATAGGTGAAAATGAATGAAAAAATGTTCATAAAATAAAAACTACTGGGCCTACATGAATTATATTTTTACGGGACCAATTTGACACTACCGCATCAAACCAAAAAATAATTATGTAAATCGGTTCAGAAACCTCGGAGTAATCGGTGTACATACATCTAAAAAAAAAAATATACCGGCCGAATTGAGAACCTCCTCCTTTTTTTTGTTTGAAGTCGGTTAAAAACGAAAGTTGTTTCGCCAATTTGAGCGTTCAAGCTTTAGTTAAAATACTAACTTATAATAATATTGGAGCAGCAGTATTTATAATAAGACGTTTTTATTCTTCTCATCTTTTCTTTTGTGAAAAGCTGCTCCTTAATAAAATGGGCTATCTAAAAAAACAAATCGAACCAGTACTTCCTGAGATTAACACGTTCAATCAAACGAACAAACAAACAATATCTTTATCTTAATAATATAAGTATAGATGTCGCAGGGATTTAGTCAAAAAAGTGAAATTATAATTACATAGATTATGGTTAAAAACGACTGGTTCGTTTAATTTCACGGGCTCTTTTCAGCGCTATTGTAATTTCAATGGGCCGCAATAGTGATATTATAATAAAACTAGGTTTCTTTTGAGTTGAGTTTTTGGTGGGAGCCCGCGTGTTCTGATTGACCAATTGACTTAATAGTCGCATCGAATTACGAATGTTCTACAGTGACCAATCTGACCAAATGAAAAAACCGGCACTTGAGCGACGTTCATGAGGCTAAGTTGACGGAGCCCTGCTATGCAGTGCTCCTATAATTATGTTTAGAGTCACAAGAAAACCAAACTTAACCTATTAAGGTGACTAAACTGATGCCGATCTTCATTTCAAAATCTCGATCTATTTATTTATGAAAGTAATCTCGTCCACTCGGAAAACTGAATAGGTTATGTTAGGTTTTCTTGTGACCTAGTACCGAAAAATAGGAGCCCTGCGAAGCAGGGTTTCGTCAGCTTAGCTTAAAAGACATCGTATACCTAAAAATTGGTTTAAAAAAACCAGTCTCTCTTTTCCTAACACTATGTTTAATACAGCTGTTAACGACAACGGACCAATCAGCGATCGCTCTGATAACCTAACGGCTTTATTACATCAGTGTTTTTGTCAAAATAGCACTGCTATACAATTTCACTGTATCGGTCTAGTGAAATTATAATGGCACTGAAACTAGCCCGTTAAATTGTAAGTAATACAAGCAATTGACTTTAATCTGCGTAATTTTAATTTCATTACTGAAATTATAATATCACGTTTTTGTCTAAATACCTGTGACATAGATAATATATAAGAACGATTATCGAATATCTGGTTACCATTGTATAAGCTCTGCATAGATACTTATCAGATGATATTATTATCCTGCCGCAAAATAGTAAACGGTTAACGATCGATTGAAGTATTTTATAGTAGTAAAGACCTGGGGATCAGGGAAACGGCGATAAAATCTAAATGATCATAATCGATATTGATAGCTCAGTCTCTATTGTTTTTTAAGACTATATTACTAGTTAGCGTAGCAGCGTACCTACTGAAAGTACCACGTTGAAGTTTCAGTGACTGAACTATTCAGTTGGCATAACACACCAAACGCGCGGTGGATTTTGCGAAAAACAAACAAAACATACTTTCACATTTTTGTGAACTTATAATTGTATCTTGACACATCTATTCAAGCCAATCGATTTGATGATCTTTAAGTTTATTAATTCATTGCTATATTTGAATTCTATAAACGCAGCAATAGAAACTCGTCTCTTTATTTGAACGTAGGGCAACCGAGTCTTAAAACAAGGCATTCATCATTCTATGTTTTCAACTGTAGAACAAAAGTACTTTGATACATTTTAACGACCATACCAAAGAGTATACAAATACGACCATACTTCACTCACACACGTACCGTACTCGAGCGAAATATGACAAAGTTTTACAAATAACAAACAGGGAATAGTTTGACATCCGAAGAACAAACAATACTCACGTCGGAACTTTAAAATGTCATTACTTTCGATCGCCGGCAGTGCGGTAGGGTGACTACACAGATTTATTTTTGCTAGAGCAGGCATACTTTCTAAATATATTAAGGTCAAAGATCAAACCAATGAAACAGGAAAAGGCAATCCGGGTACATTTATCTTCCTTCGTGTTTGCTTGTGCACGCATGCAGATCTGCACCGCATGCAGATCGCCTGCTAAGCCTGTTCTCTTATATAGGTTTTCTTATTAAACGTATTCTGTATTTGTGGATTGCAAGTAGTATGCAAGTATCCCACGCGTCAGATACAGTATGCGGCAGTTAATTTGCATAACATAAAAAAGTTCTCAGGCTACATTAAGACTAATGAATGTGAATAACGGCAGTAACTATATGATGTTGAATACACTTTTATTTATTTATGAGTGCCAATAAATTCATAGTGTAGATGTCTGTTCCAGACCATTACAAGCTAGTAAAGTATATTCACTAGTAGAACAGTGCTTAAGTGCTCTCGTTCCTGACAGGTCAGTGATTTGGGCAATGTTTAAACAAGTCACAAGTTACAGTTGTTTTAGGACTCATGAGCTCTTTGAATTTTCGTCACGACACCCCATTGATACTGCGGGTCTGCTAAGAAAACGCAAATCACGAAGTTTGTGATTCCGTGTTGCGTTTTGACATAATAATAATTATCTTTTGCTTCTATCAACAAATGTTGAATGAAAATAGCTAATGCTAACAAACCTATCATATTGACAGAGATTCTAAGAAATTTTAAATAGTAATCAAACGTATTTCCATCATGGTTCTCATCATCGTCATGGTCAGTATACCAATAGATTGTTTCTTTCTGCTGTTCGTATACCGTTGTGGTCATGCTCACTAAAATGTCATTTCTTGTGGTGGCGTCGTGTGTCGGGTCATCCCTGTCCCTCTAATATGGCGAGAGGGATGATGGCTGGCACATGCGTCACACTCGTGAACGGGTGCTACTTGCGATGACTGGTCGATGACGGTCTTGCGGGCTGGTATTAGATTTTAATATTTAACTGCATCATTTCGATCATGGTTCTGATCACTTTCGCGGATTGTCTGCATTATTAGGTATATATAATGTAAGTGGATGCTCCTGTTTCACCATGTCTATTCTGAGGAGGCTAACCAAAAGTATTATGCTTGAGTATTATTATGTACAGTAAATATATACAAGTGATATAGAAGTTGTAACAGTTGCAGCACCTTACTTAATGTAAATTGTGTATTATGCAAAACCTGGCGATGAAAAAGAGTGACCGTGAGTTTTATTGCCCGTTCTTTCTCATGGTTCTACCTATTGCTTTGCGAACGTGGCAGTAAATGTAAATGTAGAAGCATACAGTAATAATGTTTTAAATTTGAGTATAAGTAATTATTTTATAAATTTATTATTTTGACGTTCATAAGCGTCACATTGTGACCCAAATGAATAAAGGATTTTGAATTTTGAATTTGAATTTGAATTTGATGGGTAATAATTGTTACTGAGCTAACTTTTAAAAATTATTTTAATTAAAGCCCTAGTCCTGTTTTTGTCGATAGATATCGCGACGAATAAAACGTTTTAATAACTTAAAGTAAAAGAAACGAACATTACTTTCGGTTCCCAACAGGCCAGTGAGTTGGGAACTTCGATTGACTTTTTCTCAATTCGACAATCGATATACCTTACTTAATTGAAAAGTTTAAAATGACCTTTTGGTGAGATATGTACAAACGGACAGTTTTCCTGTTACTGCGGTCAAGGCCTTGATTTGTAAACATGTATTTTTTTTTAGTGTGAACGGACCCGAATGTGTCTAGTAGAGAAATTTATAGATGCAATACAATATTTATTTGATATTATTTTTTGTAGAGATTTAAAGTATGTAGCACAGTAATCGATATATTTATTTAATACATTTGTTTGATTTGGTCTTGGACTACAGTAACTGTAACTAAAAAAGCGAATATCGGCCACATTTTGCAATGAAATATGAATAAAAATCTGTATTGAAATAAAAAAAATTACATGTAGGTAGCTCCTATTTTCTTTTTACAGCATATCTGGCTCTACATCACAAAGAAGCCAACATTCGTTTCAACTTCTTAAAAGCTTTCATACAAGTCAGCGGATGGATGAAGAAAGTTGCAATAAAACGTACCAAGTTTTTATTTACTGCTTTCTTGTTCTGTAACTGTTTTTATTTAATAGATAGGTATGGAACATTTTTTATTTTGATTGTTTCTCGAAATCACCTTGAATCGTAACTTTTACTGGGAATGATTTTATTGGGAACAACTTTTTTATAGCGATTGGTATTTCTATGCATTTCCTTAGATGTGTTAATAACTGATAGTTAAATCTCGTAAATAAAATGCTTACATATAATAAATAAGAATAAAGCTATTTTGGAAACCAAAATAATGAATACAGCACTCGTCGACAAAGAACGGGCTATTTGGCGAACATTTACGTTGATAGAACCTCTCTTTCAATGAAAACGAAAACGTTTTTTTAAATGTTCCACGCTATTCGTAAGATAATATTAAATAGTTGCAATTCTTCACTATTATAAAACGGGGATCCAATTTCCACGTCTAAGTATATAACAGAGCGTGCATCGCGCAAAGTCATGCCAGATCGCACCTAATTACTCGAGTTCCGTTTGTCTTACAGTTGCTTCGCTCATACTTGCTTCTACTTGTTAGTTTACAAACTAACATACTCCCAGTTTCCTATCAATTGCGGATGGCATATACTTTGATTATGGAATAGAAGAGATTGCTCAGTCATCGGTTATCAATTCGCGTAGTATGAAGTTGAAGAGTTTGTTAGAACGCTAATATTAAGGGTTAGTTGTTCTAAAAAGATCTGAAAATCAGTGAATACAAAAGTTTTGCACCCGTGCGTATCGAGGAAGGCAATAGCTCATAAAATATTACGATGCTTCTTTATGCACAGGTGTTTACGGCTATCTATAAAAATGCGATCGTGCGAATGCAGGGCGATAAATGTCCGTAAGTGGGAACGCAGGAGCACGATCTTGCGGTGAGTATATTTATATGAAAAACATAAACATCCATTTGCTGCACCAATATCTTGCTGGGTGTCACGTGTCTTGATCCAGTTTCAGTCCAGGATCACCCGTCACATTTGAAAGCATCATAAATACTTTAAAAAATTACTTTAATTTGAACTTAGAGTACAAATAATGTTATTCCAATCCTAAAGAAACATCATCATCAACTCTGTATATAAATTATCCCACTGCTGGACACGGGTTTTCTCACTATGAGTAGAGCAAGGCCATAGTCCGCAATGCTGACCATGTGCGGGTTGGCAGACCTGACGTCCTTTACCAGGATATTAAAGGGAACTCAGCCAAGTAAGTTTCATCACAATGTTTGATGATGTAACAGGAATGGATAAATCAAATTTGACGAGAATAAAACACCGACAAAAAGCTATCTGTGGTCATAAAAGCTATAACAGTAACATCATAAGATTAATATTTAAATTCAGCGCCATAAGGGGTGGCGACTAATCATATATAAGTGCGACTACTACGTAAGACTGCAGACGTTCGTGTCAGCTCGGTTGATAATGTTATTCAGTTATTCTACAAAGATACAGAAATAACGTGAAGTCTTGCATTAGGGTTCGTTACACGGCAATGGGAGCACAGCAAGTAAAGTGTGGGAGTATAGGATATATCTCAGTCCCTTTAATGTACAGGTTTTGTGAGAAAATACGCCGTCTATTTTTAGAAAGTTAAAATTAACTTTATATTAGAACTAGAGGATGCCCGAAGCTACGCCCGCAAATTTTATCTAAATTTAACCGTATCTGCCTGATCCCGTGAGCACTTCAGAAAATCCCTTTTGAGTGCATCCCAACGGTCTCCAAAAAACATACATGCTTATTTCAGCTCCTTGCGCCCAGTAGTTTGGCTGTGCGTTGTCTACCAGACAGTCAGTAACGCAAGAATTTTTTATACATACTAGCCGACCAGGCGAACTTCATACCGCCATATTTTTTTTTATATTCGCAATGTTTTTGTGAATCTTAACCATTTTCAAGTCCCCTTGAACACACGCAAAAAATTTCATCAAAACCTGTCCAGTCTTTTAGGAGGAGTTCAGTGACATACACACGCACACGAGAAATATATATGGGCGCAAATTAATAAATAATGATTATATTGTTACGAAAATGTTAATAATATTTAAGATTGATATTTAAATAACTATTTGTGAACACAGAACTGAGAACTTGTAACACTGCTTTACAATATAAGTCACTGTATTGGCTGCTTAACTGTTTTATAAAGATTGGGTATTTAATTTATCGCTTAGTTATTAAGATAACTCCAGAAACTTTCTAAGTAAAATCAATTAGTATTATATAACATTATTCTTTATTTTTATGTTTACGGTAATATAAATAAAAATAGCGCCATCTGTTGGTGAATATTGTAAAGCAGTGATTGGTTAATAAAATAAATTTGTTATTCGTGTGAAATAAATCATTTGGTGTTGTGCAAAATTCATTACAATATTAATGTTGATTTTTAAACTATATTTTATAATTTAATTGTATAGTAATTTCAATTATATGTTGTAAAGGAAGTGGCAGTTGTTAAACATTAAGTGTAATGACGGTTAGTGTATAAAAAGGACTGTAGGTCACATTTTATTTCAATTCTGTGCTAGAAATCGTCTGAAAATAAACCAAGTAATATTACGTGAGTGTTTTTATTATAATGGAGTCTGGACACGATAACCCTGGCGTATCGCAGACAGCAGCGGTTGGATAAACGCCCCCTAAGAGACTTCGGGATCCACGGTTGGCGCGAGAGTGATGGGTCTCTTGGCTTAGCCGCCATTACCAATGATGACCTGAAGACTGATGCGACAAGCGCTTGGAAGCCGTGTTTGGCGCCAGTCAACCCTGATTGGAGACCGCACGGTGTGTCGGAGTTATGGCGAGCACGTCTACACTTCACGTGAGGCCACGCGTCAGCGAGAGCGACAGAGCGACTACGACGGGGTGCAGGCACCGGGGTGTGCTGTGGCGTGAACGCTGTTCTGCTCTAAGTTCTACCAGAGGTTGCAGATGCGGGTTGTTGATACACTGACTAGAGGTATTTATCCAGAGCTGATTTGATTAGAGTTTTTGAGAAACATCCTAATTTTATAAATTATGGTGCTTACACGATTACCTACTGTCCCCGTAAGGATTACCAGGTAAACATTATACAGTCAAAATTACTAACGTTACACCCCAAATAGAACTTATAGGTAACTGTTGTTTATCCACGTTTGATACATAGCAGTGCTACTGTGCTTATAGTCATGTTATGCCGTCGGCTGGGGCCTTTGTCTGTTTATTAATCGTTAGACCATGTCGGAAACTTTCTGTAAAACTTACTTATCTACACAAGATAGAGAAAATAGCTTTGTTGTTATGTGGTTCTACTGATGTAATTTTGATATAGATCCATTGTATAAATTACCTGATTTGCTTTCAGTTTAAGTAAGCTAATTGATGTGCTGAATATGAATTCAATTGGTAGTCAATAGGTTATCTCAATAGTAAAACATTAAAGGAATCAAAACATTATTTATAGCCCGTGGTTACACATTACGTAAGGCTAACTAACTGCATTACTTATGGCTAGTGCTCACGGCGCGATTATATGAAGCCTCTCTTGATAAATAACTATCCACCACAAAAATAATTGTTTGCATAAAACCAGTAGTTTCACAGATGAGTGCATTCAAAAAAACAGTTTTATAGTACAGATATATATTCAGAAGGTAGATATAAAAATAAATTTGTGTAACACATTTTTAAAGCTAATGTTTGTAAAGTTACAAATAGGTTTTATTATATATTTGTGGACTCTGTAGGTGCCTACATGATTTCATTTTAAAATTTTGTTGAAATTGTTACTGTCAACTTGATACAATTTATTTTAGTTGTGAGTTCATTTGCTAAGTTAGTTGCATCTATATTCAAGATGAGAACCAGTGATAAGCCAATAAAAGGAGAATGACCAAAAGTGGTCTAGCAATGTTTCATGTTGCAAAAACAAAATTATATAGAAATTATTTTCTTATTTTTTACAACCATTTGACATCAGGAATTTTATTTTCGTATCCGGAATTTTATTATGATTTAAAAATAAACAGTAAATAAAAATAGCTACGCATTATTTCCGTATAAAGTCTTCTGTACTGACGTTCCGTTCTCTTCATTTGTACGAACTATGTAAGTATGAGCCTTTAGATAAAAGCATCACAAGAATGATATGAAATTCATAAATAGATAAATAGTCTGTAACATAATTACGTTTTAAAATATGTATATTTAAGTAATATTTTATAGCTTTGCTATAATAATAATTATTATTACTTTTGTGTTCCGTCTCACGCAGACTGTTAAGCCAGATGACAACCGGCGTCTGGGACCGGCATCCGCCATTACTGTTTATGTGTTGATTGAGAATATTCATTGCGATAATCTCTCCGTTTAAATAGTAATACTTACGAAACTCCGTTTGAGTGTTTATTTTCAATAATTTAGCGTGTGTTTCATATAACTTACGACAGGAAGTTTTTATATTTAGTTACCTAAGTGTTTTATTACGACAGGGCGTTTCATGTGTTGTGTTTGTGAACTCTTCGAATCTACCTGTAATCATGTTGATGCTTGATCCTGATCAACCAATACGTAATGCAGAGAAGCCGATGTGTTTATTAAGTTCATGATAATTTTTGGTTTTAAGTTGCGAGTAGGTTTAAAACTTAATTTTAGGTTAAGTCCGTTTTTTGTTAAATTACTTGAAAACCCGGATATTTGAAGGAAAATTAACAATTTTATTTGATAATATATAAAGTGTTGTCTATAATAAATAAAGAATTATTGTGCAACAACTTGAGACGGAATTCCATACATAGATGGTCATTCTCCTTTAGTGCCAACCTTATTGCTCAGCTCTTGTGGGATACAAGACAGATAGGAATATGATTATTAGGATAATGGTAAGTGGGTTTAAAGAACATGATGTGAAAATCCATATTATCTCTTTTCTCATTTAGCAGTATTTATTCTTGGCAAATAAAATTAAATGTATGGACTACTCATGCATTGTTTCTAAGTCAGTTGTGATTGGTCAGTTTAAATTTATTTATTCAGATAAACAATTATTAATTGTGTATGAATAAATAAGAATTACATTAGCACCACATGTTAACAGTTTAAAATAACTATTAACATTATTTAGAAAATTCCCTTTAATATAAAGTCAAATAAAACTATTGATAAAAACTCACCACCATATTAACTATACAAACTGAGTGGAATCATTTTTACAAATAAGACTGCACTACTCTTGCTTTGTAATATTGGTAGCTTGTAAATTTCTCTTTTATGGCTCAGTTGGCAAACAGTTCAATATTGGATTTAACATGTTCTTACATGAGTAATAATTATAGCACTAGTATTTTCGAAATCCTTGGATCTGCATGGTTTGAAATCATTTCATATTTATCATCAACAGTCCGACTGTTCACGGCTGAACATAGGCCTCTCTTTGTTCTTGCCATTTTGTTTTCCTGTTTGATGTGGATATAACTAAGTTGAATAAATTAAGTTTTAACTATTTTATCAAAACCGCAAAATATGGGTATCCTGATAACTTTATATTTGATTATCTAAAATGGCACTGTCAGACAGAACCTGAGAAAATTCAGTGTCTTTTGTATTGTTACGGACGGGGTAACGGGATTGGAAGGAAACACCGAGTAGCACTGATGACACTTTATTCGACTTAACACACGACGCGCCGTTTAATTTCGACGCGGACAGCACCAACACTAGCGTCTTTTGCACTGCACTTTTCACTGCACTTCACTGCACTTCACTGCACTATACTTTCACTTCACTTTATTTTACTTCTTCTTCTTTCTTCCTTTTACTTCTTCACTTTACCACTTTTCATCTTAAAACTGATATACTACTACATAATTCAATTGTTTTTTCATCTCCTGTCTCTTTTTAACCTTTCCATTCCTTCCTGAAGTTTCTAGAATTTTCTAATCTTTATTCGAAATATTTAAATTTGTTTTTCCATCTCCTGTCTCTTTTTAACCTTTCCATTTCTTCCTGAAGTTTCTAGAATTTTCAAATTTTTACTCGAAATATTTAAATAATCTTTTTTTAAATATTTGCCAAATATTCATAAACATTTTCAAAATTTCTTAAAAACCATAATCCACATAACTGTTATTATTGGGATTTGAACCCACGCCATCAGAACGTGAACGGGATGTGTTATCCGCACGGCCACTGCCTTGTTGTCAATGACTTGTAAATTTGGCGAACACTTGACAGAGTTGCCACCACTTTTCATTGGAATCTCCACATCTCCACACTTAAGGATACCATCTTTAATGTCTAATCTGCACTGATGATCTCTGAAGAAATCCAGTCCAACAATACAATCGTCTACGATGTCTGCAATCACCGCTCGTTGCCAGTATAGATTGTGACCGATTTTTATAGCCACCATTTGTTCGCCTTTAACTGGGATGCACTGGCTGGTAGCCGTTGTCAGTCGAGGTGAACTTGACGGTGTTAGAATATTTCCATTCTTTCTTGTCAAACGAGTTCCTATAACCTTTCGTGTTGCACCGGTGACCAGGGTCAGCAAACAGGTAACGCCATTGACTGCTCCATCGATAGTTAAACCATTTCCATCCGTGCGTTGTCGAATACGAACTTTCTGAGCTTTCCGTCTTCTGATCAGCGCTTGCATCGAAGTCCTGGCTGTAATTGCTTCCTGGTCATCTTTCAACACTTGAACACTAGCGTCAATCTTACGCCTTTCTGCTACATGTTTCGGACAGCTATGCCGTAAATGTCCGGGCTCTCTACAGTTAAAACACTTTAGGACAAAAGATCTGCGACCAGTTCTTTCTTCTGCTGCAATAACTCTATCGCGATCACTCGTAACTTCTTGTTGAACAGCTTCGACTTCTACAGTATGTGCTAATGCGTCTTTAATGTTACAGTGGTGTTTCAAGCACACAGCAGCTCTGACCTCATCGTCAGAAATTCCGTCGATAAACGCCTAGAGTCGCATACTTTGAACTTATTCCGCGGGTGCCGACTGATAAGCTTTTCGTACCATCTTCGTCACTTCCATCGCCCACTGCTGCAAGGATTCGTTCGGATACTGACGGCGGTTGCGTAACTTGGCTCGGAACACATATTCTAAGTGCTCGTCTCCAAATCTGGATTCTAGAGCCTCAAACAGCTGTACGTAAGTAGCGTCCTTTCCCACGGCCTCAAGCACCGACAATGCTTCTCCACGCAACGCCAGGATGAGTGCAAACTTGGCCTGGTCGACATCCCAACCGTTGCTTATAGAGGAGGCTTCAAACTGTATTCTGTAGACCTCCCAGGAAGTGTTTCCATCGAATAATGGTACTTTTAAATAACCACCAGAACTTAATGAGCTGATAGAAACCGAAGGGCTGTTGGACTTCATCTTCTTTAACTCCTCCTCTATCGTAGCTATGCGAGTGTGAATCTCTTCTGATACTGAGGCCATGTGGGACCTAACCTCTTCCTCTATAGTAACCACGCGAGATTGCACTTCACCGATACGCATCTCCGTCTCGGCGATCTTACGTTCGTTCTCGGATATATAACGGCGAATCTCAACCTGGCTCTCCATTATCTGGCCAAGCTGCTGCGAGTTTTGCTCGAGTCGAGATTCGAGTCGCTGCGAGGTTTGCTGGAATATTGCCGCGAGGTCTGCGAGAGATAGCGGGTTAGCTGCGCTTGCGGACGTAGATACCCCTCCTTCAAATCCGCCTCCTTGCGAAGGAGCTTCCCTGCCTACAACTTCCGGGTTAGAGTCGCCTTGTTCTTGAGCGGCAGCCCTCGCACGTGTCGTAGGCCCTTCCCTCGGCATGACTGGCATCTTTAATCCTTCCAATCCCACTTCTGACACCAATTGTTACGGACGGGGTAACGGGATTGGAAGGAAACACCGAGTAGCACTGATGATACTTTATTCGACTTCACACACGACGCGCCGTTTTATTTCGACGCGGACAGCACCAACACTAGCGTCTTTTGCACTGCACTTTTCACTGCACTTCACTGCACCATACTTTCACTTCACTTTATTTTACTTCTTCTTCTTCTTTCTTCCTTTTACTTCTTCACTTTACCACTTTTCAACTTAGAATTGGCGCTCAGCGCGTCCATAGAGTATTATTGTATTAGGGAATAGAGTTATCACTCAAGGCTAATCGAATGCAGCGCCATTGGTGGTCTGTGGCGGAACAAATTTTTACTAATACATAACTATGCTATGTATATACGTATGCATCCGTGCGTAGGTAGGTGCATATTATATTTATAATTTTCTTGACTGTATGATGAAACCAAACCTTTCACAACAGCTAAGAACGTTTAGTGAAAATATTGGTTTCATCATACAGTAATGGAAAGGGCTGACGCAAAGGTGGGAATTTGTTTTAAATTTAATGCAATTTGTATTATAATGCTCAAAACAAATACCTACCTAATTAGTCTAAAGAATTAAAACAATAGATTTTATTTCTTTCTTTTATTAAAGTATGCCATACAATGTAATTGCATATCATCTTGTACGTCGATATCACTCCTAACACCAGATAATATTTTGTTAGTATTTTTGCACCAATTATAAATTAAGAAATTACAACATAACTCTTCTAAATATTTTAAGAGTTCCTCTTTATGGGTAGGGCAAGATATAAAACTGAAATTACACTGTACATTAACAATTGTCTTCATGTACTTTTTTATATTGTACATATTACTTTTTTTCTTAATAATGTAAGAGACCACATCTTGAATGTCGGAAAACATTTCAGTAGCCTTTCTTGAGGGATATGTTAGGCATTTCTTATTTTTTTATCTTTCTTTCATCTCAATATAGTCTGAATCACATTAATTATTTATTAAATCATTCTTGCAAATATTGCAATTCTTAAAAATATTTGTTCTAGCTTTTTTTATTACATAGCCTGCTATATATTCCAGGAGAGCTACAGTTTTTGGATTATTCATTTTATTCTGTATTCCGAGTAAAATGTGATCACCCACATCATCAAAATCTATTTCAATGACAAAATTTGGACTGACATGCCTTCTGGAAAAAATTTTTTTCATTGCTTTTAATAACATATTTTGGGCTGTATCTTCTTCACAATTCGATCCGCTAGAATGATAGCATAAGTTATTAACTAACACTGACGCAAATGCAATTTCAAATCCTGCACATGTGGGATTAATATTTCGTGCTCCGTGGCTTCTTATTGCACCAAAAAAGTTTTCCAGAGGGTCTTGGTTGAAGTGCCTCATCCAAATAGCCTTCAAATTGTGATCCGTCAGCAATTTATTAGACAAATATGTCATATTTTCAATTGTCCAGATCCAGTTCACTATTGAGGGAACACTGTGAGTTTTACTGTCTTTCTTATTAACGAACTTCATTGTTTTTAAGATCTTGATGGCTTCCAACCATTTGGTGTGACGCATTGATTTTTTTGTCGCTGGTCTAAGTAAACACTTATCTTGACTTCTTTTTACATTGCCATAGCTCCCATTGCACGAATCAAATAAAGAGTAAAAAAATAGTAGAATGTCGGCAGTTTGTTGGCATTCAGTCGGCAGTATTTCGTGACCTGTAAAAAGTAAACATATAAAGTCTAATTATTATTATTTCCTGTAGCTGCTTTTGCACTGTATGTCAGGGTCGTACACATTAGTGAACTAAATCTTTCAGCAATTACATTAAGGTGCTGGAGCTGTATTACTAATAAAAGATTTCTAGCCGCAAAGATTTAAATTGGTCAACTTATGAATAGAATCCAAGACCACTGACGATAATGTCTGCTGCATGGTCACAGAATGTTAGGTTAAGAGAAGATATAAAGAATTTAAAACTTAGTTGATAAATATCCAAGGCATACCGACAGATGAACTAAAAACCTGGGTTGCCAATTTCACTTTCATTTTTTTTTATTTTTTCTGGTAGCACATGGTTTTCTGTCAGTTTCGGTAAAAACCTCAAATTATTGTAGCCTGGATCTTCTCTATATAATCTAATTATATGGTCCCACTTTCCTATACATGTCTTATTATTGATGATGCACTCTATATCTTTGTTGATCATATTGTTCCTTTTACCTTTTAGTAAATGAGGTGGATCAAAAAGAGGTACAATTTCTTTCCCATTTATAATGAATGTATTTCTTCTGAACTCTTCACCATTTCTTAAGAAATCTGCCTTGGTATCATTAACCATATCTTTGATTACACTGACATTGGAGGCACCCTGATCACAAATTGTAGCAACAACTTCCATGCCCGTGGCTTGTAGATGGCTAATTACCTCTTTAATTTGTGACTTCAGCTCCATTTTTGGTGTGCTACCAGCACAGAATGTAGTAAACAGGTTGCTTGTAATTCTTCATTACTCCACGTATCATGAACACTAAAACGTGATCAGCTATTTTCTTTTGCGCCTCTTTTCCGTTATCTACAAATCCTCTTATAATGTCTTTCTTTTTGTTGTAATCGAAATGAGGACATAATGCCATTTCATCGAACAAGAGGACACATAATTTATCTGTGTCAGACATTTGCTGAGCTCTCTTTTTCAGACATGAAAATAGAGATACATTGAGTCCTGGTTTTAGACCAGCATTTGAAATCATCCTGCTCAGGGTGACAGGTGCAGGCAAAATCAAAATATTTCTAAACCACCTATATGCTCTTGGACCCATTTTATAAAACACAAGAGACAATATTTTTTCCTCTTTGGTGTACCTTCTACCAAACTTCCTTTTATTTATCTGCTTTAACTGCAATGACAAAAATGTTCTGGCAGCAGAATTAAAATTACTCATAGATTTTCTGAAGGTTGAATTTTTTTCTAAATCCAGAGCCATTTTCAATTTCTCTGCATACACATCTTTGGATTTTTGTAATTTTATAATTTTTTGTCTCAGAAGAGATGTTTCATCTCTAAATTTCTGTGCTAAAGATAAATGGCTTTTCTTGTTCTTTGTAGAAACTAAAACAAAAATTCAATTGTCCGTATTTATGCAAAAAGGAACCACACGACAAATTTCTATTTTTGCTTTTTTTGAAGAATACTAATTTAAAAGAGGTTTATTTTCTTATTCAAAAAAGATCCACATGATTTTTCCCTTGGAAACAAGTTATACAAAAAGCAGAAAGGAACCAACAGCAAAAACACATTATACATATTGCAAAACCGAACCATAGCACCATGGGACTCGTTTCATCAAACAAATAAACCATATCCATGTCATTTTATACAAAACAGATCCACAGATACTTGGTACCATTATACATTAAAAATACTTCTATTATTAAAAATTATTATAATACACCAAATGGAACCAAGTTTCTGTGGTACCATTATGCGTAAAATAAATTCATATTTTAATGACAATTTTATTTTGCAAAATGGAACCACAAGCATTTGGTTCTACCATGTATAAATAAATATTGTAAACAGCAGAACCACAAGTACGTGATTTTATTATACTGCGGAAGGCGTAAACTTAAAGTTCGAAATTCTAGCTGAAATTGAGAGTTTCTACAAAGACCTGTACGCATCATGGAAGTCTAAACTCTTGAAACCAAGCAATGAGGACTATAGAGCCCAACTCCCGCGCCAATATACGGAGAGCATCCCTGATGTCAACCAAGACGAGGTACGAAAAGCTCTCGAGCAACTTAAGAACAACAAGTCTCCATAAAATGACGAAATCACCACAGAGCTCTTAAAAGCAGGAGGGACTGTAGTCCTGAAAGAGCTGGCGAGCCTCTTTAATTCCATTATCCGTCAGGGCCTTACAGCTCAGGCGTGGAGCGGGCGAGCGGTTGTCCTGTTCTTCAAAAAAAGGTGACAAAATCTCGCTGAAAACATAGAGCCATTTCACTCTTCAGCCACCTCTACAAGTTGTTCTCAAGAGTGCTAACAAACAGCCTCGCCAAAAAACTTGACCATTTCCAGCCACAGGAACTAGACCACATCCAAACTGTTTGGCAGAATATACAGAAGACCAATGAGTACAATAAGCCGCTGTGTATGGCTTTCGTGGACTACGAGAAAGCCTTCGACTCCATCGAAACCTGGGTGGTTCTGGTTGCTCTGCAGCGGTCTCGTACCGATTGGCGCTACATCGAGGCGTTGATATGTTTGTATGATATCGCCACTAAGACCATCCAACTCCAGCCCGTCGAGGCGATTGCGACGAAGTGTGAGGCAGGGAGACTTAATATTTTAATCAGCTCTTCACCAGCGCACTCAAAGACATCTTTAAGGTGCTGGACTGGCTTGGACAGGGCATAAACATTAACTGCGAATACATCTCATACCTTCGGATTGCTGACGATATCGTCATCGTTGCGGAGTCCCTGGAAGAGTTGAGCGTGATGCTCCACAGCCTAAACGGAGCCTCGGCATGAACTGAACAAAACCAAGATTATGTTAGACGAACTCATCGGGATCGGTTTATGTCCACGGATGGATGCTTGAATGTGTTCAAAAGTATGTCTGCCATGAGCAACAGCCTGTTGTCCAGCTCGGTAGCAATAATTTCGAGAAAGAAATCGACCGTAGTGTCCAGTTGGGTTGGGCAACGTTTGGCAAACTACGTCAAGTTTTCTCTTCGCCCCTACCACAATGCCTGAAACCAGAGTCTACAATCAATGCGTCCTACCTGTTATGACGTACGATGCCGAGACGTGGACACTCACAGTGTCAGTCACGCAGCGAGTATAAAATCCGCAACGAAGTTATCCGACAAAGAACCAGAATTACCGACATAGCTCGCAGAATAAGTAAGCTTATGAGGCAGTGGACTGGTCATATCTGCAGAAGTACTGATGACCGATAGACCAAGCTTGTCCTAGAGTGGAGACCACGACTCTGTAAGCGTAAGGTAGGGTGGCACCCGGTTAGGTGGACTGACGACCTGAAATCGAGGCTGGGATGAAATGGATGCGAAAGGCTAAGAACCATGTACTGTGGCGCGTGTTGGGGGAGGCCTATGTCCAGCAGTGGATTGCTATAGGCTGCATATAAAAGGTTTATTACGATAATACTTAGTTTCATGTATATTGGTAAATCCATGGCTTTACCGATATACATGAAACCCATGTGTTGTGGTTCTTTTTTGCATATGAGGAAAGCTATTATTTAGTAAATATTAAAAGGAACCACATGCACATTTTCTTAATTATCTAGAAAAATTAAGAGTATCCAGAGCAAATTTATATACACATACTTATATGAGTAATTTATCAATGCAATTATTTAAAATAAATGTAATATTTTACTTTATCTAACAGAGCTGCACATGTTTTTGTAAATCCATTGATATCTACGAAGTGCGTTTTTGCTGGGTGGTTCCTTTTTGCATAAATACGTACAATTATTGTAGAGATATAAGTACAATTAATCACTGTTATCTTTAGATATATAGTTATATGTATATTTACGTGTGTATGTCATTGAATTCCTCCTAAACGGCTGGACCGATTTAAATGATTTTTTTTGTATGCATTTGGGTGGCGCCCTGGATGGTTTAGATTCACAATTTAGCCCTGCAGATGGCACTGCAGGCGGTATGCGTCTGTACTGCAGCGCCATCTGCCGGGCTGATTTGTCACCCAAACGCATACAAAAAAAATCATTCATATCGGTCCAGCCGTTTAGGAGTTCAGTGAGTACAGTAGAATTATATGTATATATAAAGTTATATAAAATCTCAATATGATTGAAATTAAACTACTACATATTACATAGTGGTTTCATCATCATCCTCCTAGCGCTATCCCGGTTGCATCCAGGACCATCGTCCTGGAGCCCAGGGTCCGCTTTCTAGTCTAACCAGATTTGACTGAATATTAGCTTTTCCACAGAGCGACTGCCGTCTGACCTCCGCAACCCGAAGGGATAGCCATATTCTATGGTTTAGACTAGATATATGAGGGTACTGATGCCTCTAACGACTGTCAAAGATCTTCTGATGACAGCCGGGACCGACGGCTTAACGTGCTCTCCGAGGCACGGAGGGGGTGTGAATTTTTGTGGCCGGTCACCCATCTATAAACCAGACGGTGACGAACGCGCTTAACCTTGCGAATCACTGGATTCAAGCGGTTGCCACTGTGCCACGGGCCCCTCTATTACATAGTGGTTTATTTACATTTATCACTTTTGTAATTTATAAATAGTAGTTAATTCAAAGGCGGACCCCAGGCTCCCAGACGAAAGTCCTAGGATGCAACTGGGATAACGCTAGGAGAATGAGGATGAGTTAATTCAAATGTGTAACATTAATGTTAACATAACAGAACATTAACAGAATTTCATTTAAAGTTTCATAGTGGTTACAGCAGCAACAGTATTTTTTTTAATCTGTTATGTTATGATCTGGTTTGTGTGCACATCATGCTCTTTTATGCAATATGATTAGATATCAATAGTAAGTAGTAAAGTACTAAGCCTAATAGCACAAATAAGGTATCTTTCTTTCCTAATAAGGAATTTTAATCTATATAAGTAATAAGTGATTAATTGGTTTCTAAAATAAAATAAATGAATATATTACCTATCATAGAAGATTTTCCAACAGTTTTGAGTCTTGCTATTGTTTCTGTTGGTTTGAGTATCTCTAATGATTCTTCAGTTACAGTTACAACTAGAAATTAATAAAAAAAAACATTTATCAACATCAGTTTAATTTGTGTAATTGTATAAATGGTTAGCAGGCAGGTGGCAGCGATAGCCTAGTGGAGAGACCAACAGAGTGCCACGCAGACAGTCTCGGGTACGAACCCACGGCACACACCAATGACTATTCTTAGGACTTTTCGAAGTTATGTGCGTATTAATTAATTAATTATCGCTTGCTCTGTGCTTCGGAAGGCACGTTAAGCTGTGGGTCTTGGCTCTCATGAAGATCTTTGACAGTCGTTACGGGGAGTCAGTACCCTCAAGTATCCTGACACTGGTCTAAACCATGGAAAATAGCTACCTCTTTGGATTGCAGAGGTCAGATGGCAGTCGCTCTGTGGAAAAGCGAATATTCTGCCAAATTTGGTTAGACTAGTAAGCGGACCCGGCTCCCGAGTCTTGGATGCAACCGGGTAGGCGCTAGGATGACATAGGCCTCAATGATCATGTATGCCATTAATATACACTATCACTACACTCCTAAAGTGTTTCAACTACTAAATATAACTTATAAAGTCCCACTTTCATTCACTTTAACAATTATTTACTTTGGCACTCAGCTTCGCTGGTCAGCCATCATGCATAAATTTCTAATGTATGGTCAGTTATTCATACCAAATTTGCTCCCAATAAGTGTTATTAGATTGATTCACTAGATGAATATTGTCAGACTTTTCCTAGGACAGGTTAAGAATATTACAAAGTGCCCAAAACTACCGAGTCACAGGAAATGAAAACTACTGCGGAACTATGTATTAAGGAAAGAGAAAATTATTCTTGTACCTAAAGTAAAAAAAAGTGTGTTCATAATATTATGATACCAACCTGACTTTGAAGTTGATGCTGTGTTTTGATATAGTTCAGTAGGTAGGAAGTCTTTGCCTTGATGTGTTATTTCCACATTTGTTCTCTCTTGTAATGGCTCTCTTCTTACATGAAATCCTGTGTGGTAATAACAAATTTGAGATTATTCATTTCTTTTAGGTACTTTTACTAAGCTGTGTAGATAGTAACAAGTAAAAAAGTGTGTAGTAGATAGTAAAATGTTATTAGTTTTCAGATATTACAAAATTGATATAATCTACAAAAAGTCACTTCAGACCTGGTACATTCAATGTTGGCACTGCATTAGCACATAGTCTTTTGCTGGATGTATAATATCGAGGTTCAAAATTATTGTGGCACACTCTTCTATACTTCATAATGATTTCATTATCCAATGCCAGTAGATCTCCACCAATAGCATAAATCCATGTTCGGAAGCGTTCAGAGTCTATTCCATAATTGGAAAAAACATGTAGAATAACACCATCAGAACCTGAAATACATTATATGTAATACTTGATGATTACTATTTAAATCTTGAAAATGCGGCTAACAGGCCCTTGACTGCACTTTGGCGATTAATATAACAATACTAACACAATCTATTCTCCTACCAATTCTTGACTATGCCGATGTCAGCTATCTAGATCTCAATGAGGTCCAGCTAGATAAACTTTAGCGACTTCAGAATTTTTGTATAAGATTCATATTTGGTTTACGTAAATATGATCACATCTCTGAATTTCGCAACAAGCTCAAGTGGCTGCCAATCCGCCTTCGACGGAATACTCACATCCTTTGTTTTCTTTACAATATCTTATTCAATCCATCGTTTCCTATGTATCTCAAAAGTCGTTTTGAATATCTCCATGAAACACATTCGAAGTACTTGAGATCATCAGAAAATCTTAAATTAAAAGTCCCTCCACATTCTACAGTTTTTTATAATAAATCCTTTGCAGTTCAAGCTGTACGCTTGTGGAATACGTTGCCACTAAATATTAGACAGGCTAAATCCCTACCAATTTTTAAAAACCTCGTCACTCAACACTACTTGACATTTTGATCATTACTGTTATTGTATGCATAATGTTAATTAAATAGTTTCTAGTAATGGTTTATTATATCATAAGGTATTTAAGTATGTATTATAGTGGATATATATATATATATATATATATATATATATATATATATATACTTTTATATAAATATATATGCACATTATATAATTATATATATCATCTTTTATAGTATCTATAATTTTATTAGTATAGTATTAATTATGTATGTAGTATTGAGTATATAGTATTTATGTTAAAGCTATTTACTACGAAGATTACCTATCTATACAAATAATTGCTAAATATTATCGATTTCGCTTATTATAATTGAATATAGTCCATCAGGTTGTCTGGAAGAAATCGCAACCTGCGATAAGACCGCCCATGTACAACTAGACCTAAGTTTGTAAATGTTTTTTCTGTAATTGTTTTGCCTCTGGTGTACAATAAAGCATTTTCTATCTATCTATCTATAACATTTTAATCAATGTATTATGAGAAACCGAAATACGAAATAATAATTTGTAAGTACTTAGTGCGATTTCGCGGGTCATGAACTCTATTATACAAAAGTACTTTGTAACAATTATTATAACATCAAGTCATGTAAATATTTGGTAGATAGGTATAATATTTACAATTTTATAAAATTTGAAACGTAAATACTTACGGGTTTTACCGCAATTGGGCACACAACACTTTTTATCGACGGATATAGACATCGTTAACAACAATAACCAAATACAAAAGCAAATCAAAGTCCGGTGGAGAAAGCGTAAGTAAGTCGTCGTAAGAGGGTCCTTCGATGTCCAAATATAGCCAAGTCGCAAAAAATTAAACGAGAAGCACAATAAAAACGATACCATAACTTGCGAAAAAGTTAAAGTAATTGACGTTTCTAGTTTTGAATCAAACCACAATATTTTCAAAACGTTTCGTTACAAGCAGACCTACATAAATTTATACTATTGTGTAAGACCTAAAATAACTACAGTTAAGATTTGTTTCGCATAAAACAAGGTTTCTAAAACTCACTTTTATTATTTCATATAAAATTGTTTCAGTATTACGACCTAACTTTTTTAAATTTAAACTAAGTTACTGCATATAATGAAACGTAGCAATTTTCTATGACAGGGTTGCAAAGTGAAAAATAATACTCTATGGTGAAAAATACCAATGTGGTTTACTAAAAAAAGCACAAGAATTTAGTTTAACGCCATCTATCGTCTTATGGTAACATAATCGTGAAATTCTCGTATCCCTTCAAATGTTCTAAGTGAAAACACCGTGAGCGCGTCTACATCACCTTATATACCCCTAGGAATGTTCTAGATCCACTAATTTCGATTGTCATTTCATAATTCAATTGTTTTTTCATCTCCTGTCTCTTTTTAACCTTTCCATTCCTTCCTGAAGTTTCTAGAATTTTCTAATCTTTATTCGAAATATTTAAATTTGTTTTTCCATCTCCTGTCTCTTTTTAACCTTTCCATTTCTTACTGAAGTTTCTAGAATTTTCCAATTTTTACTCAAAATATTTAAATAATCTTTTTTTAAATATTTGCCAAATATTCATAAACATTTTCCAAATTTCTTAAAAACCATAATCCACATAACTGTTATCACTGGGATTTGAACCCACGCCATCAGAACGTGAACGGGATGTGTTATCCGCACGGCCACTGCCTTGTTGTCAATGACTTGTAAATTTGGCGAACACTTGACAGAGTGTATACGTCATCGAACTAAAAACTCATTTCCAAATAATAAAATAGTCTTCAAACCTCTTTGCTAATTATTGTGTTTCGTGACGACGGTTTGACATGACACCGGCCGTCACAGTATTTTACCTTATGCGTAAAATGTGGGCTCCAACACTGTTGTAGGTAAGATAACTATAGACCAATGCACAGGTTGAACATGCCTGATATATAGATATAGCTTAATAGACCGGACCACTTTGTAAGAGTAGAATTTTATTTCATCTACAGTTACGAAGGTTCATGGAACTAATATTTGGGTGGGAAATGTTGCCCACCACAGCTGTCTTTTGAGTGTTGCAGGTTGATGATGACATCCTAGCAGATGACCTGACCTTAGTGTGAAGAGAGGATGGACGAGCGGTCCTTTACTGATTAATATGTATGGATGACGGTGGCCCACCCTTTTGACGTCAGTGGTTTTGTGTGTGGGCTACGCGCACACATGCCGCATGAGAGCTGTACTGAACTGGAGTCAAGCATTGTTTGCTAACCTTTGTTGCTGATCAACATCAACAACTGTATGAGCAGCTTGACCGTATGGGCGGAGGATTCGTCAGATACCGATTTACGTGGGGGGTCCTCTACCTCCTCTACTGTCGTTGTTGGACCTATGTAATTGCATTGAAAACGCAATTAGCCGTCGTTGCGTACAGACGTGTACTTATTAAAAATAATTTAAATTTACGCTGACCTACATTTTTGCATTTTTGATGTGGTAGGCGCATTGTCATTACAGTAAAACAGTTTGTTTTCATAATGGAAAATTACAATTAGAATACAAGTAAACTCATCAACATGGATAGTCCTTTTGATAGGAGTGATAAAACACCCCGCTCTCCACCACCGACCCCAACACCCAAGACCTCTCAACATCAGAGACAAGAACATGAAGAGAGAAGAGAAATGATCACAACACCGGAGTTACAGAACTGGTTGGGAATTATTGAACAGAGTCTGAATGAGGTTTGCGCTATCGCCTCTGAAGGTAAGCTGAACACAGAGCAAAAGTTAAAAATCAATACCAACTGCCGCAATGTTGCACAGGGTGTGTCCCGAATGATCATCCAGTACCAATCATTGAAGTTAAAAGCCATACAGAACCACCAAGCCCTTACAGCTATGACAGAAAAGCAAGAACCTAATGGAAGGAAAGAGGAACCCACCACGCACCCTCGGCTTGACCACCCCAACTATTGCAATAGAAAAAGGTTGACAATACCGAACTCCTCTAAAATGATAAGGGATATAGAAATGGTATGGATTCCAGGAAGATACCTGACTTGCAGTATCCCGCTGTATGCGCCGACTATTCTTCGACACGTGTTTCGCCTCTGCACGAGGCATCCTCAGGAGCGATGGGCAACGACTGAGGCTCAGTCGTTGCCCCCCCCCGTGGAGTTCCGCCAAGTAACGACTGATTCAATCAACTATAGAAAAGCAAGACCTTCTGGAGGAGCTAGCCCAGATTAAGCAGTCCATCCAGGAATCGAGCACCAAACAAGCTCCAGCCAGCACTTCGTTTGCAGATATGGAAAAAGGGAGCCAACAACTACATTCGGCCGAATAACCTGAGCTCGGTAGCTATTTACCCTAGCGATGCTTCAAAAACAAGCGAGGACACAAAAAGTATGGTTCAGAAAATCATAAAGTCCAAAGAAATGAAGCTACAAGTTCGCGGAGTACGAAAGACCAGGAATGGAGGAGTAATAATTAGCACAGAAACAAAAAATGACATCGAAAAATTGAAACAATCGGTACAACTCGCTGCATCAGGCCTAAAGATCGATGAACCATACAAGCGCAAACCACGCATTATTATTATTGGTGTCCCGACAAAAATGAGCGAAACTGAAGTCTATAGATATATTTTTGAGCAGAATGTCGCTGAGAAATTACCACGTATGACCTTAGATACATTTTTGTCTTCAATAAAATTTAGTCACAAATCTGGCAAGAGAGACTCTCATTTCTGCAATTTTATACTAGAAGTAACAGCCGTAATCCGTAAAGCCATAATCACTCAGAACAGGATATTTATCAACTGGACTTCCTGTCCGGTGAGAGACTACACCCTTGTAACCAGGTGCTATAAGTGTCAGCAGTACGGGCATGCGGCTAAGTCTTGCAAGAATGAGGCCTCTACGTGCGGACATTGTGGTGAAGAAGGACATTCCATCCAGGACTGCAACAAGAAATCGCAAACTCCAAAATGTGCGACGTGTCTGCGCTTCAACAAACCGAGTAATCACTCAACGGGTGACATTGACTGCCCGGCCAGAAAGGCTGCCGAAATTAGGTACATTAATACGATAGACTATGAAGGCGCCTAGAAGCGCCGCAATATAGCTATATTACTATAACCATTGACGCCTACGTTCTGTACCTCTTACATAAAATATTTAGTGTGAGACTATGGGTTTTAATCTCTTCAATCAATCTTACGTAATCAATCTACTAATAATTTATTAATCTTTATGTCCAAACTTATTCATTGTCTTACGTACTTGAAGACATTCCATTAGCGTAGTGACCCACTGACATTGTAATATTGTGAATTCATTTAGTTTTATAAAATGCACACGTATAGTTTATAATCGTAATGCATAAATGCTATAGGCACAACAACATTGACACTATTAGCTATACTGCTGATCCACAATTAGTAAATTGCGCCTCGTTTGCTTCTTGTATAAAATGATTAGCACGCGAAAGTAATGTATTATATAATCCATTTTTATTGAATTTATCTCTTAATTAGAAACTAAGCATAATTTCTTACTGTCACTTAATAATAATTATTTGTGTTCTCTTGAATATTTTAATTATATTGTACTATTTAGTATACCTACCTAAATATAATTTTGAAAGAGGGACCCAATCCTCCTGTGATACAGTTTTCTAACTAGTACAGGAGATTGGTGTCTTTCCATTAAATTGGAAAATCCTAGACTTAAGTTTAACCTAGTATCAGTATATTTTGTATCTGTGTGTTTTCTGACAAATAAAAATCTTATTATTGTATTGATATAGCTGATCATTACGAACGATGATGATTATTTTATGTATATGCATTGATGTGTTTATGAGGCAAATTTTGCATTTATGTGTTTGAATAAAATTTTATTTTTCCTATCCAACATCCTTCCCAAATCGCTGGCTGGCCACCATGCGTATCCTTGATCCTAGTCTTTTTGGTTAGATCCCGTGATGGGTGATGTCGTGTGTTGGCTAGATCCCGTGATGGGTGATGCTGTGTGTTGGCTAGATCCCGTGATGGTTGATGCCGTGTGTTGGCTAGATCCCGTGATGGGTGATGCCGTGTGTTGGCTAGATCCCGTGATGGGTGATGCCGTGTGTTGGCTAGATCCCGTGATGGGTGATGCCGCGTGGGCTAGATCGACCCTATGTGGGTGATGACCCGTTTGTGGGCAAGATCCCTATGTGGGTGATGCCTGTGTGCGCTAGATCCCGTAATCGGTGATGCCACGAGTTGGCTTAGCCATAGGTGAAGCATTGCTTGTTAGATTCTGTGATGGGTGATGCATGCCACAGGCTAAGGTCCTATGACTAAGTGAAGCCTTGTAAAGAACTTTTAGTTCATTCTGTATGATAAACGCTTATTTATGTAATTTTTATATTCATTATTTTTGTTTGTTATGCTGTTTATTCTGTAACCGTTAAATAATCAGCGCGAGGAGCGCGCTGGATCAGAATGGCCGTATGGGCGCAAATTAATATATAATGATTATATTGTTACGAAAAGGTTAATAATATTTAAGATTGATATTTAAATAACTATTTGTGAACATAGAACTGAGAACTTCACTACTTTACAATATTAGACACTGTATTGGCTGCTTTACTGTTTTATAAAGATTGGGTATTTAATTTATCGCTTAGTTATTAAGATAACTCCAGAAACTTTCTAAGTAAAATCAATTAGTATTATATAACATTATTCTTTATTTTTATGTTTACGGTAATAAATAACATGCGATTATATTTACATCCTGTTGATAGCGCCATCTGTTGGTGAATATTGTAAAGCAGTGATTGGTTAATAAAATAAATTTGTTATTCGTGTAAAATAAATCATTTGGTGTTGTGCAAAATTCATTACAATATTAATGTTGATTTTTAAACTATATTTTATAATTAATTGTATAGTAATTTCAATTATATTTTGTAAAGGAAGTGGCAGTTGTTAAACATTAAGTGTAATGACAGAGTATAAAAAGGACTGTAGGTCACATTTTATTTCAATTCTGTGCTAGAAATCGTCTGAAAATAAACCAAGTAATATTACGTGAGTGTTTTTATTATAATGGAGTCTGGACACGATAACCCTGGCGTATCGCCGACATATACTTATATATATATAACAAACAAACAAAAATAAAATTTTTCCTCTTTATAATATTAGTGTAGATAAAGATATTGTTTATTACTAAAGCAGTAAGAATTTATTTTTATATGTAACAGGTGTTTATTTAACTCGTCGTCGTCCTAGCGTTATCTCGGTTGAATCCAAGACTAACACGCTTTAGAGCCCGGGGTCCACTTACTAGTCTTACCACATATCACTGAATATCAGCTTTTCCACAGAGCGAGTGCCGTCTGACCTCCGCAACCCAAAGGGACAGGTGGGGACAGCGATATTCCATTGTTTAGACCAGTATCAGTTTATTTGAGAGTACTGACTCCCCGTAACGACTGTCAAAGATCTTCATGGCATCCGGGACCAACAGTTTAACTTGCTCTTCGAGGCACGGAGTAAGCGATAATAAACAATTGAATACGCATATAATTGCGAAAACTCAGTGGTTCGCGCCGTGGATTCAAATCTGATACCCTCTACATGGCAGTTTGTTGTTATCTCCACTAGGCTATCGCTGCCTTTTATTACAGGTGTCCATTCAACTGTTAAATCAATAAGAAATCGACAAATCTTTGGACCCTTCAAAGCCTATTCTAATTATAGCCACCGAGCTCGAGTGTGGTGAGAGGAATTATTTGGTACCTATTCGATATTATTATGTCATATAATATTTTTACATTTCTTTTTACTTATAACCAAGATAGAGCGTTGCATTTAAATTGTAACTAGATTAGTATCTTTGTTTTCATTCTCTTAATAGGAGTTGGTTCTACAGCGAAATTTGTTGGATCACGTCAGCGTGTCATACGAATATTCGTATGACACGTTGACGTGATCCAACAATTGTGCCAGCATTGGTATTGATTGGCTCATGTGAATGTGCATGTCATTGTGTTCTGTGATCTGACATCCCATTGTATCGTTTGTATCTTCATTGATCATGAAGACAACAATTGTTAAAAGCATATATAACGATTTATATCATATTAACAATGAAAGTTGTCGAACAAAATCCATAACAATACAAATGAAAAGCATATCATATCCTCCGAGCGACAGTAGCGTACTAAGTTAGTTGTTAGCATCCAACTGAGAACTGCTAGAAGAAACGTAGGTCAATTATGGGGAACATCCCTTTCAAGCTCAACCAGGATCCCTTCGGCGACAAAGTAATTTTCTTTCTATAATCGTAATTAAAAAAAGAAATTGTATTTCTGTACAAACAAAATAATTCACAACACGAATAAAAAAATACAGTTTCCGGAAGTTTATATTGAAATCGGTTAGGACGGGTGTAGTGGTACATGAATTCGTTTGGCACACTGTGACCTCAAAAAGACCTTATAAAATTTATCCACTGATACAGCGAGTCATATGGAAATAAAAAACACCACCTTTCAAACTTTTAATTAGTTTTCCCGACCTGAGCTTTTAGTAGCATGCATCATTTTGCAACACAGTACAAACTAGTAGTTTATCTAACTTACCTACATTGTTTATTATACTTTGTTTCGAGACTACTGCATTGAAGTCATGAGCTTCTAAGTTTTTTTTGGCGATAGGTGTCAAAAAGTCAACATATACGCGAAATTTAAAACATTTAATTTAATTATTTTGAAGCATTTTTAAGAAAAATATTTGTCTACACTGAGTATTGTAAGTGATAAATACACTGTATTCACATTTGTAGAGGAGTTACATAGCTGTATGTAAACTTAATTCTGAAAGTTACACCACCTGCCAGCACTTCACATTCTCATCAACTTTATTATTGTAAGAAGCACAAGATCACTTGAATCGAGGAATCACAATGTCTGAACTAACGAATATCAAGAACGCACAGAACAATCTTGAAGATATGTTTAACAAGCGGATGGCGGAACTCGAGGCGCAGCTTCATGGAGGTACAGCAAAGGACACGGTTGCAAAGGTCGCAGAAGAGTGCCGCACCTTCAGGGAGCTCATGTCTGCCATGCTTGGTCTTCTACGGAAGCAAATAACAGAGTGCTCTCAAGCGATCGACGTCATCGAGACCAGGCACAGACGCAAAGCACTGTTATTTCTGGATGTGCCTAAGGTAGAAAAGGAGGACTGTAGGACTTCTGTGACAAGAATTCTTCAAAACATGGAGCTTCCTAGTACCACCACAGATAACATCAGTGTCTGCCACAGAATTGGTGCTCCCAGCGAAGGCCATCACCGTCCAATCCTGGTTTGGTTTTCTGCGATGGATCAGAGGGCTGCAGTCTGGAGAGCTAAGACCCGGCTAAAGGGCAGTGTCCGTAAAGGAATTTCTGACAAATCCCAGACAGACGATCTTTGGTAAGGCACGGCTGCATTTTGGGATGCAAGCGTGTTGGACCCAGGACGGTGTCATCTTTGTGAAAGCGTCGGATGGCACTCGTCATAAAATATCCACCACCGAGGAGTTGAACTGTTTGCTGCAGAAATATCCAAAGCGAGTTGAAGCGGCAACCGTGGGGAAGAATGGCGCCGGAACTGCGGGTATGTCGAACGCAACTTCCAAAACGCGTAAATAATATCATTCTTCATATTATTTCTGTTTTCTTTTTGTCTGTCACTTCTCTATTTATTACTTAATTAGTGAGTATTATTGTTTTCATTTCTAGCTTTTATGTTTGTTTTGTTATAGTGTTTGACATATTGGTGACAGTTAGATGTCATATTTGTTGTAAACTACGTTCGGAAACTGTGTATGTTCTCTTCTTAGTGCTGCGTTTAGTTTTTACTTTTATTGTTTGTGTATGCTGGCGGGTGGTGCAGAGAGGACTGTGTTGCTCATAGTATATTCACTCTTTTTTTCAGAACATATTATATTTATCAGTATTTATATTTATATATTTATTATATTATTTACTTATGGACTTAGATACATATTTGTCGGCCAATGAGTCAGCTACTTCATCGGATAATGAAAGTTTCTGCTCGGCTGATGGCACGTTGAGCGAATGCCTTCAAAAGTCATTTGGACATCAATTATTTTTCAACGTGTGTCATATCAATGCACAAAGCATTCCGAGCCATTACAGTGACTTGTTGAAAGCTTTTTCAGGTTCAAATGTGCATGCCATCTTGGTTTCGGAGAGTTGGCTAAAACCAGTTCTCCCTTCTACTTCGTACTCTTTGCCCGGCTACATCCTTATTCGTAATGATCGAGTCGGTAAGAGAGGAGGTGGTGTTGCAATATACCTCCGGAGTACCTGCTCGTTTAAAATCTTAGCGTCTTCCTCACCTACCTCTTCATCTGCGGAATACTTATTTATTGAGATTAACGCCAAGGGCGCTAGAGCTGTTCTTGGCGTTGTCTATTGTCCCCCTAGTGCCGATTATTTCTCCAGTCTCGAGCCGATTCTGGAATCTTTAGGGTCTCAGTATGCTCATCATATTGTCATGGGCGATTTCAATACCGACCTCCTTTCCCGTAATTCCTGTCGTTCCCGTAAGCTACTCGACATCGTTCAGTCAGCCAGCCTCCACGTATTACCGTTACAAGCCACTCTTCACAATGATAATGGTGAGGACACCTGGCTTGACTTAATGCTTACATCCTCTCCTTCATTAGTCACATCCTATGGCCAACTGCCTGCTCCTGGATTTTCCCGTCACGACCTTATTTTCCTGTCTTACCGTCTGAAACCTCCCAAATCCCCGCCCAAAGTTCTGCACATGCGTTGTTTCGGTCGTATGGATGTGGGTAAACTGAAGCAAGATGCTTCAAGGTTAAATTGGGACAGATTGGTATCCGCCTCCACGGTGGACGAAAAAGTGGATATTTTCAACGCAGTAGTCTGTGAACTTTATGACGTCCATGCCCCCGTGAAACGGGTGAAACTGAAGCGTCCACCAGCACCCTGGATTACAGCGGGTGTCCGGATGGCTATGCGACGAAGAAACCGAGAGTTTAGGAAGTATAAAAGGGACCGATGTGAAGAAAATTGGGTGCGTTTTAAGTCTGCAAGAAATCGGTGTAACCAGATGGTGCGCAATGCCAAACGCCAACATATTCTTAATAATATCTCTTGCTCATCGCCTGCTAGTACCTGGAAGTTCCTTGGAACACTAGCCATTGGCAAACAGCGGCATCTTGATTTTCATGGGACTCATGACTTGGATGGTATCAACCGATATTTCACCACTACTGCTTCGCTGGATCACCAAGTCATGAGTCACACTGTTAATTATTTAGCGGGGTTACCTAACCCAACATTGATTCTTTTTGCTTTTCTCCAGAGTCTCCCGACGATATCAGAAAGGTCATCCTATCCATAAAATCTAATGCTGTGGGATGTGACAATATTAGTCGTCGTATGATTACGACGATCCTGGATCATCTACTGTCGGCGATAACCCACATCATTAATTTTTCCTTAGTCTCTGGTACCTTTCCCTCCCTGTGGCCCAATGCCTATATAATACCTTTGCCCAAAATCCAAAGTCCCACCCTCCCTGAACACTTCCGTCCCATTTCTATCCTACCCTTTATTTCTAAAGTGCTAGAAGCCTGTGCGCACAAGCAACTGTCTCATTTTATCCAACACAACAAGTTGTTGAGTCCTCTCCAATCAGGCTTCAGGCCTGGTCATAGGACAACTTTTGCCCTCCTTAAAGTGACTGGCGATATTCGTGAAGGCATGGAAAACACCAAAATCACTGTCCTGGTGTTAATTGATTTTTCAAATGCCTTCAATACCGTCAGTCACGATATCCTGTTATCTATCCTCTCCCACCTCAAGGTCTCGGCTGGAGCTTTGGATTGGTTCTCAAATTATTTTCGAGGTCACCAGCAGTCGATCCACGTCAACGAGTTATCGTCGAGATGGTTTGATACTACTGCGGGCGTTCCTCAAGGCGGCATTCTTTCTCCTCTTTTATTTTCTATTTTTATAAATCTCCTAACTCGAAATCTTCAGTGCGCTTACCATTTGTATGCCGATGACTTGCAGATTTACTCCCAAATAAGTGTGAAACACGTCAATGAGGCGATCGACAAAATCAACAGGGATTTGACTGCTATATTGTCCTGGTGTCAGAAGTTTGGGCTAACCGTAAACCCTGGCAAGACCCAAGCTATCATTGTGGGTAGTCAATGGTTGTTAAAACGACTAGACTTATCATCTCTGCCGCCTATAACCTTTAATGGGACCACCATCAATTTGAATCCTGCTGTCAAAAACCTTGGGCTACACATAGATACGACGCTGAATTGGCAAGTCCAGGTAACCCAGGTAAGTCAAAAGGTCACCGGTACGCTGCGTGCTCTCTACCGCCTCCGGAACATTTTACCACCTGAGATTAAGACAATGCTTGTGCAGACTTTGATTTTCCCCCTCATCGACTATGGTGATGTATGTTACTTTGACCTGAATGCAGATCTCCTTGATAAACTTGACCGTCTTCTAAATAACTGCATTCGATTCATTTTCAACCTTCGCAAGTATGACCATGTGTCTACTTATCGTTCCCAATTAAAGTGGCTTCCCATACGTCAACGCCGTAGTCTGCGTGTTCTCACTACCCTCTATACTATTCTTACATCTTCAACTTCTCCCCAGTATTTATCTTCCTATTTTCAATACTTATGCTGTAACCATGAACGAAACCTCCGTTCATCCAATAATCTTCTACTCACTGTACCCTCTCATAACTCTAACTTTCTTCATTTCTCTTTTACTGTCCAATCTATCCTTCTCTGGAATGCCCTCCCTCTTGAAATCAGGATGGCTAAGACTAAAATTACTTTCAAGTTCAAGGTGAAGGAACTTCTTTTGGCTGAGTCGGCGATTGTGTCCTAAGTCGTTTAAATTTCATATGTGTTTAATATGTATATATATATACCTTATGTACGTGTATATATTTATATATGTATTTATATATTCATGTGTGTATGTATGTATGTAGTTTTATAATACATCTATATTATGTATGTTTATTTGTAACTTATGTGTATATATATATTTGTATGTATCTTTGTCACACGAGTGATTGATTTCCACGGGGTAGTCGGGATCGATCACTCGCCGAGCAATTAAAGAGAGATAATTAGGTTGACTTACGGGAAATAAATAAAAATATCACCAGGAAAGTTTAAACTCGCGTTATAATTCCAGTTATTCGATACAAAAAAAGAACTGACGATTAAGGTTAACCGAAGAGACAATTATCCAGGGCGTGGTCGACGTTGGCACTTCACAGGTCTTCATATGGTCTTGTACTCAACTCGGTGGTGCTGGCCGGAGCAAAAGGGGTGAAGCCTCGTGACCGCTGTATATATAGGGCCGGCGCGGAGGGGCGCGAGGGAACGGCCCATTGCTGTGCGTCACTCGTAGTGAGGCTCGCGGCGCAGGAGCGCGATGTGACGTCACACATCCCCCCCCCCCCTTAGGCCGGGATTTTCCCTAAGAAAAATTCCCTAGCCCAACGGGCGTAGCAGCCCTGAAGATACTCCCTGAAATTAGAGAAAACAAGGGCCTGAGTACCTTGAACAAGTGACAACCCTATACGCTAATTAGGATACCTAAATAATAATGACCCACGCTTGCATTCTTCACGCGTACAACGGCAGTCTGAATTTGAACATAAACATTTATCATTCATAATTCATCACACATACCTACATGTAAATGCCGAGGCCAGTGTAATAGCCTAATATTAAAGATAACAATCTATGGAGAAGCGCTTAGGGTAATTATTAGGTAATAATGATTTGTAGATATAAGAAACTTGATCTAGCCCTACGACTTATAAATCTTGGGTTCGGCCTTTGCCACTAGATAAGTAAACTTTTTGAATATAGTTAGGTATAACAACAGATTTTTCGTAAAGATGAACAAAAATAATACAAGCCGCAGACACGACCGGACCGCTCAATGTCAAAGGAAAGAAATTAATAAATATTTTGCTCTAATTAATAACTAGAACACGACCAGTAACCACCTTTTGAATGTAAACAATGGTGAGTCATTAGTTAGGCACTTATTTATCGGCGCGTCGCTGAGTGAACGCGCGTGCGTCATAACGACAACTAGGTACGATCTAAATGGTAGGTACTATTCGACTGTTCCGAGCTCGCGACGCACGGTTAATCACCATGATCGTTTATAAAGTACCTATAATAACAATTTGATTATGGAATTTATACAGAATTAAGAATAACAACAGAACTTCAGATCAAGGCACGGCGAAAAACAATACGCCAATCAAGATGCATTTCAACAAATAGATTTGCGGAAAGAAAATACACATGCGAGAATCGAACTTGTATGCTCAGCTAATAGCGACCTTTTAACCACTGATCACACGTAACGTCACATCTTTAGATCTACAATATTTGTGTTATTTCAAATTCATGTTCATTATATTACACCTACTTCTTTTCTCTCTGCACCACTCTAAGGTAGACTGGGAGATAATGCCCATGGCATTAAGTCCGCCTGTATACGCTGTGTATATAAAGTTTAAATAAATAAATAAAAAATAAAATAAATTTCTCAGGCAGTGGGGCTTGAAGAGTTTAGTACCTACATAACTTCACAATTTAGTTATAAGTGTATGTGCCACAGCTTCGATATTTCTATTGTGCCTGAATAGTGAATATATTTCAATGACCAGTAGTGTTTCATAGAGATATAATATTTTACGATAGTTGCTGGTCGCCCTTCATCATCCAGATATAAGTCGATCACCAGATCGACTTAAATCGGGATGATGAAGACAAACCTCAACCAACGTCTCATCTATTTAGTTTATACAATATACTAAATATATACATACACAACAATATACATGAGACGTACCAGATCCACACAATGCTAACCTATATTTTCTACCATATTTTCTTTCAAGGGTGAAAATTTAATCAGTGATACTTAGAACTTAGATCAAAGGGTTAGGATTCAAATCGAGTTATATCTAATAGCGCTGATACACTTGAGCAATCACTTGTAACAGAATAACGAGCATTCGCCGTTTTTTTTGTGTCGAACTGAACAACGAACAGCGCCAAATATTGCTACGAACATTTTCACGATCTTTCTAGCGAAAGATTGTTTTTGTGTTTTGTAACTTTCGAAAGAGTGCTCATTACTGGTGAATACTCAAGTGTATTACCTCCATAAGCCTGGAAAATGTTTATGATATAAATATCATCAAATAATGTTGTAAATTTTATTATCCTTCCTTTATATAATTCTAAAAGGCAAGCGGAAGCGGCGCGAATATAAAAAATTGCCTAATTAGCTGACTGCCTTAATATGTCACTAATTCAATATAGAAAGGTCTTCACTCCTACGTTACAACGTGTCTTTTGCTACTTTAAAAATAGTCTAAATTGACAGTCAACTTAATATAATGAAGTCGTACAAGACAGCACAAAGTATAAGTAAAATGCATGTTTGTTCCGAGAGGGTTCGAAGATGACTGTTTTTGTGGATTGACAAAGAAACCTCAAAGTAATTCATAATATTAGATTAATATTTTTGTAACCTTAATTTGTAAATGTTGTAATTTTTTGCTGAATGCATCGTTGGTCCTGCGGTGGAGTAAGTAAGTGACTGCGAACCATGTGTCTGAGGTAGTACTAGAAAGTTATAGGAAAAGCTTTGAGTTTGGTGCTGTTCCTGGCCGTGCCTAGAAAGGCACATAAAGTTTTTGGTTTTCTCGTTCTATCAGAATGGTGAGTATATACTTGTTCATATATCTAATAAGTCAGTCAGTCAGTCAGTCACCGCTCGGCTTTACTCGTGCACACACGCTTAATCGTTAATCGTATACCAGTGTATCTCAAACTTTTTTACTATATTCATCTGTGCTAGCTGCGGAACACAACACACGGAGGGCCCAATTTGCAGTGTTTGCAAGTGCTACTATGACTATCAGTATTCGGGTGTTACTGAGGCTGGATACCGAAAACTTAGAGACAGGAAGAACAACTGGCGATGTCTGAAATGCAAATCTAGTCCATCTCCGTCTCCAGTGACTATTTTCCCTCAACCTTCTCAGCTGGACAAGATGCAGGACGAAATTAGCAAAATTGTCTCGCAGCTTACATCTTTCCCAACACTCCTTGCAGATGTAAAGGCCATAAAAGAAAAACTGACCTTCCTAAATTACTCTGTGGACATGGCGCATCACCTCATCACCAGTTTCTCAGAAAAAGTAAAAAATATAGAAACTAGAATCACGGTAGGCGAGAAGGTTGCGAATGAAGTACTTACACTGCGTTCGGAGATCGAAAAACTCACTCAAGAAATGCATGTAAGAGATCAATGGTCCAGAGCGAGCAACGTAGAGATTCGCGGTATCCCCGAGAAGAAGAATGAAAATCTCTATGATATCGTGGAGAAGATTGCGACGCTGTCTGAACAGACCGTGACCAAAAGGGACATAAATTATATAGCGCGTATACCCACCCGAGTTCCTAATGCGCATAAACCAATAGTAGTCGCTTTTAACTGTCGCTACATAAAGGAAGATTTTATGGCTACTACACGTAAATTTAAACATCTCAATATATCTCACTTAGGCTTTTCATCGACTACGAATTTTTACGTCAATGACCACCTAACATCGGCAAACAAAATACTGCTGAGCAAAGCAAAACACCTAGCCAAAGAAAACAGCTTTCAGTATTTCTGGGTCAAGCATAGTAAAATTATGGTTAAAAAATCGGACTCCACACCAACATTTTTTATAAAGGCCGAAAAAGATTGGTGCAAAATTTCGTCTTAGTTATATAATATATAACTAAGACGAAATTTTGCACCAATCTTTTTCGGCCTTATATAAGTTCATTTTTTAACATATCAAATAAATATTTTGAACACAACTTTGTAAACAGTTTGAGAACTATTGTCAACCGTCAAGTCTTTTGTTTATCGTACCCGCGCAAGAATCATAAAAAACCGGTCAACTGGCGTAAACAGGTAAGCTGTCTCATTATACTATTATCGCTCTTTTGCGCGAACTTTAGCTACAGCGCGCTGTACACTTTCGCTTGTGCTCTAGGCGGACCATCATTATAATATTACTCGTGTGTTTAATTTGTGTTGCTTCTTATACGTTACGCTTTTAAGTATACCCTATTTTTGTTTATCTACATAAAAATGAACGGTAATGATTTAATTTATAGTGCCGTGTTAATCAATTTTAATTACTGTATTATACTAACAATATTTCTAGTGTATTTGAAGGAACCGTATCCAACATTAATGTTTAGTTGTGTTAATAACTTCTATAAATCTGTCAACACTTACGTCCTATTACTTCGCTGTCGTTTTATTCTTCACTGTTTTAGCTTATATAATATTGCTCTTGGACGCCAGTCATGCTTTGTGTTTCGTGCTATGGTGGATTTTAGCTTATCGCGCTTTTTATACTATTATAGACTGCCTTTAAATAGTTGGATAAAGCTTATAAAACTCAATGATGACTTACTTTAATCTATACTACCAGAATACGCGAGAGCTACGTACTAAGACACACCTTTTTAAACGCAACTTGCTTATGAACTCGTACGAAGTGATCTCATTGACGGAGACTTGGCTGCTTGACGGTATAAGCGATAGCGAGCTTTTTGATGAGAAGTACGTAGTTTGGCGCCGCGACAGAAATTATTTAGATACCGGTGAAAAGTATGGAGGCGGTGTTCTCCTAGCGGTGCGACGTGAACTCAAGTCAGTACATAAACCGGGATGGAGTTCCTCAGCGGAAGATATTTGGGTAACAATTACCCACAATAACACCCGCTGCTTGTCACAAAAAATACACCTCTGTACGCTGTATCTATGCGCGGAAAAACACGGCAATGTATTTAATTCTCAGCTCAGTAACTTTACAAATAAGCTATCAACTATAGTAAATTTATACCCCAATGATATTTTATAATAATGGGCGATTCTAATATGGGTAATGTCGACTGGATTTGTAAGGGTGACTGTCTCGAGCCTACGGGAGTTTCAGGTGCGGCTCAGGTGTACTTTTTTGTTACTCTTTTTGAGTGCAATTTGAATCAATTTAATCTGTGTCGTAATTTAAACAATAGGCTATTGGATTTGGTGCTATGTAACACCGAATTAAATATATGTGTCTGCCATAGTCCACTAGTGCCCGAAGGTGTTCACCATAAAGCCCTTAGTATAACTTTAACATGCATCAAGTCAAATCATGTAATAGTAATCCCCGAATAAAATACTTTTATGAACATGGCGATTATGATGCATTAAAGGCGAGTTTAAATTATATATTATGGGCGGACTGTATAAATAACAAGACTTTGGAGGAGGCTGTCGACTGTTTCTACAATTCTCTATATGACCTAAGAAATAAATTCATACCCCATAAACTTATTAAGCCCGCTACATGCCCCCGTGGTACAATAAAAGTCTTAGAAGGATTCTTACAGAAAAGTACAAGTATCTAAAGAAATACCTTACTTACGGTAACGCAGCCGACTAAGCCACCTTTAGTTTTCTGCGAAAAAAGGCTAAGCGAGTGGAGGAGGAATGCTATCGCACATACATAAAAAATATAGAAAATTCTATAACTCCGAACCCTAAGCTCTTTTGGAGCTTCATTAAATCGAACAAAAAACGTGGTAACACTCTTCCTTCCACTATGACATACTGTACCACATCGGCCGAATCAAATGTGGATATATGTAATCTTTTCGCAAATTACTTCCAGTCTACATTTCTTACACCACCTAAGGGTCACACTCCTGTATTTAACGGCAACCATGAGTATCCACATTGTGCTCAATCGATAGGCGATATAGAAATATGTCCTGTCACTCTAGACAGGTTGCTCAAGTCACTGGATCTTACCAAGGGGGCTGGGCTGGACCAAATAGCACCGAGGCTGATTGTGAACTGCGCTGATGAATTAACCAAACCCCTTACCATTTTGTTTAAGCGCTCTATATCTGATAGCACAGTACCGAGAATTTGGAAGTCTGCTTTTATCACTCCTATACATAAAAGCGGTAACACGACCGACGTATCCAATTACAGGCCTATCTCGAAGCTTTGTATCTTTGCAAAAGTACTGGAACGGATTGTTTATAATCAGGTCTACAATACACTGTCGAGCACGATAATTCCTGAACAACACGGATTTGTAAGGAACAAATCTACGACAAGCAACCTTTTAATATTTACGTCTAGAATGGTTGCGGGTGGACAGGTAGACGCCATATTCACGGATTACAACAAGGCTTTTGACAGAATCGACCATGATATCCTTTTCCAAAAGTTGCTACGTGCGGGTATACACGGTAGCTTATTCAAATGGTTCACCTCTTATATTAGAAACAGATCCCAGGCGGTAGTAGTCAACGGTGCGATGTCTAACTGGAATATTATCCCTTCTGGTGTTCCTCAGGACTCATTGATCGGGCCTTTATTATTTAATTTGTTCATTAATGACATTCACTCTTGTTTTATACACTCACAATTTCTGCTCTATGCAGATAACATGAAGGTGTTTAAACAAATTAAAAGTATTGACGACTCGCTCCTGCTGCAACAAGACCTTTCTAGACTCGAGCAGTACTGTCGCATAAATAATCTGGAAATAAACATGTCTAAATGCTTCTCAATAACTTTTACCCGTAAACCAAAATACAAAGAATTTAATTATACCTTAAAAGGGCATGTACTTAGCCGAGTTAATGAAATACGTGATTTAGGCGTATATCATGACTCTAAACTGACCTATGAGAAGCACGTGGATTATATCGCCAGGAAAGCTAATAAAAACTTAGGTTTTATTTTGAGATCTTGTTCTCAGTTCTCAAATCTAAAAGTTGTTAAAATTCTTTATTGTTCTTATGAACGTAGTGTCCTTGAATATTGCTCTGAAGTCTGGAATCCAAAGTACGATGTTTACATAGGCAGACTGGAATCCTTACAGCGAAAATTTACCCGGTTTCTTCAATTCAAATGTAGGAAATACGACAATAGCTACGAGGAGCCTTGTAAGCGACATCATCTTATTCCACTTCACGAAAGGAGAAAAATAGCGGACATCACTTATTTAGTCAAAATTGCTCAATCGAAAATAGACTCACCCTATCTACTTTCATCGCTACAACTTAAAATTCCAAGCAGATCAGTTAGGATACCCATTCTTCTTCATGTCCCACACGGTACCACTAACTATAGAGATTTCTCATTTTTTGTAAGATCAGCTAATTTATTAAACACACTGGTTGCCTACTCCAAACTAGATCTATTTAATTCAAATCCGGTCACTTTTAACAAACTATTGTCAACTCAATGGTTTCAATCGGTTCTCTAACTGTGTTTTTGTTTTATTTAGTATTTTCTTAGATTTTAACTTCCATGTGTTTTTGTTCTTCTCAGTTCCACTATCAAGTTAATTAGTGTTTTAAAGTTTTTTGTTGTGCAATCTCTAAATATGGACTAATTAGTCTTATACATTTTATGTTAGTTTTAGACACTGTTTGTTTTCCAAAATAAATAAATAAAATAAAATAAAAATAAATAACCACTGGCTAAATTTTTACTTGTGTATTATAAAAATTCATGCAAAGTTGGCTAGGTTACGTTGAGACTTGCTGCGGTGTCGGGAATTCCTTCAGGAGATTATAAAGGTTAGGTCCTATAATTTTAGGTTAGCTTAGGTTCTATAATTTTGCCTTAGACCTAAAAATTGTTAAATTTATTTATTCCAGATATTTCGTTAGTTATCTGTAATTTTCAAACGTAAAAAGCGTGGGTGCTTTTTTCTGGGTTACGGTAGTACCCTACGATTTTTTGCGATTAAAGTATTATTTTGCTAGCTTCCCAAATTTTAATTTATATTTAGTTTTAATATTATTCTTTTTTTGTAATTATTATGTTATATCCGGTCCCAAATCAATGTATAAAATCACGTTCAGAGATTTCGTGGCATAGATACATAAAAACATAGATACACACCAAGTTAATAGAAGCATGTTAAAAAAAGATTTCATAACAAAAAGCAATCATTTTCTAAAAGCTTTTGTTAAAGCCCAGCCAGTTAAAGCCATCTCGTTCATGAAAGAAATAAAAACAAACTCTTTTAATTATGATTCATAACAGTATTTTCCAAACAGCTTTTTAAATCAGGGCACCTTCCGTATATTTTAACTGTTACCATCGACATATTTTGACTGTTATTCACCAAAATAATAGGCAATACAGGAGTTTAAAATAGCATTAAATTGTCGGGCTGTTTGCTGATATCCGTACACGCTAGAGGTAATAAAATTTATCGATTGCTAAATGACATCCGAACAATAGTGGTCCTCTTCAGGTCTAGTTTATGAATAAGTGGCCGGACGGCTGACCTAACGCCAGGAATTCGATATGCACCACGTTGTAGTGCATAGTGCACAGCACTCATATATGCAGCTCAGACCGGAGTGATAAATTTTAGTGCGATACTTAAGCTGATTTTGATAATGTTTAGAAGGTTGAGTTATAACAAAATATATTTGTGATTTTAAAATAATAACGGCGAAAGCAGCTTTACGACTATTCCTAAAGCTGTTATATTATAAATATCCATATTAAAATAAAGTAAACAATCTGAAATTATGCGGAATTGATACGAGGAATCGTAATATATTAATTAGTGTTTCAAATGTTCCATTTCATTCAAATAAATATGAATTACAAACTATGTGTCTATATGTTGACGTGGTATGTGCACTAGAAGTTACTATTCCAATAAGAAACATTTTTAATAGGTATACTTATAAATGTATTTTTATAGCTATAAAGCGATTTCTTTATACATCCATGGTCCGTGTGGTGACGGATTAAGAATACGGAATACCCCATATCATTCCGTGGGTGTCGTTTTGTTTTTCGTGTGAGTGTGTGGCCAACTCTGGTATCGGAGTTTTCAGACCGCCCGAAGGCCTCCGACATGGCCTAACGATCCTTATCCTGAGACAAGAACCGGGACCGTCAACTTTACGTGCCCTCCGAAGCACGGTAGCGCTCAGATGTTAATGCCACACACGGTCACCCATCTAAGTGGCGACGTGTGCAAACGTTGCTTAACTTTGCCGATCTGTTGCAAATGGCAAGCCAAGTCTCGCTATGAGCGCTACCTCCATATAGTGGTGTCGTAAGACAGAGGGAGCATATCATGCAGAGAACAGCGCTGTAAGAGAAGGAAAACTTGATACAAACTCTATACCAACCCGTTTGGCCAGCGTGGTATAGTAGGCCAATTCCTCCTTTCAAAAGAGAGGCCTAGTCCAGCAGTGGACTGTTAAAGGATGATGCTGAAAGTGATTCTTTTATACATAAACCCAAACAAAGTAAATGGTAATTTGATGAAATTACCATTTACCGTCAGACGAAACTCTGACACGTCTGCGTCAGCAATAAAAAATTGTATGGATCCGAGAACACGATCTAATTTCTGAGGACGTCGAGCAGAAAGGAAACAACTTCAGAGTAAAACGAACGTTACTTAAATTAGCTACTTTTGTGAAGATGTCAATGATAGTACTTTTGAGTTTATTCAGTATCAAAGTATCTCTCCAAAAGTTGTCTGCAAAGACTTTCTTTAGGAATTTAAAGTATACAACGGAAAATATATTTAATAATTCAAGAAAGTAATTTAAAATTGGACAATATCACATAGCAACAATTTTCTACTTATTTGATACGTGAAGAAATGTAAAGCGTGATTAATGTGTATTCATTTTACTGTGCAGAATGTAAGTTTTAAATTTTACTATATATTTAAATTTTACATAGATAGTTAACATTTCTATGTACCGGATATCATTTGATGGTCGATATTTGACCACAGATATATAAATATATACATCCCCATGTTGATATTGCGTCCTACATGGCGGTTTTTACCGATGATGTTGCGTCCGACTGACTTGTTGCGTCCTGTATACGGACGCAAGATTGACCATCGCTCAAATTCAGCCAGGAGCCATCAAAAGATCAGTACAATGCATGGGTGAAATATTGGCATGGACGTAGTTTTGTCACGAGAGTGAATTTGGGCGTATTTTTTAGTTCCGCAGTGAGCCGCGCGAATTTTAGAGGCCGCTACTGAGAGATGTATATTAATGGCGTATATTCATTATTTTGGTTACATACATCATGCCGATAATATTGCTTCCGTAATTCTTATTCAGTATAATAAAAAGTTTTTATCGATTCTAATTAGCGATTTAATTGCGTCCAACAAAACGGCGCAAATACGGAGATGGCTAGTGTGAGGGGGCGGAGTTAGCACGCGGGTTGCAACCTGTTAGAGGCCCGCAGCGTAATTTTGTTTACACCGTTTTGACTAGCCAGCCGGGGCGGATGCAAAAACACTTGTGGTGTGAAGTGGAAGTAAAATAACCAGCAACATGAAAGAAGTGCCAGGTTACTTTCATTTGCAAGTAACTAGTATCATAAAGTTCAATTAAAATGATTAATAGGTAATAGGTAAATGAGTATTTTTAAGTAAATAACTTATTAAGGAAATAACTTGTAATCAAATTGTAAGCTGAGAGTTAATATTATATTTGTTTACGTAACTCGTACTTCCTTCAATAAAATATTTTTTTGCTGAATTAGGTAAAGCTATCAACAAAAGCTTTACATATAATTGACAATAATAAACATAACTATCAAACGATGTAACAACATTCCTTCTTTAAGTGAAAGGGTGCATTTGTAAGAAAACCTTATTTTTACCTCAATTTTTTTACGCATATTTTACGGTTGTATTTAGCTTGACCAGTTTATTTGTTTGTATGGGTCAAATTTACAACAAAAATATGTCTAGTGTTGTTGATTGACTTGATTGAATCGTGAAAAAAATTGTAATTTTATGATTATGGTCTTAATATTGTACTTAATAACTCGGCAAAAATAAAGCTTGATGGTATTACCGATACAATTCCTTTCTTCTTGATGCTTCCTTAGTTGGGCCCTTTGTTGGCCCTTGGTTACTTCCCTTGATGCCACCTTGGTTATAGGTCGCGCCACACAAGTTAGCCGATGTTAAATAAGCTACAAGCTGCGCAATATCCAATCAACGTGCAGCTTTATGTGAGGTTCAGTCAGGATTGGATATTGCGCAGCTTGTAGCTAACTTCACATTCACCAACTTGTGTGGCGCGGCCTATACGTCCCTTATTATTTTCTGGTTGCTTCCCTTGCCCAATATCCACTGGTTGTCTTTATATATTTTTTTACTCGTCTAACCTGTTATGCTGATCGTGGAGTGAGTGGGTCAGTTGTCGGTGACTAATTATTTTTCACCAAAGATGGCACACAACTGATTTTAATCGTGTACAAAATTCGAATAGTTCACTCGAGTTGATATATACTACTCAAAACAAAATAAGGGCCACTAGTTTATTTACATTTAAATGCACTTTAGTAAACTGAAAGTGACTGATAAGTAGCATTATATTGATATTACGAACTCTTAAGTGTTTGATCTCTTTTATGCTGGTGTTCGTGTTCCTAATATGAAAAGTGTTGGTCATCATTCCAAGAAAAAAAAAATGTTATTCTTAAGTGTTTCTTCGATTGTCTTCTTATTTTGTCTCTTAGGAAAAAAGTTTTACTTTTCAATTTTAATTGATTCATTTATCATCTCGCGTTAATCATGCCACCATTACGAAGGCACATGGATACAATTACGGCAACCAGAGCCATTACTATGATTCAAGAAGGCCGTTCTCATCGTTGCGTGGGTTTGCAGTTGGGATTTTCTTGAAGAGCTGTCCAAAATGTATGGAATCGCTTCCAAGAGACCGGCTGTGCTGCCAGGAGACCCGGTTCAGGTAAAGTTCGTGTAACAACGGTGCACGAGGATCGGTTCATCCAACTAAGTGCTCGTCGTGATCGTACAGTTACGGGCCGTAAGTTACAACACCGCCTACGGCTGACAACGTGTAACCGTGTCAGTGATCAAACTATACGTAATCGATTGCACGAAGACCAGCAAATGTCAAGACGACGAGTTGTTCTAATTCCTCTGACCAGGGTTCAACGTGCAAACCGTTTAAGATTCTCCCGTCAGTACTTGAACTGGGGGATTAATCAGTGGGGCAAGGTGCTTTTTACAGACGAATGCAAAGTAAAATTTTTCAATGATGATCGTCGTGTTAGGGTGTGGAGACCACGCGGCGAGCGGTTTACGGAGTCCTGCATCCACGAAGTTGACCGTTTTGGTGGTTCCAACGTAATGGTTTGGTGTGGGATTAGTTTACACGGTAAAACCGAGCTCCATTTTACCATTTTACCATTTTAAATGCGGGTACCGTAACTGCAGAACGTTACACCGAGGATGTCACCAGGCCTCAAGTGTTCCCATTTGCACAGCGAGTGAGGCCTGGATTCATCCTGAAGCAAGACAATACCCGTGCACACACAGCTCGGTCGACCCAAATTGTCCTAGAAGGGTCTCATATTGAGTTATTACCATGGCCAGCTAACAGTCCGGATTTAATTCCAATCGAGCAATTGTGGGACCAATTGAAACGAAGGGTTAGAGTGAATGAGCAAGGGGTCTACAATCAACAGCAGCTGATTGATGCTTTAAAACGTGCCTGGGAGGAGATTCCAGATGAAAAAGTGAGCAATTTGATCCAGAGTATGCACACAAGTCTTCTGGAGTGTATTGCTAAGAGAGGAGGATATACTCGTTACTAAAAAGAAGAAACAAAAGTGACAAGAACAGTATTTTGTCTTTTTTCGGTAATTTCTTTTGTTCATGTTTTTCATTCAATATGGCCAATTTCTTATGAACTTAAAAAACAATTCCTGATCATTATTTTAAACAATTGTTAGCCTTTATTATAACCAATAACATTATTTTGTAGTTAAATAAGTTAAACAATTGTCTTTATTGTTTTCATGGTACAGCAAAAAATCTTAGTGGCCCTTATTTTGTTTTGAGTAGTATAAATATATTTTTTTTATATATTCTTAATTTTTCAAAAACAGCACAGCTGATTTCGATAAAATTTGAAAGGGACCAACATTGAAGTATGACCTATGAAAAAAAGAACCATTGAAAACGGTTCCTTATTGGCGGAGTAATCCGCGAAATAAATATACAAAAAAACATACGGTTGAATTGATAACCTCCTTCTTCAAGTGGATTATAAATCAAATAACTTTGACTTGCAATATAATTCTTAAACTACTAGTACGATTTAAATGAAATTTGGAAATGTACCTCGTCATACGATATTCTCTTAGTTAGGTATTAAACATTCAGACTTCTAGGTTATCCATATGGGCTAAATTGCACCTCGAACCCGACATCCTAAGATCGGAGATAGTAACGGCCATTGGATCGTTAAAAACTAACAAAGCGCCAGGTCTGGATCAAATTACAGCTAAAGTGTTGAAAGCTCTGAGTGAAAAAGGTGTTGACACACTGCACAACATCTGCAACCACGTATAGTGGAACGGCAAGTGGCTCATGGCCCATAAAAAAGGTTCGACCAAAAAATGTGATAATTATCGCACACTCGCTTTAATTTGTCACGCAAGCAAAGTCCTGTTAGACATCATAAACAACCGGGTCCGGTATTATCTTGACTGGCAGATCCCGCAAGAACAGGCCGGTTTTGTCAAGGAAAAAGGCACGCGTGTACAAATATTAAACGTCAGGCAAATTGTGGAAAAATGCTACGATTTCGACACATCTGTCATAATGTGCTTCGTCGACTATAGTAAGGCATTTGACTGTGTCAACTGGGACTATCTATTTTTATTTATTTAGGTTTACTAACAATTGTAACAGTAATATAAGCAAATATTATAAACATCTTACGATCTAGAGTAACAGTTACGTCCAATTATAAGCAAACACCACTTACACTTACAATAACAAACGTAAGTAAGTATTACTAATAACAAGTAAAAAAAAAGTACGGATTACAGTTCAGTTTTTTTTTACATAGCATACCGTTTCCTGATACAAAAATTCGCCAAGCATACAGAAATACATAAGAAAGTATTACATTTTATAGTTTTGCGATATTTAGTAAGAGAATCAGCAAATATATCAACATTGTGATTGCAGAGGTTAAGTAGCTTGCACATGCGAGGGACAGGCGAGGTAGAGTCTGAAACAGTTTTTCTGGGTGGCGGATAAAGGAGACTGATGTATACTCTAGGATGTTTGTATGGCACTCAAAATTTATTCTATGAAGGAGTTGTGTACAGTCAATTTTGTTGCGGACAAGTTTATATAAGAAAACCAGGTCTTAATATTTTCTTCTGTTTTCAAGTGTTTCCATTCTGTATTTTTTAAGTTTATCCTGATAAGAAACCATTCTTGGGAAACGCGGGGGCGACAAGTGCCACAGAAATCTTTTTTGAATTCTTTCTAGCCTTAAAATATGAACGGCATAATGCGGTCGCCAAACTACACTACAGTATTCTAAATGACTTCTCACAAAACTATTGTATAACAAAAATGTTGCATTAGGCTTGCGAAAATCCTTTCCATTTCTTACAATAAAGCCCAGAGATCTAGATGCTTTCCAAATGAGGTACAAAGGTTAACTTTTTGTCTAACAAAACGCCTAAATCTCTAACACAATCACATTCATTTAATTCTACGCCGTTGATCGAGTATTTTGATGTTATTTGGTCAATCTCATGAGTAAACTTTATAAACTGACATTTATTTGGATTCAGTTGCATACCATTGTTATGACACCATATAGACAACGAATCCAGATCTTTCTGAAGAAGTAGGGCCTCATTAAGTAACTCTACAGGCTTAAAGATTTTAAGGTCATATGCGAATAGCAGGGCAGGGGTGAAAGCAGTCCGGCAGGTCATTGATAAACATATTAAATAATAATGGCCCTAAGTGTGATCCTTGAGGCACTCGTCTGCGTCCTTTCACCCATCCTATTCAATATAAACGGTGAATATATAGTGAGGCGTACTTGCGATAGCTGGGAGGGAGGCATCACCGTTGGTGGACGCAAAATCTGCAATTTGCGTAATGCAGACGACACCGCCTTGCTAGCGTCAGATAACGCCGAGATTATCACCTTACTGGATAGGAAAGAGCGCATCAGCAGTGAACCAGGTCTCTCTAAAAACAGGTCCAAAACGAAGATCATGGTCAAAGATCGCACAGGCAAGCTTGAGCCCACTGGGTCACTCAATTTAGAGACGGTTAACAGCTTTATATACCTGGGTTCAAGCATTAGTAATAATGGTTCTTGTGAATCTGAGGTGCGAAGAAGGATCGGGATGGCAAAAGGAGCCATGTCATTGCTGTCAAAGATATGTCAAGAATATCTCTCTGAAAACCAAGATCAATTTTGTATGCACTCTGGTGTTCTCCATATTCTTGTATGGCGCAGAGACATGGACCTTGAAGAAAGATGACCGTGATCGCACTGATGCTTTCGAGATGTGTGCTGGAGGAAGATGCTGGACATCCCCTGGACAGCACACCGCACCAACGTATCGATCATACAGGAGCTCAAGATCCAGACGAGGCTTTCCACCATCTGCCTGCGCAGAGTTCTAAAGTACTTCAGGCACATTGCGAGGAAAGACAGTGATAACTTGGAAAAGTTAATAATCACTGGCAAAGTGGAAGTAAAAAGACCGAGAGGCAGAAGCCCGATACGTTGGATCGACCAGATCCGCACGACTCTTAACACCACGGTATCGTGTACCGTGGTGTTAAGAGTCGTGCGGATCAGGGTACACGGCATTGAAACCAAAAAAGTCGAGGAAAAAAAGTCAGTCGTTAGTTTTACTTTTACCGAAGCCATTCAGGCCATTTTCAAGTCTCTGTAACTTCGTTCTGGATAAAGCTAGACATCTGAACATTTCATTATCAAGAGAAAATCTTTTTAATAATAGTAGATTGTATGACAAGGGAGCAAAATGGTCTTTTTACGGCAAGGGCGCTACTTTGAAACACGAGCAAAGCGAAGGATTCTAACGAAGAATCCTGAGCGCAGCGAGGGGTTCAAAATACATTGCCCGAGGGAAAAATAATTTGCTCTCGAGTCATATACTCTACTTTCCATCCCCTTTCTATGAGAAAATAAATAAGAGACGGTGTTATGTAATTAATGAATATATTTAATAAAATAAGACGTGCGAATATAAGTTAAAACAATTACAAATTTATATTTTCCTCTTTCACAACTCGACGTAGAACTCATTATTTTTGCAAAATTCAATAAGAATTGTACCTACTGATTACGAGAACAGAGTCGTATTTCGCGCGCTGTTTTTTTGTTAGCGCGGGTCATGCCCGTGCAGCCAACACGTATCAGCCAGTTATTTATACAATTTACGTTCGATTTCTATGAATGATATACGTTCCAATTTCAAATCACTTTTCCGCCCGCTAAAAAGTGCTTAACAGAAAAGAGCTATTTTGCTCCAACTAAAAGAGGAACAAAGCGACACTTATCGAATAGAAGGGATGAAAAATATATTACAGAGTTTCATCCAAATCGAACTAGTACTTTAAAATTATTGATTGTCACACTCACTCAACGGTCTTCATAAAATTCTAAGGTATTTCTAGCGGAAATAGGTACAAGCTTGTAATTTTGATGATCATTATCATTAAGCCTAAAAAAATAAAAAAAGTCCTTTAGGAAAAATTCAAACAAATGTACCTTTTTAATTTTGGTCTAGTTTTCATATTTTAGAATCTACACAAACAAGTTTGTGAACCTTTGTAGTACGTGGATTAGGTATTAATTACTCCACCAAGATAACTTGGCGGCTTAGAATTCGGAATTCAGTTTATGTCCATACTTGATTCAAATATTTTTGGCTATCAAGAAGTACGCGTAGGGTAGGATCAGGGTAGGGATCGGGCAGGCACCGGGAAGGGACCGGCGAGGAGCACGGGTGGAGGTGTATAAGTCGGGGCCCGGGGGGTGGGGTTTCACGGGTGGAGGGCATAGGTTGGGGTTCACAGGTGAGGACACGGGTGGGGGTTCACGGGTGAGGATAAGGGTGTGGGTTCACTGGTAAGGGCACGGGGGGGGTTCACGGGTGGAGTACATAAGTGGGGATGCAGGTGCGAACTCATTGGTTCACGGGTGTAGGCACGGGTAGGGGTTCACGGATGAGGGCAAGGGTGGGAGTACATGGGTGAGGCCATGGGTGGTGGTTCACTGGTGAGGGCACCGGTGGAGGTTTACGGGTGAGGGCACGGGTGGGGGTTCACGGGTGTGGGCACTGTTGGGGGCACGGATGGGGTACGGATGGAGGTTCACGGATGGGGGTCACGGTGGGTGCAGGGTAGAATAACACCCCATGATGAGAAATGTTTGATAAAGACCATCACTAGCAAAAAGAAGTGAGATTTCAACAAAAAAAAAATATTATATGTAAAAAGCACAACAACTTGAGCAACAGTTCTTCAGTATAAAGTTGAGAGATCAAATATGGCAAATAATGGTAGGTACCATTCGAAACGGTCATGACGGCTGGAACACGAGAGTGTACGGTATCGATAAATATATCAGTTTAGGAGGAAGCAGCATTCTCAACACAATATATGGACTATATACAGAAAAAATATTCGGAATCAATATAACCTCTAATGTAGTAGGAAGTCATTGAAAATATACGGATCCGATATAAACTTAAATTTAGATGGATGTAGGATAATCTGTAATACACATAGAACATATTCAGAAATATACAGTGCGTCACATTATTTCAATCATGAACGGAAGACGCCAGAAACCAGTAAGAATTATTTGAAATTGAATATCTTCATTTCGTGTTTAATCAAAATTTCTTGTTGATAACTGAATTTACATGACTAAAGTGTACCTATATTCGCACAAATAACAATTGAAATCTCATTGAAAGTGGTGGACGCCACAAGGTTCGACTTTGAAATGACGCAAGAAGTCTTCCGCGATTTAAATATATATATATATATATACTCGTGCACTTGCAGACATCGTACCTACGCCGTCCGTATCTACCTACACCGTGCGCCGCGGTGCACGGTGGGCTGAAAAATCAAAATGTGGACTTAGGGGCTAAGAGACTTCTTTTTAGATTCTACTAATGAAAACAATATTTTTTTATTCTTTGACTTTTTTTGATAAAGTACATACTTACCGAGATAAAATTGTTTGAAGTTTGTATGAAACTAGTGGAAAATAAAAAAAACGAAATCGATTTTTTTATACTACCACTGTTAACAAGTCAATAAAACAAAAATGAAACAATAAAATATCCACATCGCCCATTACAGGTCATGACATATTCTGCTTTCTCGGAATTTTGACAAAATCAGGTAAACTAATAAATTTTTAAAGTTTCAGATATATGACTAATGATGATTTTTTTAAGTGTAGCAAGTGGATTAGGCCTACTGGGGATACCACATAAAGAAAACGCGCCTAATATTTAACCTCTCTGGGTGGTGTCAAATAAAAGATAAAAAAAAATATTACCGCCAAAACGCAAAAAAACGCAGTTCGCGATATAGTGCATAAATAGCCAAAAAATATCTTCTATCATAAACTTTCAATGTTTTCTTAAGATAGTTTAAGAATTACGAGCAATTCTCATTTTATTGTTTTCTTCCATACAAAAAAATCTTTAAAATTAAATAACTCAAAAAGTAAGCGTTTAATTAAAAAAAATGTATTAATAATTTGAGTTGTATTTGATTATAGAATCCAAAAATGGAATTAGTTTATTTATATTCCACTTTAGTTTTTTCGAAATCCCTAAGTCCACTAGCGAACTTTTTCAGCCCACCGTGCGGTGGCGGCAGTTTATGATCACGTGGTCGCGCGGCCGAGGCGAATGACCTCGCAGCTGATTGCTGGTACGCATACACTACGCGACGGGAACTTTAAAGCCGTTTATTTTAGGGAAATATTGAAAATTTTGTTTATGTTTATTTGGCAGAAAGTGTACATTTATCATTCTAAACACGATTTTGGAATAAATAGAAAAAAAATGTCGTCACTTTGAGCCTCAATATCTCCTTAACCAGGAATTTCGAATTTCGGATATGGCGAACTGTTAATATATTGTTTCCTTTGCTTGTATTCACAAAGGCGGCCTTGACACTGTTGGCTTAATGGGCGATTGATCCAAACGCTTTTTTTAGGGTCAAACTATTGGGGTGTGTTAGTCATAAAACAACAAGAACTTAAACTTTGTTAAAAAGCCAGGATTTTTGTGGTTCTACAAGTAGCCTATAAAAACCAACCTAACATTACTAAACAGCGTAATTTTTTTAGTAAGCCTTAACCTTGCTTTTTAGTTTTTTTTTTATATAATATCTCTAGTTCTTTTAAATAACTATCCATGTATTATTAGGTCATTCAACTTACTACATTTACATTTGCATTGTTGTTCCACTAATTTAATTTTTAAAAAATTGCTACTGTGTTTGATGAAAATAACTCGTGATCATGGGCTGTACACTAACATCTTTGTAAATTTTGTGTATTCATATACCTACCGTCACCTTCTGTAACATACCATTACCATCATAGTTCTGAACATGATCGTGAGTTGCCTACATTATAAGACGTAAGTGGATGCTCCTGTTACACAAGATTCACACTGGAAGGCTACTACAGCACTTAATTTGGTAACTGCATTAATTATTATTTAAGTATTATGTATGTTCCTAATTATTATTTACAAGTAATTAATTACAATGTGAAACAGTTGCAGCTCCTTACAAAAACAAAATATGTACCATAACACTGGCGATTAAAAAAAGTGGCCACGAGTTTTATTGCCCGTTCTTTCTCGTGGTTCTACCTATTGCTTTGCGAACGAGGCAGTAAATGTAAATGTAGAAGCATTAAGTAAATTACTTTAAAATTTGACGTTCATAAGCGTCACTTTGTGACCTAGATTAATAAATGATTTTGACTTTAAAACTATGATGGCAAATTGTGCAATGGACTAATTAAGTCAATGAAAAATTGCACCAATACGCACGGCTTTAAAGCAAATCGTTTTAGTTCGTTCCGTTTCACGGGTTTGAAAATCATTACCGTGGCACCGCTCGCTTTGCTAACTCGGCTCGTGCTTAAGAGGTCACAGTTCTAACCTAACCTAACCAAACCAATTTTTTTAATAATTAACCTACTCTAACTACTTCCATAAATAAACTAATATCACCAAACGTTTATTGTCTGAAGATTGTTTCCTGTAATAAATCATTTGATTAAAGACGAAATGCCATAATGACATTATACTTGGTAATATTTTGGCAAGTAAAAATTTGACCAAATAAAAATATGCGTACTAAAATCATTCAAAATATTGCAATGGTATAAAAAAGGTTTGCTAAAATTTGTTTGGGTAGTGAAATTTTGTCAAAATCTTTTCGGCAAAACGGCAGGATCTCAATATGCACACAACTCCAAAAATACATTGATGCGCGCCTTTGATTTGAACCCGATAGCCTCTGCATGGCAGTCTGTTGGTATCTCTACAAGGCCATCGCTTAGTTATACGAATATTGCTGTTATTTTAACTTATTAAAGATAGCCGGCGCGGGCAGGTTGGACCTGTATATACATACATACATATCGTCAAGCCTTTTATCCCCGAAGGGGTAGGCAGAGGTGTATTTCTACACCCACTTTTCGCCAGATATACTTTAGTCCCACGTAATAAGGGGCGAGCCTATTACCGTGCCGGGCACATTTCCAGACTCCGTGCTGCTACTGAGAATTTCGTGACAGAAAAACCCAATAACACTGCCCGACCCAGGAATCGAACCCGGGACCTCCCGATCCCACGCGCACATTTATGCCGCGAGACCAACGAGGCAGTCGTATAGGGTTTGATGTCGAGTTTTCCGTCTCTACCCAAAGATGGTATTTGCATCGTGTATCCCTTAGTCGCCTCTTACGACACCCACGGGAAGATAGGGGGTGGTGACACTTGTATTCTATGCCGTCAACCACACGGCCTGTACATAATATATAAATATATAAAATGTTCCATCAACATGACTCAACAATCTGCATACATAGCAAGGTTGGCTTTGAATGTGTCCTGTCTCCACGGCCGTCGTATGACGAGGACCATTCCCGTTCGTCTGAAGCCCACTCAAGTGTTCACGTTCTTAGTGCAATCGTTAGCCTGAATTACACCTTCTAATGTACATGAAATCATATTTCGAAATAAATTAAGGCACTCAATGTTTTCAAGCCGAGAGTAAGTTACTCATAATTAACCACAATAATATGTAGAAGTGATTAAAACAGTCAGAAAATAAAACAATAACTTGGCATTGCAGAGTATAAAAATGTATATCGTTGCAATAACAACCGAGCAATGGTAAGCCATTGCCAACTTTATTTTACTTCAGAATCACACTCACAATCAAATCACAGATCCAGTTGGAAAAATAAGTAGTTTGCAAAAGTTCTATCCAGTTAGAAATTGTGAAACTTGAATAGATTTATTTATAAATAAAAAAATAGTGTAGTCTTACGCGCGTTCACAAATAAATAAAGTAACTGCTGGTCAATATTTGATCTATCCATGGATAGAGATACATATTTGACATATTTCGTATGGAGTTTAATTCAATGTCAGCCGTTCCATCTCGAAAGTTTGGATTGGATCGGTTATTAATTTCGGCCGTAAGTTTGCCAAATATTTGGATAGATCGAACCTGATCGTACCCTAAGAATAAACAATTAGAGTAAACTTTGGCTTCAAAGCAAATAGCCTCAATCAGCTGGAGGTTAATGACCTTGTAAATACGTAGTTCTGTTGCACGTCTTTCTATATTATCAATCTTATTTCCAGTTTCCACGGCTTTAAGTCTGTAGACGCAAATGCTCAGTAGTGGACATTTATTGGCTGTTTTATATTATCTTTAATCTAAATTTATCTGCTATGGTAGTCGTTACGGTGGACCGTAAAAATTGTGACAACAAGATATGGAGGTCAGACAAAAGGCGCTTATTTAAGGAGCTTCTCGATATGGCCTGTTTTGGTCATGAACGTGAGAATCGTAAAATGTAAGCGAAGAGATGTTTTCACTTGTCAAATTTATAGGTACCTACCATAATAAGTATCGTAAGATAAGAGTAAATGTACTTAAATTAATACAAAACTGAGATTTACAGTTTTGTGAACTGTTCCAAATACAATTACCTGGTACAGTAGACATATATTTGTAGAATCATTGTGACGTTGAAAGTGTCCATGTTGAGTTACAATCAAAGGAATTTGGTGACTTTTGGACTATATTTATTATGTCTGTAAAACACAGGCTGCAAACGTATACTAAAGAATAGATTTTAACAAAATAAAGGAATATCGTTTTATCGTATAGGCACCAAACTCACAACTTTGGACGCGACATATAGGCCACTCAAGGTACACTTTCGAAAAAATGGCACCAGCTTCCGAGCTGTTGAGAAGTTTACCTTTAATCATAAAGTTTAAGTAGTACCCATAGATATCCAGAAGATATACCTTCACTGCGTGATAGTTTAGTGTATAAATAGGAGTCATCGCTTTTCAGGTTGTGTTGAGAAACATAACATTTTGACACAAAAGCCACTGGCGATGTGTCACCACGTCATATTCCAATGTATCTCTGATGATGTATTAACTGAACATCATAATCGTACAGCTTTTTTGTAGTCCACTGCTGGACAAGGCTTCTCCTAATTTGCGGCACGATACATCTGATTAACTGCTACGTGAACTCATATCATGGTTATCACAGTAATAACTTTGATGTTCCTACACATTGGATGACAATGGAAAACTTCAGCCAAAATACAGTGTTATTGGTTCTATTTTTATTACTGTATGAGCTGGAGTACAATTTGATTTAAATAATTTTGAAACTTATTTTGCTTACAATGGAATGTAAAATTGTTTGTTTCATTTTATAGTTATGTACATTTTATTTGGCAATTCGTGTTGGTTTATTTGTATTCACACTATTCGGTAAAATATTTAATTAACATGGTAATAAGCAATACACGATAACAGGATAGTCCATCCCTAGAAGTAATTTTATGAATTAAAATGAAAACCTACTTCGCAAAACTTCGTTTTGTGTTCGTTGATAGTATTGGGTGTCTCCCACGTTACATGACATTTCATTATAAAGGTTGTCATAAAAAATTTTTGGCTGTTTTAAAAAAATAGGTTGTCTTTTTGAAAATAAGTAATTTTAATATTAACTAGGCATAACTGAACCACACTGTTTCGCTGAAAGCACACAATGTTTAAATTCGGAGAATTTGAATTAATGAATGAATTTAACCGTCAAGTAGTCGGCCGTTCAATTTAGTAGCTTTTGGAAATCTTAGCTAAATTTACAATTTGCGATTCGAATAGAAACAGTAATGTTCAAAGTTACCATTGCGATTTCGGCAATTTGTCTGCCTGGATCTGGTAGTAGTAGAATCTCAATTATGCTCGAAGTTTCGGCTCTTAGTTAGGAATTCAAAAAATGATTTATATGTTTTCGAGGATCTGATGCGGTCACTCTCCGTAGCTACGTTGAACATCAAGTCATGTATTAATAAAGTAAATATATTTATTAAGAGTTTTTACTATTACAACTGCTTAATTATGGTAGTAAGTGTAAAGTATCATCATCATCAGCCCTTTATACTGTCCCACTGCTGGGCAGGGGCCTCATCCCATTATGAGAAATGTAAGGCCATAGTCTACCACGCTGGCCAAGTGCGGGTTGGCAGACTTCACATGTCTTTCGAGAACATAATGGAGAACTCTCAGACATGCAGGTTTCCCCACAATGTTTTCCTTCACCGTTTGGCAAGCTATAATTAACAATTTAATACGCACATAACCTGAAAAGTCATCGGTGCATGCCGTGGATTCGGACCCGGACCCTCTGCGTAGCAGTCTGTCGTTCTCTCCACTAGGCTATCGCTGCTTTTTGTATGTGTACAGTAAACGCATACAAATGATGAAGCTCTTGCAACGCGCTACTATTATATTTTATTCAATACAAATGCGTTTGGAGCTTTTCTTTTACAGTTTATGATAGGAAAAATATAACTTTGCATTTCGAGACATTCTAAAGATACGGCAATATTCGTATCCTGCTTACTATCGGCGTGCAGAGAAAATACTTTAATTCGTATTTCCCTGAGTAATCAGAAACGCGCGTGTCGTGTTGCTAACCGCAACAACCACTTCATATCACCCACATTTCAGTCGAGGATACTTTGAAATAAACACCTTTGTACACAAACTGTTTAATCACAATAAAAGTGTTATCAAAGCAGAGTAAGATTTATGTGGAATATAAAATGAGTCTGAAGTCTAAAGTAACGTAACGCATCACAGGGTTTCACTTGTATGTTTTGATAGTCCATGTTGATTCAAATCCGCAAAAAGACAGGCACGCATGCTTCGCACACCATATACCAGAAGGCCAATTCTCGTATTTTATGACATCGAAATCATATTTTGAACAAAATGAAATTATATTAGGAATTGACTCATAATCGGTATTCTGCAAATTTAATGTGATTATTTGACTTCTATAGTTTGACGTTGGCACATTATTCAATTTACGATAACATTCAAAATAGTCAAATATCAGTTAATTTAGGAGAATACCATTTTTAACATGAGTATGACAATGACATTAGATCGAAACTGCATGTTTAACAATTTTATTTAGGCGATTGGGCCTCAGAGTTGTGGTGGGCGTTGAAAGTCTCATTTAAAGATAACACCTATGCAGAGATCAGTGGCTTGCTTTTCCCCACTTAAGGCAGCTCTAGTCGATTTCAGCTGAATCAAGCGAGGCAAGAGCTGTATCTGGTGAAGCTTAGTTATCGCTTAACTAATGAAGATGTAATTGGCGCTCATAAATGCTATTGACTTATTTTCTGTAACAGACGATTTACTATGAGTTTCATCATCAGCCTTTAACAGTCCACTGCTAGACTAGGCCTCTCCTTTGAAAGGAGGAATTGGCCTACCACGCTGTACCACGCTGGCCAAAGTATTAAGCTTTAATCAACTGAGCGCTAGTATTTTACCGAAGTAATTAGCATTTGAATTATTTCTGAATTCATATTACCAAGCGTAAGATATTCTAGGTAGACTTCACGTATTATACAAAGCAAATCACTTAACAAATCCTTAAACATTTCAGAACAAAGCGTTTATGTAAAATTATGGACGATATGATGATATATAGACAGACATGGTTCGCCAGATAAAATAAGCTAGACTGCAATTTAACTCCATTTTAATGAGAGGAAGTCTTAAGAAGAAAGCGAAATATATTATAAAGCATGCCGGAAGGCAGCTAGCTGCTAATGGAACCATTAGGAATTGCAAGTAGCCAGGATTCAACATTAACCGGCAGAAGACGTCAGGGGAATGGCGAATTTCGTATAAGCGCCGGTTATATAGGGACATGCACCGCTACTTAAGAGTCTAAGACATTCCTTACAAAACTGATCTTACAATTGAAGTTACTACAAATCTTGGACTTAACCCGATACTTCACAAAGTCAGGATTACTTTGTCCCACTACCAGAGACACATTGCGGTCTTTGATGCGATGCAAAGTTCTCATGTGGAGTTTGTCGTCGGCTTTTCTTGCCTAAAAATGTTCCCTTACTAAGGCTCACATTGGACACACTAACGACAACCCAGTTTTCTGTAAACAACACGATAGTCAGCACAAACAACATAAAAAGTACCTATCTAAAAAGTAGTTACTTAAAGACACTCAGTTACAACGTATTAAATTACAAGAAAGATACTCCTGAACAGTTTTTTAAAGATGGCTGTCATTTAAGCGTAGTTTTTTGTTTCGCGACAACCCTGGAAAATATGATAATAAAACATCCAAATAAGACAAAAAATAAGTATAAAATATAAAAATATTGTAAAATACACAACGTATTGTCTCAATCCATGACATGTTACATACTAGCAGTAGCGATCCGAACACTAAACCACATTAAAGCATAAAAGCAGTCAAAATGATTAAATAGTATTTGATGTCTACAGTAGTCAGTGTATGTAATTCATATATTCCGCTGTGTCTATTTAATTACGCCATTAATGGGCTGCGTTATATTACTACATAGAAATGTCCCATCCCGTATTAATTCAGGGATGAATGTATAGCTTTACTGTTCATTTGTAGCAGAAACGATCGACTAAACATGTCCTTCAAATCTTCAAAGAACAAAGGAATACATATTGAAGAGGCCCATGAAAAGCCTAACTGATCAATCGAATGGCCATTTATTAAAGAGCCCTTCGCCACTTAAATTTCAAAGGCTCTGCTATTAAGCAATAATGGATTTAAAAGCTTAGAGATTTGAATAAAGAATAAATTCCTTCTAAATCCGGTAAATGCTGTATTAGAGGAACTTCGATCGCTATTCGCTGTGATTAACGAATATTTCGTACGCCACGCCGTCTTACTACAACCAATGTAAAATAGAGTATTCCAACTACAGGCAAGTTGAAACAAGTAAGTTGATAATATACAACTACATAATTATTCTGTGAACATTTTAAGCGCCCACCTGTTACCGTTAGTAACTTTGAGCAAAAAATACGAAAAAAAAACACGTTTATTGTAATAAGGGGTCCCCCTTAATTTCTTTTTTTTTATTTTAGTATTTGTTGTTATAGCGGCAACCAAAATACATAATTTGTGAAAATTTCAGCTTTCTAGCTATCACAGTTTATGAGATAGAGCCTGGTGACAGACAGACAGCGGAGGCTTAGTAATAGGGTCCCGTTTTTAGGGTTCCGTAGTCAACAAGGAACCCTTATAGTTTCGTCATGTCCGTCCGTCTGTCCGTCCGCAGCCTAGTTCAAAGACGCCTGGTGCTAGAAAGCTGATATTTGACATGAATATAGACATAAGATATTGCAACAAAACTGTAGAATAAAATTTAGGAAAATATTTTTTTAAAGGGTATCTCCCCTACATATATAGTGGAGTTGAATTTTTTTTTGGTTGAGTACCCCATCATGTGGGGTATCATTGAATAGGTTGTAAAAAAATATTATTAGTTTGCTCAAATCATTTTTCGATCAAGTGATTGGTTTGTCTAATATCAAGCTTTGAAGGGAAAAAAAATGTTAGACTCAAGTGTCCCCCCCCTCTGCCGGCTAAACTATTAATTTGGAAGAGGTGAAAAAAATCACGAATGTAGTACATATAACGAATTTAAAAGGAAAACTATCACGGCTAAGTAGACATCACTAGTTTACGAGTAATCGTCGGTTAACTTATAAATACCTATTTCTGTGAGTTTACATTGGGCGCGCTGGCTTAATCTTAAAGATATACGTACTTTGGTATGTAATGTACTACGGTACTACGTATGTATAGTAGTAGTATATCTTGGAAACCATATTTTATGTTTACAATACATAACTGGGTACATACCTAGTATTTTTCTAAACAAAACATAGGTTCTTATAATAGTGTTATTGAAATTATTTTTTCAGCAAAATAAACAGTCGGATTTGTTGTACATTAATACCCTTTGCAGCAAGTCATTATGGGCAACTACGGAACCCTACATTGCGCGTGGCCCGACACGCACTTGGCCGGTTTTTTACATTTTAGGTACGGAACCCTAGAGCGTTATCGTACATTTCTTGCATAACGTCAGGCAGTTTGTAGCACATATTTGGCCGGTTGCACTCCGACTCAATGTCCATTTTCTTTTTCAAATTTTACGTTTCGTATCGAAGTCAGTAGCGCTGTTGAACTACTGAGTTGTCCATTCTCGTGGTAGCGATAGAACGGAGGGCGGTTGTGGACAAGTGACAAAAGACTCGGTGTGGTCTCGGAGACTCCCCGACACAGATTTACGCCGAGACAGCTCTGTTCCGCGTCCGTTAAATTGAACTATTAAAGGCGTTGTATAACAATATCTACAGATACACCGAAGTTCGTACGGAATAGAAGACAAATACGACGGTGTTCCTTAATTAAATGTTGAGGAAGTGTTTTAGATAAAATGTTAGTGTTTAGGTACATCATTATGATCCTTGTTTTGTGCCACTTGCATGCAAAAATTTCGAATCGGAGCCTAATGTAGGCGTAGTGGTTTAAGCGGCCGCCTAGCCGCCTGACACTGCGCCAACTGGGTTCGAGCCATGGGGGTCCAACCCATAACAGTCAGCGCAGTGTCGTATGAACATGACAACACTTAGTGTGATCCATAAAATTTAATTCCGCGTCTGAGTTTTCATTATTTCCGTTGATAGTATGAATATTTGCAAAATCCCCCGGGACACAGGAACCTTGAGCATCATATCACTTAAATCTTGTTCGCCGCCTAAATTCCATATAAAAGAATTCGGCAAAAACGGTTTGTAAGCGATTCTGTCATCAACGTAAATACTGGACGACCGCAAAACAAAAGCTGATTCTAACCACAAACCAACCTCAGCTTTAGTTTAACAAACAATTATACGAATGCCTTTACAAATACGAAATACAAACGTTTATTGTTTATTTATTAAAAGCTCGAATGGGTTTTTGTAATTGGTGAATTAATTAATAAACAAAGTACAAGCCACATCTATCTTTATGCTTAGTATGAAGTAGTAGGTGGGGATTTGCTATGTTGCTAATAAATGGTTAACAAAATAAAGCTTCAAGTACAGTAAATGTTAGTACGTCACGAATTTCCTTATATTTTGCAAGACTATTGTCTTTATAGATGAAAAACAATATCATAGGTAGTCAAAATAGTCTCACAACGCCCAGCAACATTCCCAATCTATTACAGTTTTCTATAGATGAAGAATATTACACATTAAGTAAGAAATATAAACAGAAACACGTTACCAATTATACTTGTGACTTGTATAGGTTTAATAACGTATTTTCTTAAACCCCTGAGCACGTGTACGTAGCACTAACATTGTCTACCATTTTCGATATTAGATCATAAATTAGCCGACATTGTTGATGTTGTAAGGCCAAACTCGATATTGCGAACAATATACAGACCTACCGCTTAACCTGAACTATGTTTTTATAGGACGTATTTATTGAGGTATTGTACACAAGCTGCCAACTAAAACCTTCATCCGTTCTCATATACCATATCAATATAATGTGTAGTAAAACATGATCTTATTGATCATCTCTTAGTAGTTCTACATTGTTTAAAAATTATTTATGGGTCTAAGATGTGATCAGTTGCGGTAGTGCCACTGTCATAATTCTTAGCTCAGGCAATGACATAATAAGTTTTTAGACAATATAACCTGCTCATATAAAAAACGAGTTTATATCCCTACTATCCCTACTAATATTATAAATTTGAAAGTGTGTATGTATGTATGTATGTTCCGTTTTCACGCTAAAACGGCTGAACCGATTTTGTTGAAATTTAATACAGAGATATATTGGACCATGGAGACGGACATAGGCTACTATAAGTTGCAATAATTAAACTGGGAGGGATTATAGGGAGGGTAGAAGTTTGTACGGCACAAATTTACCTCTTTGAAGTAAGAACGCATGCGCTAATAATTGAGTGTTGCGCATGTGCTAACATAATTATCTGTCAGTACTGTCACGTCATACATAATGTCATATTGTGCACGTTGAAAAACCAGCCAGTTACATTCAGTACAGCCAAAGAGGTTTGATTACTAATAATACATTCGAAATACTAAAATACTTTTGCCCCGACCTATTACATAAAATTGTTCGCATATATAAACTAATAATTATATAATATATGCCGTGTGGTTGACGGCATAGAATACAAGTGTCACCACCCCCTATCTTCCCGTGGGTGTCGTAAGAGGCGACTAAGGGATAACACGATGCAAATACCATCTTTGCGTAGAGACGGAAAACTCGACATCAAACCCTATAAGACTGCCTCGTTGGTCTCGCGGCATAAATGTGCGCGTGGGATCGGGAGGTCCCGGGTTCGATTCCTGGGCCGGGCAGTGTTATTGGGTTTTTCTGTCACGAAATTCTCAGTAGCAGCACGGAGTCTGGAAATGTGCCCGGTACGGCAATAGGCTCGCCCCTTATTACGTGGGACTACAGTATATCTGGCGAAAAGTGGGTGTAGAAATACACCTCTGCCTACCCCTTCGGGGATAAAAGGCGTGACGATATGTATGTATGTATGTATGGATGTAATTATATAATAAGTTTAAACGGCTGAAACGATTTTCCCTACTACCTAATATTAAAAAAAGCGAAAATGTTTACAGAGATATATTGAACATGTATTAGAACATGGCTTTGACATTTGACTGTATGCAAGGTGATGTTATTATGTACCTTTCAGTAGATAACGGTTGGTAATGTCATGGATACTGACCGAGTTACTTTGTACTCCATAGAGTTTCTGAAGTCTTTAGAATACTCAGGAGTGTCTTCACACATCTTTCAAACTGAAAGTAGATTTGTGTTACCCCAAATTTAACGCGCGCGAAGCGGCGGGCAAAAGCTAGTAGAGAATAAATAAAAACCTATCTAATCTTCTGTTATAAGTTTACGTTAAGACTGACTTTAGGGTTTCGTAGCCAATTGATAGGTATGTGAGCCGCTTCTCAAATTTTATACAAAAATAAATAAAATAAGGGAGGTTGTTCCATACATGGAATTGATATGACAAAAATAAAAGCTAAACCTACTTGTCAAAACACTATTATATTTGATAAAACAACACTTTTGCAGGCTTGCGTCTAATCGCTATTTTAATGTTACAAAACTTTTAATAACGGCCGTTCCGATGCCGACATTATTCCGCCTCGTAACTCTGTTATTAAGTGGTATATTTTAATTAGTATTATTGGAATGAATTTCCCAACTTACTCTCACTTTCGTGTAATGAACGGTTAATTAAAGAGAAGATGGTTTGGAACAAGTAAATTAGCAATTGCCATTGAACAATTTAGCTTGGAGACTTAGCTCCCATTATTGTCACCGAGGGACAGGGCAGGCCACTCAATTAGATCGTATTTCAGAATAATGGTATTGAGAACTCGTTCAGTCTCCGTTAACTGCAATTTTATAGTTCTTCCTGTGGCCACCCCTCGTTTTTCGGTTAAACTTTTCCAATTATACTATTGAATTAATGGAAAATTCATAAAATTACTTCCGTTATGGAGCTTCTCTGTTTATTGTTTATAGGTCTATTGTTTACTCTCGCTGAAGAGAACGAGTGTGAAGACATGGAGGACATAATATTATGATAATCTCAATTCGAAAGGTACGTGACAGTTGCTGTGTGGAGAAACTAATATTCGGTCAATCCTCTTTGGGCTAGAAAGTGGCTTCAAGGTAATCCTGAATACAAACAGGGATAAAGTTATCAAATATTAATTTTTAATTTTTGTTAAGCATGCATAATTTAAGAATTCAAAAGAAAGTTAAAGATATACACATATTTAGAAGCCTAAAGGTGTATTTTTATGAAATTCTGTCGTCATTGCAAGCACCAACAATGACAGACGACATTGAATTTATAAAGCATATGTAGCTAAATATAAATCTACGCTTTATGTTTACCTGCTTATGGAACAATGAAAAAGCAGACGACGGCAGTCTTGTATTTATTGAAGTAAGTGACCTTTATATCAATTGGTATATTAAATACATTATACATTATAATAAACTTTTTAAAGGTGTGCATGGAGAAATCAAGTATAAACAAGGATCAACTCAGGATGGATGAAATGGCGACAGGTCTCGGGCATAATTTGCTATCCTAAAATGCCTTTGAAAATCAAGGGACGCATATATAAGGCGGTTATAAGGCATGTCGTATTGTATGGAGCTGAGTGTTGGGCTACTAAGAAGATAGATGAAAAACGATTACATGAGGCAGAGATGAGAATGTTGCGATGGATGTGTGGAGTTTCGAGAATGGATAAGATTAGGAATGAATACGTGAGAGGCAGTCTGAAAGTGGCGCCTATAAACGAGAAAGTGAAAGGAAGTCCTTTAGCTTGGTATGGACATATTATGCGAAGAGATGATATGTATGTAGGTAAACAAGTGATGAATATGAAGGTAGAGGGATGGAAAGGGAGAGGGAGGCCAAGGAAAAGATGGATGGACTATGTGAGGATGGATATGAAAGAGAAAGGGGTAAATGATCAGATGACGGGTGACAGAAAAGAATGGAAGCGAAGGACGTACTGCGCCGACCCCAAATAGATTGGGACCAGGGCAAGAAGATGAGATGATGGAGAAATCAAGTTGAAATGATCGACGCAAAAAGTTCGGTTGGATTTCGATCTTTATCAAACTTGAGTGAAAATAGTACCTTTGTGATTTTAAAATATAATTGGTTTGGGAAAAGTTTTTTCGCATTTTTTAAGAAATTGCAAAACATTTTTAATAGTTGATTGAATCAGGCGTTACTTGGCGGAACTCCATTGTAACCTAATGGAAGGAAAGAGGAACCCACCACGCACCCTCGAATTGACCACCCCAACTATTGCAATAGAAAAAGGTTGACAATATCGAACTCCTCTAAAAGGATAAGGGATATAGGAATGGTATGGGTTCCAGGAAGATACCTGACTTGCAGTATCCCGCTGCATGCGCCGACTATTCTTCGACACGTGTTTCGCCTCTGCATGAGGCATCCTCAGGAACGATGGGCAACGACTGAGCGCTTTCCAACCGTGGGCATGTATTATAAACGATTGAACTTTCTAATCCCCTCCCTCCGTTGCTTGACTGATGTGAGTCATTATGACGGTGTGCGAATATATTCAGCAATGGGGACCCGTTAAAGTTGGTTTGATCGTTCAGTAATGTATGCTTGTCCCGCTTTAAAATCTCTAATTGTTCCAATACGCACATTCTAATACCCTTTTGACAAGTGTGTATGACGTCAAATGAATGTCCGCTATTTAAGGTATGACCCGATTCATTTTGCTAATCAAATCATAACTAAATAAAAAACATAAAAATAAAACACATCTGTCTACCTAGAAACACAAAACTCGTGTCTTTGGATGTAAAAAGCTTATTTACAAATGTCCCGTATAAAGAATGTTTAGTTATAATTAAAAATCTGCTGGGAAGAAATAGAATACACCCAGAACAGATTCAGAATATTTTGAAATTAACCGAGTTATGCAGTAAACAAAATTATTTTCAATTCAACAACGAGTACTACTTACAGAAGGAGGGTTTGGCCATGGGTTCACCGCTTAGTCCGTTGTTAGCAGATATCTTTATGAATAACTACGAACACGAGCATTTGGTAAAAGAACCGAACATCTTATATTATTATAGATTCGTGGACGATATTTTGCTGGCTTGGAAGGGCACAGAACGTCAGCTTCACTGTTTTCTTACAAGAATTAATAGTAAACACCCCAAAATTAAGTTCGAATTGGAGATAGAACAAAACAGCTCAATAAACTTCTTAGATTTGACTATCAAAAGGGAGGGTACCTCACACTCATTTGAAATTTATCGTAAACCGACGTATACAGATAGTACAATACCAGCATCGTCCTGTCATCCATCGCAACACAAAATGGCAGCATTTCACAGTATGATTCATAGATTATTAAATGTACCACTGAATATAGAATCATATAACAGAGAATTAAATATTATTTATCATATAGCTCAATCCAAAGGGTATAGTAAACTCCTAATTGACAAGATGATTAGAGGAAAACAACTTAGAATGTCCAAGTCACTTTTATATCCCTCTATAAAAGAACCTATAAATAATACCGCTGTTCTTACCTATTTTGGAAGCATAACTGACCGTATGGCGCGTATACTGAGGAGGAACGGTATCAGATCAGCCTATAAACCATACAAAACGTAAATTTTTTTTTGCAATGGTAAAGATAAAGTATGCAAGAACAAAAAGTTCGGTATTTACTGCTTAACATGCGACCAATACCAAAATAAGTACATAGGACAGACGGGTCGAAGTTTTGAGCTGAGATATAAAGAACATTTAGCGGCGTTTAGAAACAACCAGCCGGAAAAGTCTCATTTTGCCGACCATTTACTTGAATCGGGTCATACCTTAAATAGCGGACATTCATTTGACGTCATACACACTTGTCAGGTGTAGGTTTTTTTCAGTGAGCTCGTGAGGTATCCAAATATCGAGCTTTTTCGTGTACCCAGTTTTTTTTTGCATCTAAACTGTTTTGTGGTCAATTTTCAGTTCTTCAGCTACGTCATAACTACTGATATGCCGATCTTGCTCTACTTTTTCAAAAATGGCATCCATTTTATCCGTAATAGGGCGACCAGAGTGACGTGCATCTTTGACATCAATCATTTCTGGCCCACTTTGGAACTCATGAACAGCACAATAAAGTTTCAATTAGTTGTTGAATAATCCTTTTTATTTATAACTTAATTTATAGGCATTACTAAAGGTGTGCCGAGAAACTAATTCAATAAATAGGTTTAAAAAGATGTGTTAACGTCTAAATAGCCAACACGTAATAGATCAGAAATTGCCAGTAAAGAAATCATAATATTAAATCGATTATCACTTCTTCTTTATCGATTTTACGTTTTCTCTACTCAAAATGTTTCGAGTTAATAGCAAATCTCTACTTGGTCCTTAATCATTTAAAATGTGTGTATTTTTAAGGTATATCTTCGATTAACTACAAATAAGTCCGATTTTGAACCAAATAGGTATATAGATAACCTAAGTCCGAAATCCATATCGAATAATAAATATCATTTAAAACTGTAAAATGGCAACACTTTTTTGACTCTTAAGTAAATGGCAATAATGTCTTGTAGTCAGTTTATTTTGTTTGTTACCTATTTGTTTTGCTCGTGCACATTGTGAATGCTTTTTATGTTTTTGGATCTTTTACGACTTCTGGCTTTTTCTTTCGGATTTCTACTCTTACGAAATGATTAACTCATTCTTTTCTACGCAAAATTACGAAATACTTGAACTATCCTAATAAAAGTGGGTACACACCTAATGTTTTGTGAGCATATAAAAGTACTTCTTGTAATAAATCTATGAAAGTGATGGACCTCTAATCAATCTCAAAATTCTAGTTTAACACTCTTTTATCGAATGCAATAACAACTACTACGACTTTTCACTGTCCTCATCTGGGCCGGCGTCTCTAAGAAAAATGGGCATTGTTCTTTCCGGATTGAAAACGCTTAAACCAAATTTGTGCTACTCTCACAGACACTGCACTAGGTCCATAAACATCGCAAATTTTTTTTCGCAGCTTACGTTGCATTTTTACCTTTTTGTAGTAAAATTTTTAAATGTATCGAATTTCTTCATTATAGTAGAGGAGACGTGGAACATCGACCTTCACCGATCTGATAACCAGATGATACTTTTTTTATGTAATATAATTTATAAACAAGTATGCCTATAATAACTTGCCTATCAAAAAGTGCTCATAGCTATTTTAAAATTTAAGTTAATTGTAATCAACCGCAAATATAACTTTGTCGTTTATACAAACACTATGGAAAACAAAGTTATTTTTGGTAAATGAAAAAGTGATAGTGATATTTTGCTAGGTGAAGATAAAGGGTATGTTAAGTGGTAAAGCTGATGCTAGTGTTAGAATTAGGCATAATCATACATTTGTACACTCCTATTTTCTACTATTCATACTACTTACTATACTACTACAATAATTATAGTTGTAACCCTATAACGAAAGGGGACATGTAAAAGTATCTAATTTGACTACAGTTGAAAAGTGAATCTAAATAGGTTTATTAAATAACTTTATTGTTACAATGGCTTACAATTCTAAGAATAATATTTAAATTATAATTTGAATATTCCGACGTATTTTTAGTTGACTTTGTTTTGTTAAATAAAAAGTACTAACGGTTAATAGTGATAATGCATTGTAATAGTTGCTAAGTTGAACAGACACCGCATGGCGGGAAAGAGGGAGAGGACTGGTTTTTGAATGTAGCTACATATCTGGGCTGAAAATATATTGAACTACTTATTTACCAATATTTTGTTTAATTTGCCACCCTGATTTTTATACTAGTAATTAATAAACGAACACGGAAGCAATATAGCAATAAAGATCAAACAATTAGATTAAGTGCGAGTCCCGTAAGGGTCCCGTAGTTCAGGTATCCACATAACATACCCTTTATCTTCACTTAACCAAATATCACGATCGCTTTTTCATCACCAAATATAACTTTGTTTTCCATAGTGTTTGTATAAATGACAAAGTTATATTTGCGGTTGATTACAATTAACTTAAATTTTAAAATAGCTATGAGCACTTTTTGATAGGCAAGTTATTATAGGCATACTTGTTTATAAATTATATTACATAAAAAATACGTCTCATCTGGTTATCTGATCGGTGAAGGTCGATATTCCACGTCTCCTCTACTATTAGATTCGCTCATCTTGACAGTACGAAAAACAAATAAAAATCACACATTTTCCTAATTTGAATTTAGAATTATGTTCTTTAAAATTTAAACTTTTAATGATACCAAAACCAACCAGATACAAATAGTACAGCCAAAGAGATTTTATTACAAGTTCATACATACTATAATGCGAAAAGACTTTTCCCCAAATCTACTTTATATGTGACTAGTGTTATTTTATTACAATGCGAATGTAAGCTTCATTAAACCGGCTTAAAATATACTTCTTTCACAAAAATACTGCAATGCAGTCAAAGAAGTTCAAACACGAAGACATAAAAACGGAATCTTGTAAAACATCAAAAAAAAAGGGCGATGTTCAAATCACGATCTTGTACGAAGCTTGGGAATATTTTTATTTTCTAGCTTAAAGGAAAGATCGACATTCCCATGTACACGTTGTAGATATAGCGCCGCTCCCTAGAGAAACAAAATCATTTCATAACGGTGCCAGTCTCAGCGCTCACCCTTTTTATAGCCGAGATGAATTATGACATAAAATATTTATCTCCTTTTGGGGATATGTAATGTCTCGCTCATTTTGAGATGATAATGCAGTAAATCTCCTTTTTCATTACATGGGAATATTGACAAGCTGTAGAAAACACGCAGCCGATATAAAACTAGTAAATATTTTATTAGACGCGATTAATTTTTGTGGCAGATTCGGGAGTTAATTGTTTTGTGCAAGGGCTCTACAAGATGAAATTTTTCAGCTATTGTTTTAGCCGCAAGATAAGGTTGTAAATGGTTACTTGTCGCTTGAGCTTTTACGATTCACTAAAACCAAACATAAACTCGCTTCATTTTAACTTTATGATAAATGGAGTATTACAAAATAAATAGACGAACTATCTCGAACGCTGTAGAAAAAAAAAAGTGTTCAACGCAATGCCTTGAGACGACAGTTTAGACAGTAGACAGTTTTTTTATAATCTCTCACTCTTAAACCCGCTGAAGTAGTCCTTCAATTGAATTACATTGAAATTCTAATCAGATTTGAACCACGTATACTTCTTACTCCCTTAATCCCCAAACAGACAGGATTTCACGGAAAATTGGCGAGTAAATAAAATAATATTTGAATACACAAACGCACGTATGCAAACACCATTCAGCGTTTATTGATGTGTGAGCAACACTAATATTTACAGATCAAATCTCTGTTAAATACTAATTTGAGGCATTGTAAAAAATCATACGCCTAACTGCTTTTACATACTGAATGTGTTTTCGGCTATTACATTAGGTGCAATAGGGTTTTTAAAAAACATTAAGGGTTCGTTTCAATTTGTTATTCTATTTGGGAATCAGTAAGCATGATTTTAGCGTTATTCATCAGTCATAACTTGTCTCCACCCCCTACCAAATAAACCATAGTATTTGGATATTTTTGTTTGTAAGTTCTATGTTGTGCTTGTTATTATTTTATTTAACATGATTTGTACTTATTTTTTGTGTCTAGATCACCAAAGTAAAGAACTTTAAGGTTTCACTTTATTACGCATCTGACGATAAGTGACGAAATTAAGATATTATACCTAGCCCATTAGAGAGTTAAATTTGTAATCTTATATAAGAAGGCATCCAATTAGGCAGCGTTACACAAAATTTCGCCACTTTAATTAGCTACAATTCCCAACGTGAATTAATGGGTAACGATACATAAATCATATAAAATAAGTATCGCAGTACACGTACTAAGGGTACAAGTTACTGTAAGACCGTTATATAATTTACAATGTGCCTTTAATTGCCACCCACCGCACGAAAATATATCTGACAAACCGCGATTATATGTTTTCCAAATACGTATATTTTATGGAAAATTTGCTTTTAAGAAGCTTATTGATTTAAGAAGCGCAAGTAGTATACACACACAATAGCACATTGTATGTCACCTTTATATAATACACAATACATGAGTACAATACATAGTATTAAGACAAGACACCTACAAGTATTGACATCCATCTATCAGTTTCAGATCTAAAAGCAGTGGCATCATTGTGCCCTTACAATTAAGTATGCAGCGTCTGAATAATTTGTTAATTTGTTTCTTCTCTAATTGTTAGTACCTATTAATTGATAAAAACAAAATGTCAAAAGACGTCAAAGACTCCAAATTTAAACTGGTTTTACTATTAACTCGATATTTTAAATAGTTTAACCAAAATAGGCATCCGTTAGGCCCAGAAATCATAATTATACTGCAGATTACACGCAGTTTAAAATTATTTCACCTAAACAGATTCTGTCGACGTGTCGAAAGTCAAAGTAGTTAACGTATTCAAGTCTGGCACGTCCGTTCATTAACGTAGTATTATTATTTTGCCGACTGGTGAGATTAGCTAGATTTCTCGGCGAGCCGAATAAATTGCAGGTCATCTGCGGGAACATTTGTCACAAGTCAGTAATTTGTGGGAATGCGTGGTTTTCTTCATATTCCCCCGGAGTAATCCTCAAGTGTAATTTGTCAAAATTTCAACGTTCCGTCGGCGAGACGCGGTACCACCCACCCCATACCTAAGCCCCTTTGATAAACTCAAATGTATTATTTTATGTCACAACGGTGTTAACAGTTAGTACGCAGTGTTATCTTTATACATATAGTTATTTATAAGCTAAAATTTTACGTTTTGGATATAAAAACGAATTTATTAAAGCTACTGGCGTAAAGAACGTACGTCGTTTTATACATTTTCTACGCTGAATGAATGGCATACATAACTAAATTTATAGCTGGTAAAAATGAAAATACATCAAACGATGAATCATAATGTTCAAGCTGGATAACATTGCATTACATTTTCATTTTGTAAGTGTCACGAGAGCTATGGCGCAAATAGCAGAAAACTCTACCAGATGCAATAAATTATTACGGCATAACAAAAGATTTATTCGTCAGGAAGTTCTGCATCATCATTACAAACTGTGACAATTCTATGTGAAAAGTTTGAGGGCCTCTCAAGGGAAAGTGCGGTAATTACCCCACTTTGAAGGTGAGTTGACACTATTTTCCTTCCGCTGTAGCATGCTCTAGTACACACATTTAGACATTTTGCTTAATTCGTTCAACAACGGCGCAACATTATTTTTCAAGTTAATTCATTCAGTTTTATTTAAACATTTAGTTTTAGGTTTTGATTTCTTCTAGGTTCGACTGATAACAGAAGATGAAAGTGAACTTCTAATTTGATTATAGATAACCGCAAGGCTATTTGTGGCGCAGAGTTATCCTGCATTACAAACGTTTACTTTGAGTGATTGAATATACTTTGAAGAACATTTTTCATAGGTAAGACAATAATTAAAAATGCGCAGTTAGAAACTATAGTCCAAAACGTAGGTAGCCAATATTGATTGTTCTTTTGAAATAAAATAGGGATTTAAAATTATGCACATTCATAAAAAAATATATAAATTTATTTCAAGATATGGCTATGAAAACCACTATGACTGACGATGAATAATATTGTATAGTCTTCGAAGTGTGATACATGATTGAGCGTACGAATACAAATTAAAGAAGCTGCAACAAAATCTGTCTCATGACATGTAATATTGAGATTGTGAATTCACCCGCTGAAAAGGACTAATTACTATTACAATAGGTGAGTATCAAAACAATTTTTTGCTATAAAATATAACTTTGACGCGTAATAAACCGCCTCAGTGGCACTTCTAAAAACGTAGGTAACGATGTTTTCCGTAATATTCTTAGACAAGTGGGATGGATTAACTTTTACTGGAAAATGTCTTATTTCATCTAAAACTTGAGCCATCATACGAGAGTAAAATTCGTTACATAATGGAAAACAATCATTATCTTTCCATAACCTTGCTATATTTCCATGAAAAGCATTTTAAGATATAAATGAAATAACTCTTATAATTTTGATCGTTCCCTGTATTGTCTTATTAAAAAGAAACACCAATGATATACGATACAGTACCTACATAATTAAATAGCCGTTATAATTTCAAACCTTTCTATGCTAACAAAAATGTATTCATCCCTTCGCATTAAATGAATGAATGAATGAATGAATGAAATAAATTTATTTTGACTCCACACAAGTTACATACATAAAAAAAATATAAAGAACAGTCATAAGAACAAAAGAAAAAAGAAATTACATTACAATAACAGTAGAACAAACAGTAATAAAAAAAAAGATAACATACTTATACAGACAGGAGAAGAAAAAAGTTGTTTAAGGTCAGGTGAGTGTGGTAAAAAAAGGACCTAATTCGGCATGTGCCAGGCGCATAGGTACCTGGCTCCGATTTTCAATTGGGCCCTAAGTGACTCACGAAAGAGATATCAGAAAATATATAGGTATAAATATATAGGTAGATACATAATATAAAATAAATAATGTACTAATAGTAATACATTTACGTAAATAAATACCTTATTAAAACATAATACACTTAAATAGTTATAAAGTTTTATAATAAGAGTATACCCATCATCAGTATTTAAGTAACAAAAACAGTACGGCCATAGCTACTCATAACTGAGTTATGTCTCTTAAATAACATGAATAATAAAAACTGGGTCACAACAGGAAAAATATCGAGAAAAAGATTACAAATCGTCTGTGAACTACGAGTAATGTGTCACAGAAATTCACTGCTGGTATGAATCGCCACCGAGAATTAAATAAAAGAGAGAAAAATACTCAAAAATTTACTACCGACTTTTTACGAATTTTCCTTTGGTACAGCTAGAGGTTATTACCCAACTTTATAAGTGTTCATTTCACCCGTGGAATTTAGACAGAGATCGCGACGGACCAAGTTAATTGAGTGTAATGTTCTTATTTGCATATTTTTATCAATGTCTTTCGGGTCTCGGATCTATCGTGAGTTTCGACATAACTGGCAATTGAAGAGCTCTCAGTAACTCTCTTCAAATGGAATTATTGTTATTACTAAAATCATTTAAATTGTATGGTTAATGAAGTAAAGTTGGTATTTTTTGTGATAGTAGAAAATTGGCAGCCTTTTTGTAAATAACAAAATACATTTTTCCTGATTTTTTGTCACAAGCATCACCAGCTCCATAAACACCATCTGCCATAAAAGATGAATAATATAATCGTACAATCGTAATTGGAGTGAAAGCAAAGCAGAGACTTTTATTTTTGTTGGGCAGTTGACAAAGTATTTAATCATTGTAGTGACCAATGGCGAGATTTGCGTTGAGTTGAGTTTAAGGGTTAAAAAGTTTTGCTAAAGTTATAGAATAACGCTATTGCGTACAACATTACTGACCGGAATTGACCGAAGTATCTTCACAGGAGATCGAAGAAAAGAATAAAAAGATTTTATAATTCTGTTTTGTTACCCGCCTCTCTTCTTCTCATGCAGGCGAGGACAAGAAAACATGAAAGTCGGCTTTGCCTTCTCCTCCCTTTGCGTTTGCCCTGGTATCCAAGGACTACGGTAAGAGCCCCTTCCTAACTCAACTTCTTTTTGCAGCCCTTGTAGACGTATAAAAGGGAATGGTTCTAGTACCTTTTAACTCTTCAACTGCTGATGCACTGATCAGTGCGAGACATAATAGATTTTCTATTGTGTTATGTATCGCGGCGGTCAAAAGGTTAATAATCATATTAAAACCCAAAGACAATTTTACATACTGATCATAAGTTAGGTAGAGCTTGTACCATGGTACTCAAAATTAAATGTAAAAAGAAACATGCATCTACGCCCAGAATGTAGTTCAGTTTATCTTCCTCGCTGCAGTCGTTCACTCTTTACAGAATGGTCGTGGTTTCATAATAATGCCTTTCTGGGAACAGACAATCCTTCCATTCTTTATGAATCGAAAGATCTCAAAATAATGGAAGCAGATTCGTTAAACAATTAATGCTTAATCATATTGTCAATGATGGGAAGGAGTCAGGCAATATAAGAGGAAGAAAGCGGATTCAGAATGTAATAAAATCGCTTGTACAGAATAGAACATTTCATTTTCCAAGATTTTTAAGGTCTTTGAAAATGAATGTCTACTGTAAAAAGAATGCATAATAAATTACTTTAAATATAATTCTTAAAATTGTTTACTCAAAAATGATAATTGAAGATTATCCAAGACATATTCCTGAGCGTTTAAAATAAATTCAATATAAAAACATTTTATTATTCAAACATTTATTGTAGTACAAGAGAATTGAGGTAATAAAATTAGCATCAAAACGGATCTTATAAAACATTAAGTTTACAAAAACTTAACTAAATATAAATTTGACCTTCAATAAAATAAGGTAATAATTCCTAAGGTTCCAATTATACAGTAAGCCGGTGTTGACTTCAGTGAACTGTTGGCCAACTTTACTAAGATCAGGGAATATATTATATTGATTAGTAGCTAATTACTCTATCCTAAAACATATTTTGCAACACTACATCCATTCCTAATGAGTTTTACTACCAACTACTTTTAACCAAGCTATCCGCGAATCACATTATTTTTAACCCTTTTCGCTCTATATTGCGCTTGATTTAGCCAGCCAGAGGTGACTTCTTAAATTAGTGCACTACCGCCTCAGACTATTGTTTTTAATCCTACTACAAAACATGACTTATGCAGACAGGGTTATGGTCTGCGTGCATTCTTCAATCAAAAGCGTAATTTGACAGCTTCTTCTACTTTCATTTAAGAGCCGCTCTTGTCGGTGGAGCAATTGCCATTCCTTTCCATTTTCTACCCGTTCTTTGACCTCTTGAAACGACGAGTCCCCAACTTTTTCAAATTAATTAATTAGTAATCGGCACCAAATGATGCAAATAAATGCTAGGTAGGTATCCATAAAGATCTGAATAAGGTCTTCATACATTTGAGACGAATTTCGAACGAGTTGTTTCATAAGCTTATGCAATAAACGTATTTCTTTTTTATTTCATACGTAGCTGTATTATGTCTAGAGTAAACACATAACCAAGTTTCGTTAAAAATGTACAAACATTCTGATAACGTTAAGAATCAAAGAAGTTGCTTGCGTTGCTTACCTTTTATGTAGCTAAGTGTCTCTCTCAATGTAAGGAGTTTCAAAAGGTTTAATTCCCATTAGAGAACTGGCGTTTTATACAGCTGTAGGTTAATGGAGTAACGTAGGTCCCGGTCGCCGGTAAACGGCTGCTTGTAGTTCCACCCGTGAGTTTGTGTCAACATAGATAGACATTAAAGTGCAACGTACCTACAAAGTTTTCTATTATAGCGAAGGTGGAATATATTAGATGTATGAAGATTGTCCTGGATGCAACTGTAATGTTTAGAAGTTTTGTTAGTGTGAACAAGAAGTAAACAACTTGTTTAAATGATTTTGTTAAACTGGTATTGTGTGTATGTAAATTGATTGCGAGAAACGTTATTGGCTAATGAAATTTGAGAAAAATTTTGGTGACATTAAGTTATATTCTCAGATACTACATATGTTTATTTTTAATATCACTGGGCGTGTCAACAGATTTGACTATTCTAATTGATATTGAACTATCGTAGACATCATAAAATTTTATTTAATGAAACTGAATCCAACCATAACAGGAGTAAGCTGGTCGTAACGTCAAAAAATAGGGGTAGTTATACCTTAAATTAGTTAGAAAACCTGATTATATTTTTATTTTTTTATTTATAGTCTCACGCCTGTATCCCCGAAGGGGTAGGCAGAGGTGTAAATATTACACCCACATTTCGCCATGAATTTGTAGGTCCCACGTAATAGGGGGCGAGCCTATTGCCATTACTGGGCACACCACCAGAATCCGGACTGCTGCAGAGTATTCGGAAAAACCTAGTAACACTTTTGCCCGACCCGGGAATCGAACCTGGGACCTCCGATCAGCAGTCGCATACGCTATCCACTGGACCACGGAGGCAGTCAGTCAGTCGGCAGAAAACCTGATCTAAAGTTGTTAAATACTTTAGTTGACTATTCATCTTTGGAAACAGTATTGCTGCGTGAACATCTGCAATTATTATATCAACCAAAAGCTTTCAATTTATTTATAAGTAATTAATCCTGATATAGCGTAGTTTAATTGAGCGTAAACTACGCTGCCAGGTTAACCGGACCTGCCGTGCCGTAATTCCGATCATGACCTCTGTAATAAGATTTTCCATGAGGTTGTTTTTGGTGTCACTGCTGCTAGTATTTTAGAGGGTTGTTTGGAGTCAATAAAACGGTGACTTATTTAGACCAATTTCATCGGAGTCTGCTAATAAAGCAACAAAAGATACTTAGACTTTAGTTTGATGCAAATATTAATCATGTTATATAAAATAAAAAATACAATAAACATAATCACAAGGCTACAAAGGGGCAGGAAAAGAAACGCTCCGTGACTACTACGCAGTAACTGTCTTATTTATACTTTTATAATACAAAATAAGGTTTACCTAGTTAGAGAAAGATGACTTATAAAATAGTTATAGTTCATTCACTGGAAAATTTTACACATAAATCCTCAACATAAAACAGAGTATGACTGCATTCGCAAATAGAAATAAAATTCTGACAGAAAAGACATGAGTACCAATACTTCAATGGTACCAGGCAGATTTTGTGCTTCAACCTAACCGTGCCTGTCGAGATTCGTTCCGCAGTTTAATTCGATCTGTGTCGTAATTTTTGTGACACGAAAATGTCTATATCGTGTGTGCGGAGGCTTTGCCAAACCGTATAAAGCGAGCCGTGTCCTATTTACCGGCTAGCCTCAACCGTCATACGCGTCCCTGTACCAGACGTACACTACGTATCACTGGTACTCCGTGTTGCAGTCGGTTTTTAACATTATGATGTACCTCTTTGATGCTTGTATGCCACAAAGTTGTATATGTGGCCGTAACTTCGATCGATTCACGTTGCATCATTTAAACCTAGTATGACGGGTATTTCTTCATGTTTCTAATATTATACAGTGAGATGATAGTTTACTAAATGTACGTGTATGTGCATGTGCAATTCAATATTTCCTACGCTCCATTGATTAATGTTTGTAATACATCTAAATCCTGTTGAATATGATTGATTCTAGCTTTGGTATTAATTTATATCTTAGTTTCCTCTTACTGCTGAGTTCTAATGAACAGAAATAGCTATGTAGTAATGTAACAAGTTTTACTCAAAATACACTAAGAGATAGGCCAAATAATAATTTACAGCCAGCCAGTTTCCTAAAATACTATGTAATTCAGTAAAACTTATTTCAAGTTTGGAACATGTACGCCGTTTTTACCTTATAATAAAAAGTATAACACAAACTGATGGCGCAAAATGGCAAAGAAAAATCTTCCTAATAGGGTATTCGTTGTTAGAGAGTCCTATATATAATTTTGAAGAAATCTCATTAAAAGAAGACCGAGTGCGTAAAACTTGAAGATAATTTCCAAAGTTCAAAATTCTCCTGAGAGACTTGGCTGAGTTTTTATCGGTTAGATAACTGTGGTGTACACGCTCACATATCGGCCATGTATACACACTGATCGAGTCTGAAGTTTGAAATAAAGTCTATTTTTTAAATTTATCGCCCTAAATTACATACGCGTGCATCTATAAAAGAGATTGCTGAACTCGGCACCTCTGATTCAACAAATTACATTATTATTTTTTATTACGTACAAGGCACTTAAGAATTTAGTAGACTCTAAAAAAGGTGAAGTCGTTATATTGTCAATTTAAAATTGTTTGATGGGATACAGTCATAAACAGTTCAGCATATTTAGCACTTTATACATTTGTTGCAAAGTTTATATGATAAAACAAACAAACCGGCGTTATATACCTATATTTTACAATGTTTAAAGAATGATATATTCAGACTCTTTGATAAATGTGTCTTTTTGTAATTTTGGAAGTATGTTCGTACGCTGTGTGCACTGTGTATGTGTATTTAATAGCCTCTAACTTCTTCTTCTTTCTTTCAGCGTTATCCCAGTTTCAGATTTGGCTGAATATTAGCTTTTCCACAGAGCGACTGCCTGTCTGACCTCCGTAAACCGAAGGGGTAGCGATATTCCATGGTTCAGACTAGTGTCAGTTTTTATTTATAAGGTACGTGCGCCCTGTAACGACTGTCAAAGATCTTCATGACAACCGGGACCGACGGTTTAACGTGCTCTCCAAGGCACGGGACAAGCGATAATTAACAATTCAATACGCACTTAACTCCGAAAAGTCATTGGTGCGCGCCGTGGATTCGAACCCGATACCCTCTGCATGGCAGTCTGTTGGTATATCCACTCGGCCATAATAGCCTCTAACTTATGTGGTAGCAAATTAATCATGTTTATACAACTCCACAGTTTGCATTAACAAACTATTTGCACTCGCTAAATTTAAATGTCGCTGCTACGTATTCTAAATAATGCAATAGACATTTATGAAAACACTGAACAAAAACATTAAATCATTTTCGCAGCACTCATAGCTTATATAATTGTTTAAACATGTTTTAAATTTTCAACATACGGGTTAAAAAAATGTTGGTGTTCAGAGTTTGAATTTCGGCACCACCGGTCTTTTCAACTATACGCAAATTCAGAATCTACGGTTATTTGCACAGTAATCATGTTTTCTCTATTTGCGAATAAGTAGACTACTACTAACATACCTAAATGGTAAATTATTCCCAAATAAATTGAAATTGGACAAAAAGAAGATGAATTGTTTTATACTAAAATATGCTGTTATGAAATAAATACATTTTGGATAAAAAGATGATTGTGATGATAATATTAACTGATGTATAAAACTGATGACTGTGCGGCATTTTTTATTCCAAAAGACACAAGGAAAGATACAAAAACGAATAATATAGTTCAAGTATTTAATGAAGTAAACCAAAACAAAGTTGGTATATTAAACGTAACGCGTCGTGGATATAAAAGCGTTATCATATCGCGATGTTTCCACGCGCCTTGGGCGTTTACAACTTGAGTGGCAACTTGAATGTCATGCTGACACAGTTCTATTTCAAGCCAAGTGCACGGGAATGTTTATATTGACAAAGGATACGGTTTTAAGTGTGTTACGAAACTTAGTAGTTGGTTTGATAGATAGATATACTCTTTATTTTACACCAAATAATATTGAACAGTACACATTTTGTGAATTGGCTTATACTACAGCATGTACAAATGGCGGCCTTATCGCTAAAAGCGATCTCTTCCAGGCAACCTTTGGATGGACAGAAATGATGTAAGCAATCAAGTGTGGCGATGGTGTAGTTAATTAATTAAATAATTTAAAATAATATACATACTAAATATACATAAATATATACATATTTGATATCATACAAATTCTACATAAAGAACGTACCCATATGTACATACATTATTGTATATAAATATATACCTATAAACTATACGAGATAGAATGTCATATATAACATAATAATATCATTATACTAATAACTATGCTAAAATACAGATGCAGTGAAAACTACTCTTAAAGTAAGACCTGGATTCTAGGAGAACAGTGCATGATGTTAAATGGACAGGTAGTGCCTTTTTAACATGCCTTTAAAAATGTTCAAAGAATTTGCTTTCCGAATCTCTGGTGGTAACGCATTCCACAGTCGCGCAGCCTGTTCAGCAAATGATTTGCTAAAGAAATTTGTGGAATGCGTTGGGATCTCCAGCGTCAAATCTTCAGACGACCTCAAGGACCTCACATGTGCGTCATTAAGGAACTTAAAACGTTCTTTGAGATAAAAAGGAGTACTGGGATTAAACAGGATATTATACAACAATGTAAGAATGTGAGTATTCCGGCAAAGACGAATCGGGAGCCACTTGAGTCTGTTTCGAAATTCTGAGACATGATCATATTTGCGCAGTCCAAATATGAATCGTATACAAAAGTTTTGAAGACGCTCAAGTTAGTCTAACTGCTCCTCAGTGAGGTCAAGATAGCTGACATCAGCGTAGTCAATTACGGGCAGAAGCAAAGATTGTGCAAGTGCAATTTTAGTGGCAGTTGGTAGGAAATTGCGTAACCTACGCAATGAGCCCGCCGAAGCAAACAGTCTGCGACTTGTTTCTTGCAGTTGAATACTCCAAGACATGGTTTCGTCAAAGTAGACCCCTAGATTTTTTACAGTTTTACTGAAAGGGATATTTTTGCCATCAAACTTGATTTAAGGTAAATCGGACCAGCAAATTTTAGACACCATGCGGGGACTGCCTACAATAATTAGTTGGGTTTTGTCAGGATTTACTATGAGTCCATACTGCTTACTCCACTCGCAAATCCGCGCCAAGTCTGTGTTGATAGCAGTACAGGCTTCGGGCAAGTTATTTAAGGGTGCTTGTGTATAGATCTGTAAATCATCTGCGTAAAGGTGGTAGGATGAAAGTAAATGTTTTGAGATAGAATTTATAAATATCGCGAAGAGTAAAGGAGATAGCACGCCACCCTGTGGTACACCGGCATTCGTGTCAGACCAAGTGGAATAGGTGTCTTCGATGCGTATACGTTGCCGGCGACCAAACAGGTAACTATGAAACCAGTCAACCGCCGTTGGAGATATGTTAAGAGAGCGTAGAATGCCAAGTATGATGTGAAAATCTACCGTGTTGAAAGCATTGCTGAAGTCAAGTAAGGACAAGACGGTAAGATTCCCACTATCCATACCTAGCCTGATGTCATCTGACACGCGGACCAATGCAGTAACGGTACTGTGCCAGGCCGGAAGCCGGAATGATAGGGATTTAGGAGTGCATTTTTACATAGAAAGGAACTGAGTTGTGTGTGAATGAGACGTTCTAAGACTTTTGACAGGAAAGGTAGTATGGATATTGGTCGATAATCTGAGAAGGAACAGGGTTTAGGTTTCTAGGGTAAAGGAATTATAAGTGCATCTTTCCACGCTGTTGGAAAGATGCCACGGACAACGGAGTGATTAAGGATGTGACATAGGACAGGAAGAATTTCGTCTAGGATGGGGAGGATCATTTTACGGCTGAGATTATCGTTACCGACTGCATTAGACGTCATTGCTAATATACTCTTCTTAACATCACAAGCGGCAAATTGCGAGAAGGCAAAGGGAGAATAATCTGGGGTTGGCAAGGATGAAAGAAGTTGTAAAGTGTTTCTTTTCGTATTTCCATCTAGTTTGGACGAAGTAGTAAAATGTAAATTGAGAGAATCAAGGTGGACATTATTCGGAATGGATTGCTGCTGTGACTTACCAATACCCAATGTTTTGAGAAATTTCCAGACTTTAGCTGGATCACCATTTTCAACGGATTTATGAATATGTTGGCGTTGCGCTTTCCTACACACTTTGTTGCAGTGATTTCTTAGAGCCATGTATCTTTCTTGGTTCAAAAGAGTAGGCCTATGCTTAAATTTAGTCTTGGCAGCAGATTTTTTGGCCATGATCTTTTTAATATCTTCTGTAAGCCAAGGTGCTGGTAAATGTTTAATTTTGATAGCACGGATTGGCGCATGCTTGTCATATAGCTGAATGAGATTCATTGTTAAAATATGGACTTTCATATCTACACAATCTGAGGAATAAAACGTGTCCCAAACTATTTTACTGGCATCCTCACGCAACTTGGCATGATCCATGCCACTAAAATTGCGCTGCAAGATAATCTTCGGCTTCGCTTTGGGTGGGCGTATTTTGTATGACACAAAGATAACGTCATGGTAAGAGAATGCATCAGCTGTGCACTGACCATGCTTAGAAACAAAGTTAAGAGAAGATACTAGTATAAGGTCAAGAAGAGAAGAAGCGAAATTAGGGAAGTGATGAGTTGCATTTAAATTTAGAATGGATAAATTGCAGGACTCAGTGGCACGCCGAAAAGAGGTGGCACGAGAATCCTGTTTGAGAAGGCATGTATTAAAGTCGCCCATAATAATAGTGTGGTCGTACAAGGGAGTCAAATTCTCCAAAATTTGCTCGAAGGATGAAAAAAAGTTAACACGACACGACGGGGAGTAGTAAACGCCTAAAAGTAGTTTCGTGTGGTGCAGTTCCACCTCTAGAAAAAGATGCTCGCCAGCGTTAGCCGGTGGCGGCTGTGTTGACATAGAGACTATATGAAAAGGAATGTGAGAACGTAAGTATATTTTTGTTGTTGTTATTTGGTTTGTATTTCGTATCTCCTACTTACTTTATATCTACAAGTTTGAATGTAAAGGGAACTCGTTATGTAATATAACTTTATGAGATACAAGTGCGGTGTATTTGTGAAAGAGTACCTAGTTGGATACGTTTTCTGCAAATAACTGAATTTGTTTTCTTTATAATCTACTGAAAGCTATTGTATGACCCGATTTATGAGGAATGCTAGAAATATCTCTTAGCTTTTCCACAGAGTCTCCGACGTCTGACCTCTACAACTCAAAGAGATAGCAATATTACATGTCAGTATATTCACGGATACTGAGTCACTATAACGTCTGTGAAAGATATTCATAACAGCCATACCGACGGGTCAACTTGCTCTCCGAGGCTCGGGGCAAGTAATAATCAACAGTTGAATACCCACATAACTTTGAAAACTCAGTAGTGCGTGCGATGGATTTGAACCCGATATTGCACCTGTGAAGCGGTATAATGTCCACGCGCCTTCAAGGCGGGATAAAATTGTTGACGAGACCGAATTCCGGCAAGATCGCGCATGCCGTACCACGCTGTGGGAGATTCGCGTAAATCTACGTAAAGTCAAGGACATCATAGTGGTTAGGCCGATCATATCTCGGGAGTCAAACTTTCCGCTTCCACCAGGCACTAACTAGACTGGACGCTGGACACGTAGGAATATAACCACGACTACACTATTGATCCGAACAACCATTCCTTTGTTCTTATTAAAACTCTAGCAACACTGCGTATTAACCTATTCCAATTTAAACTTTAAAAGCAGAGTTCAAAATATTGAAAAGTAAACATAGTAATTGCAACCAAAAACCTTATTCTGATAATGGCTTTATAAGACCCAGCTGTCCAGGTTAAAGCAAGTTGGAATAAATCCTGCTTTTAAAAATATAGCATTAAAATTTTCAGCTAAGTCCTCTGAATTGCACGGCTTCGAGAATTAGACGCTGCTGTTGTAAGTCGCATTGGAGCCCAGAGTACTTATTGCTTCCCAGATTAGACAGAATATTAGCTTTTTCATAAGGTGATTACAGTACAACACAACTCCAAAATTCAAAGCCATATTAAAGAGTGCCGACCTAACGGCTGTCAGAGAACTACACTACAGCCGGAACAGACCAAAGCAACTGCTTAAAGAGCAAACAACGGTACTTTAAACATCTTTTATATTGCAAAAAATTATATTTGTAGATCGTTATTGTGTATGCGGTGTTTGTATATCCTGGTCATAAATTATTCTGAAAGTTATAGCTTTCCAACTGTGGATCTCAATCTGCATACATATTAGACGAAAAGGTCTATTTCTAGTTATTGCATAATATGGCTATTCAATTGACGTCGTCTATCACTTTCACATCCTATGACGTTGTCTTTATTCACATCTGAATCTTAAAAAAGAACTTTAGCCAGCTAAATAAGACATGAACGCAAACGATCGAAGATGGTTTTTTTGCATTGAAGTTGTACACGAGGGTTACAAAATACGCTGACGTCTAAGTTTGTGGCGCAGTGGCGTTATTGCCTCAGTCGTCTTTACTCCTTCCTACTATAACTTTATGTTTGGGATTTAAGTTATTCCGCGCTAATACAATTTACATAAACTGCATTTTATGACTTAAATCCACCCAGTAGAACGATTGTAAGAGCCAAATCTTGTATGAACATTTTAAGTAACTCTTGAGCAACATACATGTATACAAATCGTCTAAAACTTTTAATATTATCTTCCATTCAAGTTTCTACAACAAACATAATCATGGACATAACAATGTCAGATTTTTTCCAAGATTAGTAGAACCAGAACTTTTAAGCGCTTGAAAGAAAAGGCTTGTGTCCACTAAGAATAAATCGGTTTGATTGCAGTATCTACAGATTCATTATGATTTTAAGATGTCAATAAAGTTTATTATTTATCATAAATAGGTAAGATTAATGTTATTTTTAGGATTCTAAAAATAATATATTTATTGTTGTGACAGTGAACACCAATCAGGGAGCATTAAGTCAAACAGTACGTCTGCCATTCATGTTGTTGACGTTTTAGTAGTAAATACAACTAAAACGTCAAACTTTCTACCTGTCAAATCGAATATAACAAAATAAATGTGGGTACATCAGAACAGATTTCATTCACGGTTTGTTTTGTTTTGGGCTTTGTGATATCACTCAACCGCCATGATGGTTTACAGCGTTTTCGTGTCAAATTCAAAAAGGTTTTTAAAAAGCCGTAATTAGAAATGTTGCTGATCGATATTTGAAGAAAAAATCAGGTATTTCAGTTTAACATCTAATAAAGGAACGAATAAATCGCTTATTACATTTTAGGACACAAGCCTATTGTAGGGTAACACGATACATCCACTTTATATTATTGGCCGGAGAATAATCGTTTCAGTATAAGCCTTTTCTTGGAATCACAATTACTTAATTGACAAATACTCAAAGCAAAGAATTAAAAAAAAAAACATTTTAATTTTTTGCTTAAATATAGATTAAATTGAGTCTGATGTGATTACGAAACTGCATAATTTTCTCAAGCCATTGAGTGTCTAAACTGAATACACAGGTATTATCTCTGACAAAAGGATGGTACCCAGGCGCTATTGTGCCATGGAGAAATTATACTAAGCATAAACAATAAACCCATAGACATTTTTGTACGTGAATTGTGTGTGTATATTATGATAATTAAATTTTGCATTTCTAATTGAAAAATGTGAGTTAAGTATCATCATCATCATATCAGCCGAAAGACGTCCACTGCTGGATATAGGCCTCCCCCAAGGCTCTCCACATAGACCGATCCTGTTAAGTATATTTTAAAGTTATACGTGAGGACATGTAATTGGATATCCGCTTCTTATTTTTTTTTTGTCAAATTGGAATAAGCTGTTGGACCACCTATAAATAAATAAAATTTCATAATAATTGCAACCGAGACAGACATTTATTGTACCTATTACCTACCTCTTGATAGACTCGTGTCGCCATTTATTCCATAGAATCCTAACAAGAGAGATTCAGTTACAACCAAGCATAATTTTTCATCACATTTATTTAAAAAAACTGACTACTTACCATAAATAAATAAGATTTTACGGAGGCCGTATATTTTAAGGAAGCGACTTACAACAGCAGCGTCTAATTCTCTCTTGGATGCAACAATGCTAGGACGATGATAATGATTAATGAAGTTTTACACGACGGAAATGTAGAATAGAATTCTATAATAGAACTTAATAATTTAAAATAGAATTCTCAGGCAAATACCTTTTAAAGCCGTCCGTTACATGATTGAACACCTTTATACAATCATGTAGTTGGTAATTACATATCATGGATGGTTTGATGTCGACATTGGCCATAGTGTTACTTATTTTTTTGTTAAGAAATTCTGAGTAACACGTGGATTTAAAAGATTTGCGTACCCGCTTATCTGTCTTGCGTTCGGCTATTGAAATACGAGTGTACCTACTATATGCCTTTGGAAGTTATTTGTGATGTTCTACGTATATGAATATAAACCAATAGAAGATAACATTTTGTATCTTGTATTACGTTGATATTTTCGCTGAAATAATACATTATATTTAAATCATCGAACTGCTTTATTATCAGTTATTTTTCAAATATTCATCAAAACATACGTACATATAATTTGATGTGTATGTTTGTAATGTTGTTTTAGGAATGTACATGTTCGTTACTAAAGTACACTAGTTGTTCTTCTATAATAGATTAGATTGTTCACCTTATTTGTTAAACTATTTAGCTTAAATATATTTATTTATTTATTTAACACTTTATTGTACACTAAGTTGGACATTAAAAATTGATCATTTTACAAACATAGTACAATGGGCGGCCTTATCGCTAACAGCGATTTCTACCAGGCAACCTTTGGATGGATATTATTGGCAGGAAAGAAATGGTACTTATCAGTGTACCAGTAAATTATGATTTACTTTAAATATATACATATATAAAATAAATAGTACAATAATATACCTACTCATACATAAATAACTATGTATATATATATATATATATATACATATATATATATATATATATATATATATATATATATATACATACATAAATAATATTTAATACATACTTATAATTTTATATAAGGAATGTTATAATGATAGATAGTGATCCTTGACTAGAGATTTGAACCTTGTTACCGTCTGAGCCTGCCTTATATGAAACGGTAATGCATTCCATAGCCGGACAGCAGTCACAGAAAAAGATTTATCATAAAAAGCTGTTGAATGTACTGGCATCTTCAGTTTCAAATTTTCTGATGACCTTAAATAACGGTTGTGCGTATCATGAAGGAATTCGAATCGTCCTTTAAGATAGGAGGGAGTTGAAGGGTTAAACAGTATATTGTACAGCAAAGAAAGAATGTGAGCATTCCGGCGATATCGTTTTGGTAACCACTTGAGTTGTGTTCGAAATTGTGAGACATGATCGTATTTGCGTAATCCAAATATGAATCGTATACAGAGATTTTGAAGGCGCTCAAGTTTTTCAAGCTGGTTTTCGGCAAGATCTGGATAGCTGACATCTGCGTAATCAATAATGGGTAATAAAAGAGAGTTTGCAAGTGCAATTTTGGTGGCAGTAGGAAGAAAATTCCTAAGTCTTCTTAGAGAACCTGCCGATGCAAACACCTTACGACTCACTTCTTGGATCTGCGAGCGCCAGGAGACGGTTGAATTGATAGTTAGGCCCAGATTCTTCACTTTATCCTGTATAGGAATAACTGTGCCATTAAAAATAATGTCTGGAAGTTGTGACCAGTCGATTTTCGCTATCATTCTCGAACTACCAACAACATAACCTGGGTTTTCGAGGGATTCACTTTAAGTCCATAGGATTTACTCCAGCTGCTAATCTGTGCAAGATCATTGTTGATGGTATCTATAGAATCTGATAACTGTGCGAATGGCGACTGCGTATAGATCTGGAGATCTATATATTTAATCATATAACATTGCTGTACATAGTTTTGAGGAACCTAAATCTAAAACATAAATAAAATTGGAACCATTCTTCTAAATGGTCACGCTGACGAAGTCGGGATTAATAGCTAGTACGGTTCTCAATGTTTTATCTATCAGATATAATGGTTATCTAATTCGAAAGCCCGCCCTTCGTCTAAGATTAAACAGATTTTCACTGAAAACCATTTGAGTCTGTATTTGGATTATTTTACCTAAACCACAATATTTTTATGTACTTTATACAATAATTCTTTTATAATAATGTATATACTGGAAAATCGGATTAAAGACGGACCAGACAGTATTAATCTTGTTATGCATGTAATGAATAGTAAAATCTAAAAATATTTCATACACGCACAGCTCTTGTTTCAGAAATATTTATCATACCTACTTTGTCGAAAAACAAACAGTAAACTAAAAATCAGTAGTTTGTTCTATGCCACCGTACAGTTATAACTAATAGTGCAATTTTATTAAAAACTAGAGGAAGCCAGCAGCTACGCCTGCATTTTTTTCCCGATCCCGTAGGCATTTCGGGAAATTCCTTCTTAGTGCACCCCTACGGTCCCCAAGGAACATACATGCAATTTCAGCTTCTTGCGCCCATTTAGTTTCGGCTGTAGCGTGTCTGTCAGTCAGTCAGTAACGCAAGGATTTTATATATTAAGATAATTAAATATTGCCTACAAGCCAATAAAGTAACCACTTTATTACGTCGCGCAAATTTCTTTTCATAGGATTGTCTTTATAATAAAGCTACGTAGATATTATTAAGCACACAATTTCATTCGAGAGATAGCTTTATTGCTGAGATTTGATATCACTATTTACAAAATATTTCTGCTAAAACAATAAAATTCAGTTGTATATATTAGTCCTTGTCAAATATTTTTATAAAAGGCGTATTTAAACAGTAAAATAAACGATAAAACTGGAGCGCAACCCTTAGACTTATCTGTGAAAGGCGTAAGAATAACACTCTAAACTTTACTCTCTTTGTTTGTTAGCTAGAATTTTTGTTTTGCGTGGATGACATTGTCAAAGGATCCCCCTTTGTCCTCGAGGGTTTACGGAGATATGATGACAACTAAGTTCAATAAAATACAATCTATTTTTGCGGACGTTCAGTTCTCAACACGTTTCTTTCGAATTCATGGACAGTTTAAGGGTGTAATATCGTAAAAGAAATGATCCGCCATGTAATATCGAAGCACTGATGGTTGTAGTAACAACCTGTTAAAGTTTGACGACTACTTTCAAATATTGTAACACCAATAAGTTTTGTTGACTTAAACTTATACCTAAACTTTAAGAACGACGAAGGTATTGAGTTGCCTTGTGTATTACCAAATTAAATTATTGTATAAATTAATAAGTTTGTCTTTACTAAATAATTTATTGAGTTACTCAGTACTCAGTTTATTCAGTTTTCATAATAAACATTACCAAAAATGTCATACAGTCCCGTAGTCTTGTACAAAATTCGCGCGAAGAAGCTTTTGTTCATTCCTTTTGTTCAACAACTTCAATTTTGTAAAACTTATTTAATTAGCATTCCTACGCTGTGGTTCAACTACTGTTTGAACAAGTAAATCTAAGATTTATCTCGCCGCGAGAAACCACCTAACTCAACTTAATATTCAAAACATTTACGTATCAAAGTGTTCGGGGAAGTGTTAAAGCAAATTCGATAAGCAGAAGGAACAACACGTTCCCATTACACATTTTCCTAATAAACTTTGCGTGTAAAAGATATGTCGAGGTTTATTATATTACGTGTTGATGTGCCTCATTAGGTTGTGGATTCTAATTTCGTGCGAAATTGGATGGCAAATAAACGTAGCTCAAAATTGACGTGCAAATCTTTTACAAAATCCAAATCCTGACAAGAATACGTTTTCTGGGACACTCGGATCGCTTACGCCTTTCTTTATTATGTAAATATCATCAGTGTCTGGCGAAAGTTTGCAAACAAATATTCCCCCAATGCCGATCCATTAGAAAAGGAAAGAACATTTGCTTGAAAGGAACAAGAGCTCACGACCGACGCTCCTCTGATGATATTAGAAGTACGCCCCAAACTCTTTGTTTGTACACCACAGGTTAATATTAGTTTAGGACTAATGATTCATTTGCCACGGCTCGAATTACTTGTGCTACAATGTCTATATAGGTAATTTGGCGTTTACTTTATCCAGACCTTGTCTGAAAGACCGAGTTACTAAATTATATAACAAAACGTTTTACACGTAAATAGCTTACCTAGTCTATTAGCTAATTACGGATTGGTATGAGTGTTAGTTTGTCAAATTATTTCACTTGTCTATTGTGTATATTTTGTATAACCGAAGAGTGGTTTTTAGGGACAGGTCTCCCAGTCTGCGCCTTTTATTCCTATTATAGTTAAAAAAATTAGCTTAGTTTAATATCAAAACAAAATTGTAATTAGTATAAAAGCAGCATTATGTAATTAGAGTGTATTAAATGTACCTGCCTATTCATGCCGGGCCTAAATGAAAAACATATTTATAGCAAAGTTCTAGTCGAAATGTTTTACATAGGATAGTATTTTATGGGTAGTAGGCGGGTGTCTCAAAAGACTCATTAATGACTAACCCAAAACTCGGAACATAGAAACATGAAATACGAGGAGTGTACTATTGTTGTACCCTTCATGACGCAAGCGAGGGAATTGTTTAGGCCGACCACTGGCTTATAGTTGTGTTTATAGTTAGGGAACGAGGGGGCGCACTAGTCAAATGGATACTAAAGATTGTTGATAAAATTTTTGATCTGAGGCCCGGTTCTCATTATTCCGGGTCGAGGGTTGTATCAATGTGAATACCTTCAAGTAATCAAAATGAACTGTAAGTTGACCGTATTGAACATAATCACATCACTTTATTGTGTGATTTAATATCAGATGGGTATTTTTTTCTTAAACTTAAATAATTTATGCGTCTTAGAAGTCATTTAAAGTCTTCACTAGTTGGCCAGTATATGACCATAAGCTTACCAAAAATGGATATACGACCTATACAGTTTTTTTAAAGTACATTTTCATGAGGTGTATTAACCATGAATTAATTTTTTCTTTGACGTAAATCCAAGCTAACTTTAAAACTAAAGAAGATAGATAGATTTTGATGATTTAACCTTTTGTCATCCACAAATTTTAAGAACCTTTCTCATAGATCATTTTTTATAACTTCAAAAAGAAAAAAGTTATGAATTTTTATGTAAAAAAAATAGTTTTTCTGCACTCCTGAAAAGTCAGGTTTTGGTTTATACGACCTTTCTATCCAAAGGTATCGATATTATTTTCTGAGTCACGAAAATTAATATCGTTGAAATAATTTGCATAGGGTTCCCACCAAGAACTTAGGGTCCCAAGCCAACCTCACCTACAAGCGGTGCACCTGCCGATCAACGGACGAGGCTCTGGCAAACAAAATATCCCGAAATGCGGCAATAGGCTCGCCACCTATTACGTGGGATCAAAACACTGGCGAAAAGTGGGCGTTTAATATGCCTCTGCCTACCCCTTCGGGGAAACCGGTGTGAGTCTATGTATGTATGTATGAAATAATTTTGCCGCCGAATATAAGTGAAGACCAGACGGGAAAACAATGAATGTCAACTTTTTTGTGAAACTGACCTTTTAATGCTATCTGTGAGAATTGGGTAAAATCGTCGCAGTCAACTGTGATCTAACTGTAATAGTTCAATTTGTATTTGTTGTCCATGGCAAGAAACGGGTAAGTATGTCCGCGTGCCAAACGTCAAAAACCGTCGCCGTCGTTATCATTGAATTTGACAGTTTGAGCTGTCGAGTTTGTAATGTCAATTCAATGCAATATCCAGGAATGTCAATAATAACCTAGATGGTTTATGCTATGGAGTTGAGTCACTAATTTCAGATTTTGAACCATAAACTAGGTATTCTCAATCTCGTGGAAGTACGACAAGTAATACTTCAATGGATAGCAATGCATTTGGCATTTCAACAACTTACTCACATAATTATGTTTATTAATCCAAATATTAAATTGGTATTATAAATACTTGCATTACAATTATTTATTTTGGTTTGTCAATAGATCGAGGCTCATAGACAATACATATGTCATTCTTGTTAGACTGTGGCATTAAACATATCCCGTATGCCACAAATCGCAAACCCATAACAAGAAGCTGCAAGTTCTGAATCTGATTCAGGTCGTCACAGACAAATATGTGGTTGCTGTAGAACTTCGCTGATGAGAATTAGGTCTCACAGCATCAATAGTGATACAGAACGTGAGCGACATATCAGAAGTGTTATTATACAATGGATTAACCCATGAAATAAGTTATCATATGACTTACTAGCTTTTATGCGCGACATTGTGCTACTCCGCTCCTATCAGTCATAGCTATTAGCCGATAAGATATAAGGAGTATGGAGTTTGTGAAAAAAATATGCCAACTGAGTGAATAATGAAAATAAATATTTATTTTTAACAATGTGTTTTATTTTATTATTCAACTGACTTGGTACTAAACTTCAAAGAATAATGTTTTCTACTTAGTTTAGGCTATTGAAAATTAATATTGTAATTCCAATTTTAAATTGTTTACGCCCAGGCCAAAGTCCCATCCATACATTGTGGTCGGTCTCCTTTATATCATAAATAAGTTACTTTTTAGTACCTACTTATGTTAGTTACGTTTATTTATTTATTTAAGACTTTATACACAAACAAGGTGTACATAGGTGGACATAATGCCATGAGGCATTTTCTACCTGTCAACCTACAGGTGGTGCAGAGATAGATGTGGTAGGTGTAATAACGGATTTTAAAAGGAAGTCGTATTCTTAATTTTATAATATAAATTAAACAAATATCAACATAAAACGACCTAAAATGTAAAGAAAATGCCCATTTTTCTTAGAGACGCCGGCCCAGATGTGGACAGTCGAAAATCGTAGTAGTTGTTATTGCATTCGATAAAAGAGTGTTAAACTAGAATTTTGAGATTGATTAGAGGTCCATCACATTCATAGTTTTATTACAAGAAGTACTTTTATATGCTCACAAAACATTAGGTGTGTACCCACTTTTATTAGGATAGTTAAAGTATTTCGTAGTTTTGCTTCGAAAGGAATGAGTTAATCGTTTGGTAAGGGTAGAAATCCGAAAGAAAAGCCAGAAGTCGTAAAAGATCCAAAAACATAAAAAGCATTCACAATGTGCCCGAGCAAAACAAATAGGTAACAAACAAAATAAACTGAATATGACGTTATTGACATTTACTTAAGAGTCAAAAAACTGTTGCCATTTTACAGTTTTAAATGATATTGATTAATCGATATGGATTTCGGACATAGGTTATCTATATATCTATTTGGTTCAAAATCGAACTTATTTGTAGTTAATCGCATATATACCTTAAAATATACACATTTTAAATGTTTAAGGACCAAGTAGAGATTTGCTATTAACTCAAATCATTTTGAGTGGAGAAAACGTAAAATCGATTAAGAAGAAGTGATAATCGATTTAATATTATGATTTCTTTACTGGCAATTTCTTATCTATTACGTTTTGGCTATTTAGACGTTAACACATCTTTTTGAACCCATTTATTGAATAAGTTTCTCGGCACACCTTTAGTAAGGCCTATAAATTAAGTTATAAATAAAAACGATTATTCAACAACTAATTCAAACTTTATTGTGCTGTTCATGAGTTCCAACCTGGGCCAGAAATGGGCATTGTTCTTTAGAAACAAATGGGATATATATATACGTACATATATACACTTAAATGCATATATTATAACAAATAAATATACATAAACATAAATATCATACAAATTATATTAAAGATATATATCTATATACATATATAATACAAAAAATAAATATAAGGGTACATACTTATAGATACATAAATACATACATACTTATAATAAAGGATGAGAGTGATGTGCAGATTACTTTAATCTTGTAAATAGGAGATCCCGTACTTTCAATTTGAATGCAAAACGGTTAGTGGACAATCTTATTTCAAGAGGGAGCGCGTTCCAGAGTAGGATAGACTGTACAACAAAGGAAGAGTTGACAAACCCAGAATAATTGAGTTCCTACTAATTCTGAGCGTAACAGGATTGTTTATTAGTCAGAATTCAATTGATCTATGATTATAAATGTTTTTTAATACAAAAGAACTACATATATGGGGTTTTATGACAGTAAATATGACCATAAGCTTATCAAAAATGGATAAACGACCTTTACAGTTTTTAAAAAGTACATTTTCGTGGGGTGTATTAACCAAGAATTTGAATTTTTCTTAGACGTAAATCCAAGCTAACTTTAAAACTAAAGAAGATAGATAGGTTTTAATGATTTAACCTTTTTCAAACGCAAATTGTAAGAACCTTTCTCATAAATATTTTTTTTATAACTTCAAAAACAATAAAGTTATGAATTTTTATGTTCAAATATCGTTTTTCTGCTCTCATGAAAAGTCGGGTGATGGTTTATACGACCTTTCTACCCAAAGGTATCGATATGCAATAAGGATTTACGACGTCGAATTTAAATTATGCTTAGGTAATGCATTTAACACGTTAGGGCGTACAAACCATTTACAATTAACGACTATTTTTACGCCCTGAGTTAATAAAAATTATGGTCATTACATCATAACAAAACTACAAAAAAAACATTCGGCTTTTACACTGAAAATTTACCTTTTTTAAGAGACCCATGACCGAAAATTTCTGGGTCGCATTAACCATTTTGTGCGAATTTCTGCGTTTCGTATATACAGATCGATAGAGAAAAAAATCTGAGAAAAATGGTATATATAACTCAATTTGGCCAAAATAGTTCATACGACCTTTCTACCCAAAGGTATCGATATAGTCGACAAGTTTATACAAAGAAATAATAATGAATTTGATTATAACATCTCATGTTTTAAATTGGCTTAGTTTTACTGGCAAATAATTTTTCTAAAATAATTTCTATACTTTTCGATAAGTATATTAAATGAAACAGAATAGGTACATGTAGATATCGAGTTCCTATATACAAAGTCTCGGCAAGACGTTGTAGTGTGTGAACACTACATAGCACGTTTCCGCTATCGTGGTTAACAGCCATTTGTCACTGCTTTTAGAGATATAACAAACAGAACTCTGCGTGGTCCTAGTCGATCGGAATTTTAAACATTGTAGGCACTTTTTAGGAATCTTTATCAAAAAATCGGAACCCTGATAGCTTTGCCATATCTGTCTGTTTGTCTGTACTTCCGTATATCACAGCCATCTTATACCGAAACCATTAAGACTACGTCATTGAATATTTTTAGAAAGATGTATTCTGTGAACCGCTGCCCGACTTTATACAAACACAAAAAAGGAATGACAATTAAGGGACTTACTCTCCATACATGGACCTGACGTGAAAATATTTTTACAATGTATGCCACATTCTCCACACAGATATTTAAAACACACAGTCTAGATATTTAAAAATAATTTTGGGGTACCTGAAATTATCAATTTCTCAAAGTCAATCGTTTGAAAAATAGACGCTTCCAAAGTGGTTAAATGAGTGTCGTTCCCCCGCTCCTCCTTCCTCAAACTTATGAAGTAAGAGTGTGACAAATCTAAAAAAAACATATGCTGTAGATCGTAATAAAAACTTCCAACGAAAATTAGTTTGAAGCATATGGGGTCAGCAGTTTTTATATTTAAAAACCGCTAATATAACTTGGTCGTTAATACAAACACTATGAAAAACAAAGTTATTTGTGAAACAAAGTCATAGAGTCGTTCATGGGCGAGTCCGACTCGCTCTTGATTTAATTATTCATCCTTGCAACAATGTGGCTGTTTTCTGTCTGTATATATCAAGGACGTTTTATAAAGTCCTTGGTATATATTAAATCAGTGCGTTACTGATTGACTGACAGACGACGTGCAGCCAAAACTATTGATTTCAAGAAGACAAAATGTCTTATTTTTTTAATTTTAGGATGACATGTATGTTGCTTGGCGACCAGCCGCTTGTACTATGAAAGGATTTCTCAAAATTCCCATGGAAACGGGCAGAAATTGTTTATTTATTTATTTTTATTTATAGTCTCACGCCTGTATCCCCTAAGGGGTAGGCAGAGGTGTAAATTAGTGCAGAAATTGTACAATTAATAAAAATGAGTGGGTATAGCTGCGATCATCCTCTAGTTGCCGATGAACCAACAGCAAGCGCAATCTTACTTTAGCTTCGTTACTTTGCCGAAATCACCTTGGCAGGAAAAGTCTTCCTTTCCGTTCCACCTGGAGCATCAACAAATAGTACTTTTCCCAAATCACTATCCACGCTACGACACACACGATCAATATTATATTAAACGCTGTTCTTCAGTAAGTCTCGAGACATCATTTTGCAGGCTTTCGGCTAGTTCTAATGGTAATGGTGTAGTTTATTTCGTGTATGGCGTAATCTTTATTCATACGTACGCCAGCAAATGATTGTTCGGGCAGGTCATATTGAGTAATAGGATAGATATAACGACATATGTTTACTGTCAAGCAACTGTTTATTAGATTGTTGTGGGAACCTAAAAATGACCTCGGCCAATAAAATTGGTCTTCATATTTATGCCATAGCTATGCAGCATCTCAAACCCATGGGGTAATCGTTGGGGACTTTTACTTATACTTGCTTCAGACAATGTCATCCCAGTGTTTATGCCCATCCAGTAAAATGAAATGACTCGCCACTCTGCGAGCTGTTTACTTATACATGTGCGAATACGTCCAGCCTAAGCTGAACCCTATTTGATACAATTAATCATACAGATTTAAGCTCAATTTAAATTGCAAGATCCAAATGTTTGAAAATATACTATTCATAATCTTTCAACCCTCGTAATTTTACATTTGACTGATCATAATATATTAAGTTTCAACTAATTCAACTAAAGAGCTACTTTTATAGAGCAAATTTTAACCGAACAAATGCATCGTAATGTTTAATTTGACACAACTTTTTTATTTATGAACCGATTCGTATAAAACAAAGACTAAATATTATGTTGTGCTTACCACAATACACCAGTGAAAACCACATTCCAATTCGATTAGCCGTTTGCACAAACGCACAGACAGATGAAAAAAAATTATAATCATACAAAATAATTTAGCGAGTCTTAATCGCGTTAACTTAGCTTATTCAAGGTATAAATACCTATTTGTTTCCGACGTTTCGCTCGTCTTGCACCGAGTGTGGTCGCGAAGAGATTGATGAGAGCTCAGCGCCGTCTTGTGGAAGTGCGGGTTTTGGCACCTACCCTCACTTGTGACAGTGAGAGATAATGGTACTCATAAACTGTTGCGTTTCGCTCGGTGAGTGAGAGTGCCGGAGGCCCTATCCCCTGTTCCCTTTACCTCATCCCACTCCTCGTCCTATCCCATTTCCCAACCCCAAGGGGCGGCAACGCACTTGTGACTCCTGTGGTGTTGCTTGTGTCCATGGGCGGCGGTATTTGCTTACCATCAGGCGATCCGTCTGATCGTTTGCCGCATATTACCATTAAAAAAACGGTACCCTTGGACACACTGTGTATAGAAAACCGACACACACCGACAGGTATCTCAACGCGAACTCGCACCACCATCCGCGGCACTTGGATTCCGTTGTGTCCTCGTTCTCAGAACAGAAAAAACATTAGAAATGGTATGCACCCAAATTACCATAGGAACCGCTGTCACCAAACTCACACAAGTAAACCGATAATCATATATTGCACTACGAAGAAACAATTCGTTTGATTCGTAGTTTAAGTTTATTCAAAACTAGCCTACTTCACAGATTTGTAAATAAACCCTGCTAACCTACAAATAAGTTTTATTTTGCTTTAGCGGTAGAACGTATTTACGATCTATAGTCATACTAGATTCGATTTACGAGTCAATTCCGCTACTTAACCATAGATGGCGGTATTCTCAGTTGTAGCAATTATAATCTTAATTGCATAAGGCATATGGTTGACATTTGCGTGATCGGTCGGTTTCTGCTTCTACTCGGTTAGGGCCGTACCACGTAGCACATTAGATTTCTTTATCGATATCGATAGATGATGCGATATTTTGTTCAATATAATATGCAAAAAATAAGACTTGTCGGGAGTATATTTTTTATTTGGCACACAAACAGTTGTACATTTTAAACAATCATAAAGACACAAAGACCGACAGACAAGTAGTTATAAAATTAAATAAAAGTGCAATAAATATTAAAAAATATATTTGTTAAGGAATTGGCGTCCGGAAAGTCTTATTTTTAATTTTAATAAATGGTGTATGCGAACAGTTACAACTTTTCAACTATTGCCTTCATCAAATCAGTAACGTGATAGGCCGCAGGAAATTCGCCAATTTGATGGGAGGCAATATCGTTAAATATAAGAGTTCCTATGAACTTTCACATTATTTGTGTTATCGCCACTTCTTTACGAAAAACTATATATATCAACGTTTTTTTTAAATGTTTCCGTTGTTTGGCATATTTTTACGACATCTAGCGAAGGATACAACAAACCACCTTGATCTTTTGCAATAATGAATTTGTGGAACGGTTGAAAATTATGTGTCACTAATGCATCAGCACAGACATCACAGTTATTTTTTTTTAACCTTTAATTAGGCGCGCCAATAAAATAACATTGTTAGTCGCGCGGGGTCTGCAGTTACCCCAAATTGATAGGTATGAAATAAACAACATCTTAATCAGTAATCAACTTTAATTGTTTTTATTCTACTTATTTCTAATTAAGTTTTTAGGAAAATAAAAATAAAATCTTAGAAAGATGTTTAGAACAATAGAAAAATATGTTTTCCGTAAGTACTATAAACATTCAACAATTATCACCAATTTTCTTTGTATGATCGCCATAGATAAATTTATTGCACTTATTGCACTTTTTAGTCGTTTTCCTGTTGCCTTTTCGTGGACAGATGTAGCACCTTCCTCTTTTTGTTGAGTGCAATCCAGTGTTAGACGTTGAAGGAGTCGCAACTTCAGGTTCTGACAATCGTTTATTTAAAGCACTGGGCAGAGACGGAACTATTGCTCTTGCTAATATATGTGCTTTTACTAATTCTGTTGCTAATAACTTTAGAAAAAATCGTCTGTTTATAGTAGCTTCATTGTTGTTGAAGTTACAAATAACGAATGCATTTATAGCAGACACATTGAATAAATCTTTGTCTTACTCTTTGGCTGGGAATAGATTTGTTTCATTTCGTACCAAAATATATCTTTACCAAAAAAATATGTAGATGAATTGGACGATGGTTGGGAGTAGGTCAATGTGGTTGGTTCTTCAATATCACTTAATTCTGAGGTTGATTTCTGCTCTGACTCCCAAACTGTATTTGCGTCTCCTTATAAGCCCAACTCATCATCAGTCTCATCGAAAGCTTCTTCTTCATATTCAAGAATCGCACTTATTTGTTCAAGTCGAAGACTGTGCCTATTTAGGGCCATGATGAAATAATTCTGTGAAAGATAAATTACTGTTAAGAAACTTGATAAACAAGCTATAGTAGTTTATACGCATATAGGACAAGCAAAATGTAATAGCGTGTATTTACCAAACAAAAACATTAAATAGGTACACAATTTTGTATTTTATATGAATCTATAATTGTGTACAGAATGGTGGGCAATTACATATTTTTAAAATTCACAAGATAAGATGAAAAAAAAAATGCTAAAAACCATAATATACGAATATTCACTTACCTAAATTTGAACTACACTATTAGTCGCGCGGGGTCACCGCGACCCCAAGCTACTCCGTGCAGTGCGTGCGATCAACTCTGCGGTGCAGGCGACACGGAATCGCGTGGACATTAAAGAGTTAGAAAGCTAGCAAGAAATTTGGAATGCCAGCATTAATAGCTAAAAAATAACTTAATGTAAAGATCACTTGGGGTCACCGCGACCCCGCGCGCCTAATTAAAGGTTAATATCCGGGCAATGTTACCAGCAATATGGCCTATTGCTTGATTACTAAAATCAAAAAAGTGCCCTCCTAGTTCTTCAATTTCTGAATCGCCCTCAATTACTTCGTATTGTGACAAATTTTGAACTATACTACCTCTATTTATCCTTTCAACAGTTGACGAACAGTTTATTATTGATATTTCTTCTAACGCAATACAGTTGCCTCTGTTAGTGTCTTTTAATTGGACATGGATAAATATTTTTTTATAGGCAGATGTAAATTGTCTGGCAGGGTTATTGTTAGCTAAGTGGTCCTGACTAAATTGATAAATTATAATAATTACCTTACTATTCGAAATATTGATTATATTTTTGCAACAAAGTATCTATTAGATTCAATCTAATACACCTCTTAAAATAAATTACGTGAATGAATAAAGCCGACCTTATACTTGGATTGTAATGTAATACTAAATAATAATAAATGCTACTTCATACACAACACCATCTAAACAGAGCTTGTACTATAGGTACTAGACAATGGATAAACATACATATATATATACATTTTTTTATACGTACCTACATATTATATTATACATAGAAACACCCACCCAAATAAACAATGAATTAAAATAAACATTTCGTAAATTATTTATCTCCGTGTTTCGATATCAATCGATAAATTTAATATTCGACTTGACCACATTACTAAATGAGTAGCGCGGAATTTTCGAGAATGTTCTATTGAATAGAATCAATCCAAAATAAACTTTATCTTTGTTGTATAAGGTTCATTTTTACTAACCATTCTATTAAATATTAGTTAATTGAAACAAATTAAGACTTTTAATGAAAACAATGAAAATAATTTTCATTGTTTTCAATAAAAGTCTTAAAAGTACAATTATTGTACTTACCGATGGTACGAAACACCTCCATTTTTAAGGTATCTTCTCATACTATCATTTTTGCACTCCAAAATGGCACAAAACGGCATAGCTAGAGAAATGTGAATGTGTCACGAAACGAGCAACTCGACGCAATGTAAGAACGTGACTGGGGCCAGTTAAGCGTTACAACGCTTAATTGTGACACGCGTGCCACGCCTACTTACCATTTCCAGTGTACGAGGGTAGTCCCAAAAGTACCCGACCTGACAAGGAAAACAAAAGAAAATCAAATTTTTTTATTTTTATTTTTCTACATAATCTCCTTTTAGTTCTATGCACTTGGCCCAGCGATGTTCGATAGCTTCAACACCTTGTTTGTAATGAGATTTGTCGAGCTCGTGAAAATACTCATCAACCGCTGCCTCCACTTCATCATTGCTGGCAAATCTTTTACCAGCAAGCCATTTTTTTAAATTTGGAAACAAAAAATAATCCGAAGGGGCCAAGTCGGGCGAATAGGGTGCATGAGGAAGTAGTTCGAACTTTAACTCGCGGATTTTGGTCATGGCCTTGGCACACGTGTGTACTGGTGTATTGTCTTGGTGAAACAAATACTTTTTTTCGCCAGGTGCGGTCGTTTTTGACGGATTTGTTCACTTAATTGATGCAACAGGTTAGCATAATACTCGCCATTGATAGTCCGTCCTTTCTGAAGATAATCTATAAAGATTATCCCACGACAACCCCAAAAAACGGAGGCCATGACCTTTCCCGCTGATGGAACGGTTTTCGCCTTAAGGCGCTGTGCTAAGCGACTGTTTTGGTAAATGAGGGGGTGAAGCAGGGGAGGTGAAGGGAGCTTAGCTCCGTCTACTGCGGGGCGCCCCCCTTCATTCTCGTCGTGTGCGGCCGTATTCTGACGACATCCGTATTCCAATATTTCAAAATCGCAAGCAAAACGTTTTAGCATATTGAATTGAGATACTGATATTAAAATTTATATTACATACATCAATCTGTTTGTACAATATAGGCATAGCGCAATTTTTGTTCTCAGTGCAGCCATGAGCAAAACTGGTTTACATTAGACGTTATAGGTATTAATAGTTGACGAAAGTAGATAAATACCTACGTGCCGTAAGATGTTCAAAATAATTAAGTTAGTTCCATGTATGGAGAGGCCATTATTATGTTTGTTTTGTTTTTGTATAAAAATAGTGAAGCAGTTCATAGAATACCTACATCTAATTCCATTCCTGCCAGTTTTTTAATCTGTTTTGCAATAAATTGGCTGTGACATACGGGCGGACAGACAGACAGACATTGCGAATCTATAAGGGTTCCGTTTTTACAATTTTTGGCTACGGTACCCTAAAAAACACAATACTGCTCTACTAAGCGCAAAAGCCGTATCTCAACTAAAGCGAGTTACGAGATAATTGAAGTTTAGTAAAAGTTGATTTCTTTTATTTATGGATGTTTATTGTTATTATAGGTATAATTATTATGGTAAAGGTTTCAAAATACGTCGCCGTTTTTAGGGGTTGTGAGTGATTGGAGGGAGAGGAGGGGAGGTCTTGAAACCCCCCTCACCATTTTCACTTACCGGAAATACTTGGTTTCCTCTGAAAAAAAAAATCACCCAAACTTCGGTGTCATGACACTGCCAACTTCCACATTCATCACACTAGTTTAATAAACTAAGGTTGACGGAGCCCTGCAAAGGGCTCCTATTTTCGGATTAAGGGTCAAAAGAGAAGCTAACATAACCTATTTAGTTACTTATTACAGTCGCACCTAACCCTAGGCACTCGAAAGCAATGACGCACAAATTTGACATTAGCTGTCAATATGATAATTCCAAGATGGCAGTTTTGCGTTTCGTTTCACGTTTTTCACATAAAACATAAAATAGACATTTGTAAAACTGTACTAAAGTATTAAAACTACGTTCCGTTTTGCATAATTGCCGAAGTATTAATGAAATTTTGGAAATTGTTTAAAAATATTTAGACGCAACTCCGGCAGCCAAAATTACTATAAGGTGATTAAAACGAACTCCCTTAAGCCCCCTACACTACCAATATCCTCAAATTCAGGCGACTTGTTTCGAAACCCAACCCATTATTATTTTTCAAAATAGATGAAACATCAAAAATATATGTGGATATACCTTATTCATGAGATACTGCTAAGTCGCTCAGAAAATTATAGACTTAGAATTTGAGTTACTGCTTTTTCGTTAGCTCTCGTCATACATGTTTGTATGGAAAAATATAAAAAATTTCTTTCGCTTCAAATATGTGTTGTTTCAAAGAAAATAAATATTAAAAGATATTTATTTATATTCATTTATAATTTATTAACGAAATACAGAGTTTTCAGCTCATCAAAAGTTAGCTGTCTGCTACAACCCGGCAGGTTTTCTTTATTCTCATCGAATGTTAAAGGCAGTGTGTGAGGTGATAAGACTTATTATTTGCTGTTGCTCACGAGGCACAGTTTCATTTACTTTCCTTTTACGGCTTGGTATTGTAGAAATTTCAAGCACTGATGAAACATTTTCCTCTCCGTGATCTCGCAATGCCATCCCTTGAGCTTGACGAGAATCAACAATTTCAGGCAACTGCCAATTCATATAAAACGCCACAAGCTTCTCCCAGAAAACATCATCTCTTTCTATAATTTCTATTTTTAGTGGTATACTTTCGCCACTCCACACAGCAAATAAACACTTTTGTTTGCGTGTAACGTGGCGTTGCCCCTGAATTTGGTAATAACAATTACAATATTTGTTTAGACTAGTTAGTTCACTTTTTTATCATGTTTCCATATTTGTATTTTATTTGCTCTTATACTATTCTCCAGGCCATTCTTATATGCAACTTTAGAACATTAAATTTCCACAATCGTGTTTGGACCTATTAATCCATCTGGCGTGGCACCAATAATCGAATAATCCACAAGGCTCGATTGTTACATTTTCTTGCTTCACCAGTTGTTGCAAAGCCTGTTGTTCATTTTAGATTCCATGCGCAACTGATTTTACATTGCAAATATTTTATTTGTACAAAATATTTTTTTTCACTATACAAAAATTTCAATCTGCCAACATATTCTTACGCAATTCGAACCAGTCACTGCTATCCCTCTTGTAATTTTTGCTTTTCACTACGGAGTTTGAGTCAAATTTGTTAAAAAAATTGTTTGGCATTTCTTGGCTAGCTCTTGAACAGATCGTGTTAGGAATGACTGAAGTCAAATACACACATTTGACTTCAGTCATTCCTAACACGATTTGTTCAAGAGCTAGACGTTGCAGAACTGTTATCTTTAACTTCACTGTAATTACAATAATGATAATTAGTTATGTACTTTATTATTAAAAAAATACTATATCTTGTGTTATAGCAAACAGAGAAGTCACCTACTTACTTATAAATGATTGATTTTAGAAATTAAAAAGATATTAGATGTACTGAGACATACCTAATCGTTTATGAATAATCAAAGTTTTACCCGATGTACCTAAAAAGGTTTATGTTCAAAACACAATAATACAACATTCGTTACCGCTTGTGTGCGGATTGCGGAGCGCCATATTAGCGCTGTCATCATTATTGTTCGCCTTGGCGGCATCTTAGCGCTCCAGGCGTTCTGACAAGCTAATGAATTTGAAATATAGGTACTTACATAAAATGATTCGATTTTATGTTATTACTCTTTCAAAAATTGAAAACTGTGGCAGCTATGTGTTGTGAGAATAATTTATATAATTATATTATGCATAATCGATAATATATAAGTAACATAGTTAGTCATAAAAGACTCTTATGAAAATAATTTGTGTAAAAATGTTACATATTTCATAATCACTTGGCCATAGATGAATTTCTATTTTATTACGACGCTTTCTTGTACAAATCCTTCGTAGAACTTCATTTCTCTAATTGTCCATATTTTATTCTTCTAATTATATATTTATAAGCACAGAAACAATAACACATTAAACGCAACAAGAGTATAAACTTAGGTCCTAATTATATGTGCCCATAGTTACATGAAAAGCCTATTTGATTCAAAGTATTCAGTCTATAACATAAAACATGAAATTACGAACTCAAATCGGCGTATTATAATAACAAACAGGTTTACGTAAAATTTCGTGCAGCGGAGACGCAAGCGACATGACCTATCTCTCACAGGGCTCATAGCCGAATGATGAGGTCTGGGCGGGGCGTAAACTAGCAACTGACACTTAGTACACCGCTTATGCTAATAAGGTTTAAATTGCTGAAGCGTTTGATATTGATGGGATCTACCGAGCGTCAAAATCATAGACGTTTGGCAGATTTTATTTAATTTTACAAAATATACAGGTATAATATGAAAATAAATAGGGTAATTCTTTAGTTCATTAGATTTCCTACAATATTATCAAAAAAAATACGACAGCTTACGATCAAAATATTGCAAACAGTGAGACGAAAGATTATTTTCTGCCTCGATTTTGTGATTTTTTTACCGTGATTCTATTTTACGTACATGAAAAATTCTTTCAAAAGTCTTTTGTTCAGACTTTTGACTTTAAGCTCTAATTTTTGCTAGTTTGTATTATGTACCGTTATGGCTAGATGCGCGACGAAAAATTAGGAGTTTCACGGCTTCTGAGGTATAACAGCGCCTTAAAAAGTAAGCGCTTTAAATAAGTAAGGACAAAAGATACACAACGAAAGTTACTTTTAACGCAGTCTGCTACAGACTGCGTTAACAGTAATCAATTTCCTTTACACACATCTTCCACTTTCCTCTGAACATAAAAATCCCTTCTTTATTAATGACAGTAGGCCTATAAATAACGTTTCCCTTGATTGCAGAAGCTTGTTTCGAACACTGTGTGTGTAAGTACAAAACTTATGTAGGTATGTAAGAATTCCGACGTCCGACCGGCCATTAGTGAATTCCTTTTCAAGCGACCGCGCAAATTACATGCCATTTGCAAAACTGTTGCCCGACGACCGAAAGTTGAATAACATTTGATATTTCTACGCTCTCTCACTTTAATGCGTTAATGTTTTAGTGTATCTGCCTTAGCACAAGATGTAGTTTTATAATCATGTTGTTTAATATTAATTCGGATTATTGGTAAGTTGATTCAAATTCATTTAGGCAGGTACAATCAAACAAGTCGGCGGTGGACCAGTATGAAAAAAAATCTCTTGGCTCACTCATAGAGTCGAGGCACACTAGAAACTGGTTTTTATACGAGTATCAATGTGCGTGTAATGTAGCACTGGAACCGACGATGTCTTGCTGAGCGATTCTCGCCCTTATGGTGGTCTAGCGGGAAGTTGTTCGACTGTCTATAGGTATATCATTGTATAGGTAGTAGAACCTTGTTGATTACAGCATATGTCCCCGGCTGGCTTGATACTGCCCTCTCCCTGAATATCGACGTAAAGTGACTATACAGTTGCGTGAATCTATACAGTTGCGTTTAGTTCAGTAATTGAGAATGCCGGCTTGCTTTGAGTGGGAAAGGAATAGGAGAGAGCTCGGGATGACACTTGCGACTAACCTGGTATTGCTTGTGTCTGTGTACTCCGGTAATCGCATACCATTAAGCGATCCGTCAGCTCGCTTGCTACCTTTAATGCGTAAAAAAAATTTTAATTATATATTTTATGACTAATATTATTATTTACTCCATATACCTTACTGGCAGTTAATGCAAAAAATCGTCTTCTGAGCAAATTTATTAGTTCACATAGCAATAATAATAGAGATAACATTTTGTCACAATCAAAACCTTTAACTGCGCCACAAAACAGCAAACGCCGATGTCAGCAGAATCCGCTGGAAAACATTGTCACAATAATTTCTCTATCGCCTTTTTTCACGAAAAAACCTTTTTGAGGAACTAAAATTGTTTGCACATATACCTCGGGTAAGTCCTTAGAAATATTTGCTCAGATATGTGCTTACTGTGTATCGATATTACATTTATATCTGAAATAGAATCATCCACATCTTAGTTAAACTGACAATGTTCATATCATCGTTATATGACTCATAAAACTTCCTTTAGGCAGGATACAGCAAAGTGTTAATATACCTTAGTAATATACCAATAATCCCAACAATGTAAGTTTGCAAAATAAAATAAAATAAGTAAATAGTAAATAAGTTAAGACTTTTTTTAATTTATTTATTTATCCAGCACTCATTGTTATTACAGGTTACAGTACAGCAATGCAGCAACAAAGCTATTATATTATTATACTAAAGATAGCTAATATAATCCTATGCTAATATAACTTAAGGCCATTGTATAGGGTGACAGGTTTTCCTTGATACATTTACAAACATTCGTATTTTGTTAATACTCTTTGACTACCAAGAAATCGCAAATGGGAAAGCCAGGAAATCTTGCTGAACCGACTTGCAACTGGTGGTATCATGATCAGCCACAAACTGTCGTTTTAAAAATGTATAGTGCTTTAAATTTAATTGTCCTTTACATACACTAATACTAAGTAAATAAGTTGTAATAACTTTTTAAAAATTACAGTTTACGTACTTTCTAAAAACGATAGATAAAGTTGCATATAAGCGTCGTCATTAAAAATAGTTAGCCAGCTGGATAGCTGGATGGCTAGCCTATCTGGATGATAGCAATAAGCCAGTTAATGTCAGTGCAAGTTCGGCGAAGGACAAATCTTACGAAGCATACCTGATGTCAATATGTATATCGCTTCAAGAAACTGATGTCATAGCGTACAGCCTATTTGCCAAAGTAGTTACAAAACATACACAGAAACACTGTAAACAAACGATAACTATTGGGGCTGTTTTTCTTTCAATGCCAGATCGTATGGCAACAAATATTATGTATTGAAGTTCCACCATTTTTTGCCACGGCGATCGGCCAATCCATTATCCGCCGCCATATCTTGAACAGCCCCAATAGGATTAAACTCCGCTCCATTAGATACTGTTTTACTACTCTTTTGTTTTATGATCGTATTTTTCCGATAATTTATTGAAAGTGGTCGCAAAATAGTCCTTGTTCACTTATAAAGATTAGCATTCAGAAATATTCAGACGAGAAATCGTCTTAGGAAAGGGTGGATGTTTAATGTTTTATGAACCGGACAGTGCTCGTAAAATTTCATTCAGGTAATAGAAGTTTTATTCTTCGAATTAGACGGCAAGGTAAGCTTTTCTAGAAAGTAGCAGGTAGTCACCTTATGCTGGTAGTATCTTCTATTTTACATCACTATTTTAAATAGATGTCTAAATTGTATTTATTAAAGAAATAATTTTCTAAACTCATAAATTGTCCGTGTGGTGACGGATTAAGAATACGGTATGTCACCACCCCATATCATCCCATGGGTGTCGTAACAGCCGACAGAGGGAGCATATTATGCAGAGAACAGCACTGTAAGAGAAGAGAAACTTGATACAAACCCTATACCAACCCGTTTGGCCAGCGTGGTATAGTTGGCCAATTACCCCTTTCAAAGGAGAGGCCTAGTCCAGCAGTGGACTGTTAAAGACTGTTAAATGATGATGAATAAATGATTCCTGCATGAAAAAAGTTTAATGCAAAGTTGTCAAAAACATGAGAGTCACGCATCAGCGGGAACGTTTTCGAAATTGTTCGTGAACCCCAATCGCGTCTGATTTGTACTACAGAATAATGAAAATGTGAAAATAATACATGAATAAGGTAGTTGAATAACTAGGCAAAAGCTTTATGTATTACTGAATTGAATAACTTTGACAGATAAACTGATTTGAGTAAAGTTTACGTTTATAAATAAACTCTAAGCTCGGTCAGAACAGCTACCGCCTCTTGTATCACAATACCACCCAATTAGAGCTCCACAAAAGATTGTATCGAGTTAGACTAAAAACTTATTTTTGACTTAAGAATGGTGTTATAAGACACGCAATCACAAAGCAAACTAAATATTTCACGAAGTTAGAACACCGTCTCTTGTAGAAACGCATCTTATGGATCTCGAAGATTTATTAAAACATTATTAATACACAATGTGTACTTAAGATAGATAATCGGCAACACATCCCATAGCAGAAACAAAAAGAATAGGTATAAGTATATTGTTTTCTGAGATCTTCATTGCTAAACTGCACGTCGATTCTGTAAAATTCAAACAACAACTCGCATCTCACGTCGCTATACACTCTCACTTCGCATAAGGTTCAAAATGACCTTGATTTTGAGTGCGAAGTGAGCGTCGAACTGACGGGGGAGTTACCTTATAGAATGCAACTTTTTACATCATCTCATACTTTATCTGTCAAAAACTCGAGGTCAATTTAGTTCAACAAGCAAACACTCTCTCGCAAGAGTAGCGCTAGTGTAGATTCGAATTATCAACCGAGTTTTAGATTGCCAATCAAGAAACTCACAGCGGATTCAGATTCGAAGTTTAGAATGAAGTCTTACAGAACCACACTGCAGTATGCTGTTGACGAGGATTCCAAGCAGATAAAACATCAAAAAATTATGTTGTTTAATAACTACTTTCATAATATGTAAACAGTTATTATGATATTACAGACACTTCCATTTTATTTATTTGTCTTTATATCAAACCAAAGTGTTAAATGAAATATTAACAGAATTACAAGAGTGGATAGGGCTGGCAGTTCGATACAAAGGGGATGTTGGGGAAGAACGACAGCATAGACGAATTCGATGGAGAGGTGCGCTCTGATTGGCGTGCGAACGGCTGACGCTCTGACTAACGAATTTCGTGCATGCCATGCCTGTAGTGCCGTTAAAAGTCAACGTAAATTAAATGCCTACTTTGCAATATACTTTTCGTGAATATATGTTAAATTGTTGTGTGTACATACATACATACATAGACTCACGCCTGTTTCCCCGAAGGGGTAGGCAGAGACATATTGAACGCCCACTTTTCGCCAGTGTTTTGATCCCACGTAATAGGTGGCGAACCTACTGCCGCTTTTCGGGATATTTTGTTTGCCAGAGCCTCGTCCGTTGATCGGCAGGTGCACCACTTGCAGGTGAGGTTGGCTTGGGACCCTAAGTTCTTGGTGGGAACCGTATGCACCCTATGCACCATTGTTGTGTGTATTTACCAGAATATCAACGTAAACCATTATTTTTGCTTTACAGTTTACCAGTTCTGATGGAAAGTGCAATTGGTTTCCTGTAAGAAATTTCTAATAAGTATGATAAATTTTACAATTCCAATCATCCAGCGATCAAAATCTTTTAAATATGTGCAACTTATGTGATAGCTAAAAATACCTAGTGGTTTTACCTATGGATATACTTACATACTTTGCTAACCATTGGCAGAGTTAGTGTTAAACTATTCTGGTAATTGACATTTTATATTCAAATAACTGTCGTTATATTTGATCAGATTACTAGCTCTGCCGGCGGTTACGTATTATTTATGGCTACTACTCGGCACCTGTGGCTCATAGCTGTGTTATATATCCTATAAAGCCCTCCTCGATAAATTGACTATTCGAAAAAAAAATTTTTCAAATCGAATCAGTAGTTTGAGATTAGCGTGTTAATAACGATTCAGCATCGGATTGAAAATCCAAACATTTAATCTGAACTAAGATTACATGTCAAATAATAATAATGACATTGTTTAAGCAGCATTCAAATTAATATACAAGAATCAAATGCAAGTAAGTATATAATTATTGTTCAATAAAACATAACTTTTTGACATGCAAACTTTAAAAAAGTATAAGATATCGATACAGACTGTTCGAAATGAATACAATTTGCAACAAAGTCTGTTCATACGTACGAAAAATGTCTCTTATCACTAAACCTTGGTAATGTTGTTTCAGCGGACGTATCTACCTCGAGTTCATGTTACACCAAAACTAGTTTGTTCTTTGTTTGTTGATTTTATAAACGTGATGTGCACCGTAATCACGTACGACGACCCTGCAATTTACGTTATTTTCTACAAAAAGAGACGCTCCTAATGGAAAAACTAAAACAACATGATATAACTAGTAGATCTGAGTCGTAACTTAGTTGATTTGATACTGAATAGACTACTTATATATTTTTATACTTATATTTTTTTATTGAAGATTAATCTGGTTGATTACTCTTCAATAATTGCATTATACATATATAATCGACAGATCCAACGAATAGCCAGACTAGAAATAACATTTTGTAAATCACACAAAATATTGCAATCAAACCTATGACAATCAGAAATGAAATTTGAATGAAAGCCATCTGCGTGGTTTTTACATTTATAGGAGACTAGAGGACGCCAGCAGCTACGCCTGCATTTTTTTTAATTTACCCGTTTTGGCCGATCCCGTGGGAATTTCGGGAAATCCCTTCTTAGTGCACCCCTATGGTCCCCAAGGAACATACATGCTAAATTTCATCTTCTTGCGCCCAATGGTTTCGGCTGTAGCGTGTCTGTCAGTCAGTCAGTAACGCAAGGATTTTATATATTAAGATTTTACAGAATCACATTTCCTAAAAAAATATAATAAAGTCTCATGTTTCCTTAGTTCCGACTGACCATAAACAGTAAAGAAAACAATCGTAGTTAGTTTAAAATGACACTACTCATAATAAAAGTTATCATTAGAATATTGTGATAAGAATTCGTATAAAAGCGAAACATACTAAACTACTGACACCCGTTAATGTATATTTGTAATATTGAACATCATTAAAACATATTCCGGAATAGACAATCTAAACTCGCAGAGTCTGAAAATGTTTTTCTTTATCGAAATACCAAGTTGTATGACAACTTAAGACGCTAACTTTGAGACGTAGTGTTCTCAAGTAGGTTGTCAGGGTTCGAATAGAAACACTGTTAGAAGGAACAGGTTTTTTATTATGTCTCACTACCGCTTACATACAGTATGGCCGACTAAATAAGCACTGGCCTGAAGGCTGGAGTGTAGACTCCTGCTGCTCTCCGACGCTCGCAGGATAGACTGCTCGTAGGGTCGCTGGTGAGCTGGCCGAAGTGCACGCTGGGTAGGCAGCTCGGTGGTCGAGGGGTAGGCTGAGCGGAAGCTCAGGCGGTGCAGCTGATGTAGGCTGAGTGGCAGTGCCCAGGCGCAGGCTGGTGCAGTCAGGCGCCAGTGGCCTAGCTGTAGAAAGCTCGTATGTAGGAGCTGATGCGTAGGCAGCGGCTGGTAGAAGCACGGCGCCAGCAGCTCGTAGGTCACAGCTAACAGCAACTCGTAGGGAGAAGACAGGTGTAGACCCGTAGAGGTGTGACCCCGTAGGGAGAAATAGTCGGTAGGGAGAACTGGAAAGTAGCATAGATCATACACAACAATCGGTCAGGTACTGGCTGTCCCTAAATCGGCTGTTATGATTAGGAGAGACAGAGTCCTTTAACTAGAACCCCGTTAACCCTCAAATGATCGATTTTGAGTTTTTAATGCAAAGTAATACATTTTTAAATTCTCTATCTTTCTGTCTAAGAACCATATCTCTATCACTTACGGTTATAGAGATATTAAAACATGATTTACCGTTAAATGACAAAATATGCAACAAATGCTTGACTTAAAAGTGACTATACCACGCTTCTTAGCTTAATGCATGTTAAAGTACCTTAGTTTCAAAATTCGCCTAATATTTTTTTCATTTTTTATAAGCTTAAACTACGTTAATTGAATATTCGTGACTACAAATACACTAAGAGCCTATAACTTGTTTATAGTTAAGGATCAATTTTGATAAAACAGGAATAAAAACAATGCTATAAACTATTTATGATGAAAACCTTATCTTAATTCTGGTTAGACGATCATAACGGTATTTTTGCCAAGTAATCAATATTGCGATTTGCTCAAAACAATTCGTTAAAAAAAGCGTTATTTACTTCTAACATGGAATTTGTTCAAAAAAATATTAGTAATTCTTAACTTAATAACGGCTAGCCCACATTCCCTAACTAAAAACACGTAATCCATTTCTCGCGCTTCATTAATTCCGGGAGTGTGCGGGGATACCATATGCGTGCGAGGATGGGATATGCGCGCAGGGAGGTTTGCCATTCCGCTCGGAGAGATTATATTCAAATTCAAATTCAAAATCCTTTATTCATTTGGGTCACAATGTGACGCTTATGAACGTCAAAATAATAAATTTATAAAATAATATGATCACGTTTCAGATTTTCGCAATAAACTCAAGTGGCTTCCAATTCATCTTCGCAGGAATACTCACATTCTAACATTATTGTACAATGTTCTATTTATTCCTAGTACTCCCTCCTATCTTAAAGAACTTTTTGTTTTCGTTCATGACACACATGTGAAATCCTTGAAGTCGTCTGAGGATCTAACAGTGAGGATGCCAAAGCATTCCACGAATTACTTTTCGAAATCTTTCACAGCTCAAGCTGTGCGTCTGTGGAATGCTTTACCCCTGGAGATTCGAAAAGCAAAATCGTTAAATATCTTCAAAACTTTGATCAAAAATCACTATCTGATTTAATTTGATGATTTTCTTGTTACATAAGCCTTATTTACTCCATCTGTATTGTTTGTCTTGACTATCTCTTATATTTCTATAATGTATGTAAGTAGGTATATTTTATATTTGTATTTTATTTTATGTAATTGAGACGGAGGATCTCAGGTAGGGTGTCGGGGTTCGAGAGAAACACTGCTAGGCTGAACAGGTTCTTTATTATGTCTCACTACCGCTTACATACAGTATGACCGCACTAGGTAAGCACTGGCCTGAGCTGGCTGGAGTGTAGACTCCTGCTGCTCTCCGACGCTCGCAGGGTAGCTGCTCGAAGGGTCGCCGATAAGCTGGCCAAGGTGCGCTGCGCAGGCAGCTCTGTGGTCGATGTTCAGGCTGAGCGGGTCTCAGGCGGTGCAGCCGATGTGGGTCGAGCGGTCAGGCTCAGGCGTCCGTGGCCTGGCTGTAGGAGCTCGTAGGCAGGAACGGAGGCTTGGGCGGCAGCTGGCTAGTAGCGGCACGGCGCCAGCAGCTCGTGGCTTGTAGCCCGTAGGAAGAACGTAGCCCGTAGGAAGAACGTCAGGTGCAGTGAGCCCGTAGGAAGAACTGGAAACAGCATAGAGAATACACAACAACCGGTCAGGAACAGGCGGTCCCTAGATCGGCTGTTATGCTTAGGAGACACAGATACTACAAACAGAACGTATAGGCACACAGACAACTAGAATATGCTTACCCCCAGCGGGACAGTAGATAGGAAGTAGAATGTAGAATAATCGCGAGGTGTAGCGGCAGCGTTCCGATGTCTAGGGAAAGTGACCATTCTACAACGCGCACCCATCTTATATAGGCATAAACCTATGACTCACAACTGCCTTTGGCCAGTGAATATGACCATATTTGGTAATATTGCGAACGATGTCTGGCTAAGCTGGCGGTAAGTGCCTGCGAGATATTATAACGCAATACGTGTAGTATTACGTTACATAATATTCAATACTTAGTTGTATTTTATTTATGTACGTATATTTATCGAATTATAATGTATATATATGTATGTAAGTATATAGTATCTAAGATTTTCGTATTATTTTTAGCAACTACACCACCGCTCCACATTATTGCTCATATCGTTCCTGTCCACCTCAAGGTTGCCTGGAAGAGAACGCCCTAGGCGTTATCGCCGATTGTACATTATCGTAGTTTTAAGTCTTTTTATAAAATATGTACTGTTTAATGCTATGTTGGTGTACAATAAAGCGTATATCTATCTATCTATACTCAAATTTAAAACATTATTACTGTATGCTTCTACATTTACATTTACTGCCACGTTCGCTAAGCAATAGGTAGAACCATGAGAAAGAACGGGCAATAAAACTCACGGTCACTCTTTTTCATCGCCAGGTTTTGCATAATACACAATTTACATTTTGTAAGGTGTTGCAACTGTTACACCTTCTATATCACTTGTATATATTTACTGTACATAATAACACTCAAGCATAATACTTTTGGTTAGCCTCCTCAGAATAGACATGGTGAAACAGGAGCATCCACTTACATTATATATACCTAATAATGCAGGCAATCCGCGAAAGTGATCAGAACCATGATGGAAATGATGCAGTTAAATATTAAAAGCTAATACCAGCCCGCAAGACGGTCATCGACCAGTCATCGCAAGTAGCACCCGTTCACGAGTATGACGCATGTGCCAGCCATCATCCCTCTCGCCATATTAGAGGGACAGGGATGACCCGACACACGACGCCACCACAACAAATGACATTTTAGTGAGCATGACGACAACGGTATACGAACCAGCAGTAAGAAACAATCTATTGGTATACTGACCATGACCGCCACTTACCTCCATTTTCCAGATCATTATTATAGTGTGCAAGCCTGCGTCATGGCATCGTGTTCCTGCAAAAACACAAATATGTCGGGGAACGTTAGGAGGTAAAATTCGAAAATTTTCGTGTAATACTTTATTAACATTATCATCCTTAATATATCCACCAAGTTTGAGGGAAGAATAGCACACCAACGAATTTGTCATATTTATAAAATTATTATGACTGCCTTGTTGGTTTGCTATTATCCCTCAGACTAACTAGGTGGAGTGACTACCTTTGACGGGCAGGAACTGGATGAGAGTAGCCTCGGATCCACCATTGCAGTCAGTCAACCGAAAGATGGCGGTCAAACCACGCATAGGAAGGCAAAAGTTAAAGGCAAGATACTATATAGGCAGCAGCATTAAGTATCAAAGACTTCCGCCACTACGATCGCCAATCCGTCTGCCAAGCGTGGTGATCAAAGCAAAATCTCCCAAAAATGAGCCACACACGGAAAAACGGCCTCTATTCCCCGGCGGCCCCGCTATTCCTGACTCAGCGGCCATGGTAACGGCGGGGCAAGAGGTGCGATAAACTTCCGGCAGAGATTTGTCGCAATATTTCTTTTATTTCATTTCATTCATCACACTCCGATGAGGATGTAGAAGCTATGTATGAGGACATATCTCGGGCTATACATAGCTTCAAAACCCATTACACCGTTGTCATGGGAGATTTTAACGCGAAACTAGGCAAACGAGCGGTGATGAACTGAGGGTGGAGCAATTTGGATATGGACACCGGAACTCGCGGAGCCACTTGCTGGCTAGCTTCATGGAGAAGGAAGGACTCTTCATGATGAATTCCTTTTTCAAAAAGGTAGAATGCCGCAAGTGGACCTGGATAAGTCCAGATGGTGCCACCAAAAATGAGATCGATTTCATCATGTCAATGAAGAGGTTAATATTTAATGATGTCTCTGTGATCAGTTCGCATAAAGCGGGCCGCGGTCACTGAATAGTAAGAGGCACATTAAATATTAGTCCCAGCCTCGAACGGTCGAGATTGATGAAGTCTACGCTCCTACCAGCGCCACTTCAAATCTAAAACCGTGAGAGCATTCAGCTTGAGTTGCAAAACCGCTTCGAATGCCTGGGAGAATGCGTAGATGTGTACGACTTTAGTGACAGGTTAGTAAATGCTGTCCATACAACAGGCTTAAAGTTCTTAAAGCCCATGACGATTAAAAGAGCCCATAAAATCTCTGGTCCGATCCTCGAGCTTATACAAGAAAGGCGTAAGATGCTTCTCTATGCCTCCAACGATATGTCAAAGTATCAGTGGCTTAATAAACAGATCTTTAAGTCTCTGATTCGCGATCTTCGCCAATACAACACTAAGTGTGTTCAGTCTTGTCAGCTGACCTGCCCGATAGACAGATCTCTTTTGAACACTTTGAAACCGTAATCTGCTCGATTGCTTCTTGAACACACTTAGTGTTGAATTGGCGGAGATCGCGAATCAGAGACTTAGAGATCTGTTTATTAAGCTGAGGCGGAGGAGCTGAGGCTCCTGGAAGAGATCAAACTGGACAGCTATACACGACTACCTGTTATTACTCCAGTCACTGACCTTAGAGCTGTATTGACCCGACACTATACTGAAGCTATCCCGGACATGACATCCCGTCAGCATGCACGGGATAAGAGTGGCCCTAAATCAACTCAAAACCAACAAGGCACCGGGTGATGACGGAATTACGACAGAGCTTTTGAAAGCTGTCGGCGCACCTGCCGTGGAAAAACTTCGAAAGTTATTAAATTCTGTCATAATCGAGGGCAAAACGCCACAGGCATGGCACAGTGTAGTGGTGCTATTAGTCAAGAAAGGCGATTATGCCCTTTTGAAGAACTACAGACCCATCTCACTCCTGAGTCACGTCTATAAGTTCTTTTCAGGAGTCGTCACAAATCATCTCGAGACCAAGCTAGATGACTTCCAGCCTCCCGAACAAGCGGGTTTCCGTAAAGGCTTTAGTATTATAGACCACATATATACGCTGCAGCAGGTTAAGTCTGAGGAGTATAACCAGCCTCTATACTTGGCGTTTGTGGACTATGAGCAAGCCTTCGATTCGATGGAAACCTGGGTGGTACTGCAGTCTCGCCAATTGTGCCATCGACGACTATCGATACGTCGAAGTGCCGAAGTGTTTGTTCGAAAACGCCACCATGTCAGTCCACCTCCAGGACCAGAATATAAAACCTATTCAACTATAGCGAGGGGTGAGGCAGGGAGATGTTATATCTCCGAAACGTTTTCAAGGTTCTGAACTGTGAAGGACTCGGCATTAAATAAACGGCGACTTCGTACACCTTCTATTTGCTGATTATATCGAAGTCATGGCTCAGACAATGGAAGACCTCAGCACAATGCTCGATGGCCTCCGTAGAGTCTCCCAACAAATAGATCTTAAGATGAACATGGACAAGATGAAAATCACGTCTGACTTCCATGTCGTATCTGCTCCTATTCAGGTTGGGAACTCTACACTCGAAGTTGTCGACAAGTACGAATAACTGGGAAAATGATCCGTTTGGGTAGGTCCAACTTCGAGAAAGAGGTCATTTGTCGAATCTGATACGGTTGGGAGGCGTTCGGGAAGTCACGGCATATCTTCACGTCTGATATCCCGCAGTGTCTCAAGACGAAAGTTCTTGACCAGTGTATGTTGCAAGTGATGATCTATAGAGCCGATATGTGGTCACTTACTTTGGGCCTTATCTGGAAGGTCCGAATTACTCAGACGGCAATAGAAAGAGCTATGCTCGGTGTTTCCTTGTGAAATCGAAAAAGAAATGAGGAGATCCGCAGGAGAACCAAAGTCACCGACATAGCTCTCCGAATAGCCAGGCTAAAGTGGCAATAGGCAGGGCACATAGCTCGAAGAACCGATGGCCGTTGGGGCAGGAGGGTTCTGGAGTGGCGACCACGTACCGGACGACGCAGCAGGAGTAGGCCTCCCACAAGGTGGGCCGACGATCTGTATAAGATTGCGGAAAGCGGTTGAATTCGGGCGGCTCGTAATCGAGTCTGTGTGGAGACTTATGTCCAGCAGTGGACGTCTCTAGGCTGACATGATGATGGCTATGTGATTGAAAATATTATTACTGTCTATTATACGCAAATATAATATATTAAATAGCCACTATGGAAATAATCACGGCTGTGCATATAAATTTTACAAATTGCTGTATATGTTGAAGATAAGTGAAATATATATGTTGATGATAAGGAAATTTATTTAATTAAAACTTTTTAATTTAATTGATTCAATTTTCATACTGCATTTTATTTATTTATCCAGTTTTTTGATATGTGATGCTTAGCTATAAAGACGTTAGTAATAATTAAAGTACGAAATACCTGTTTTTAGCTTAGTAAGCAAGCATATATTTTTTCATATCTTTTTTATTTTTTGCGAAAACTTAGCTTAAAAGAGTCATAGGTACTTTAGCCTCTTTTTACGTAAGGTACTAATGTATAAATATTAAGAAAGGTCTTAGCTATAAAACAGTTAATAGACTTAGCGCGTTCATAGTTAAGCATTTTAGGGTAAATTTATTGAAAATTAGAAACCTCATAAATTTTAAGAAAATGCTTAGCTAAAAGATCTCTAAGTGTAGGTTAACGAGGCTTTAGTGCGGCAAACAACGTCAAAAAAATGTGTATTGCTTAACTAAACCAAAGAATTCAGTTTTTTTTATATAATTTTAAGTACACTTCTGAACAGGAAATATCCTAAATGACGCTGGCAAATATTTGTTTAAATAATTTTTAACAATCACTGATTTATGTATAATAGTTTTCTAGAAACAACGATTCCCGCGTTTTTTACGTTTTTCTCCAAAATCACTTTTTGGGGTTAACGTGATTTTAGATAACGGACGGCAGAGATACTACAGACAGAACATATAGGCACACAGATAAATAGAATATGCTCACCCCCCGCGGGACAGTAGATATAGAAGAAGAAGGCAAGACAGATGCGTGGTAGTAGTCAAGTAGTGGCAGCGTGGCGACGTCTAGGGAATGTGACCGATTTAGATCGCGCACCCATCTTATATAGCCATAGACCTATGAGTCACAGACGGCCTGTGATCGGTCTGTTACTTTATATGGTGATAATTCCTAGCGAAGCGCTGCTCGGGCAAGGCTGGCTCCAACCACTGCGTTAAGCGCCTGCGAGATATTATAACGCAATATGGAGTATTACGTTACAACTGATCCTTACTTGTCAGGCATGTACAGTATTTAACATTTAGCATGCATGAAACTATTTTTGATGGATCTGATGAACAAATATGATAACGAAATAAATCCAAATTGGAACGTTTAAAGTCCGTCATAAAAATGGAGCGTAAACGTCAGCGGTTGATGCGAACGCAAGCAGAAGCTGCCATGTCAAAACGTATCCGTATGCTGTCATATCCGTATCATCGCTTTCACAAACTACACTTCCACGAATAGTTTTTCTGAAACGTCATACACATATTCGAAATGCAATTATTCTGCATTTTCAATCTCTTTTTAACCTATGTTGTCCCACTGCTGGGCGAAGGTCTCCTTTGCACTCTTCCAAGCCTCTCTACCTTCTGCCAAGTTGGGTAAGTGCCTGTCAAAGTTGATCAGCACGCCATTGTTTTCGGGGTCTGCCTCTGTTTAACATTGCATTGCATTTTTACTAACGTAGATATTAAAATTGCAAAACAATCGTGTTCGCCAATTGACTATTTGACCGATGCCTGCAAAAAAGCATGGATTCAAAATTGTGTGTGAAACAATGGTGAAAAAGATTCTGAACCTATTATAACCGCTTTTTCATTTTAAACATAAATTTTTCTCCTATCTTTTCAGACGATTCACCTTTGCAAGTAATTTATTTGAAAATCGCCACATTATGTCGAATGTTCGACTTTAGAAAGAAGATTAAATGCAATTTATCCTTTATAGGTATTTTGAGCATTCGTTCAAAAGAGAAAATATTAAGAGTGAAAGTGAAGTATGAACTTTATTTTTTGTATTTTCATAATTGCCATCAACAAGGGGATATAGAGTGGGAGCCGTCTTCTAAAAAAGGGAAAGTGAAACTCGCGAAAACAAGTATACTTCTTATCTTCTGATCACCTCCTTTCACTTCTTCCGAAACAAATATTGGAAAACTTTACTTTTTAGAACTTTGATCGATTTTTTTGATATATTGTTGATCTGATGATCGGATTACTGAGATGATCCAAGATATTAAACGCGTTTATGATGACGTATATTACTTGTAAATCTTAGAAAATTTGCTTAAATTTACTTACCACTTGCCTCTATAAGAAATATAAATAAAACAGCAATATAAACAATACGAAATTATCAAAAACCTGCTTCCTCTATGTCGAACGATGCAAATAAATGCGGAGTACACAAGTTAATAATACGTATTCAACATTTGTGTATTCATTTTATTTGTTGAGGACTTCAAACAACTATACGTAAAATGGAACAGTTCCTACAACAAACAAAATATACATAAAATAATATAGTATATCATTATTTACACCATAACTTCATCTACATGAAATTTATCCTTAATTATTAAAATACCGCCTCTTCCAAAATGGCTTTTTATTAAAATCCGTTTTACAGGAGTAGCAATTACGCGCACTTCTTTACAATGTGAACTTAATCGTTTGATTAAGTTCACATTGTATAGAAGTGCGCGTGCAACTTTAGTGCAACTTTAGTTATTTTATCTCATCTTGCCAATAATAAATCAAGTAATAAAAGTTCACTACTCAAGGTAAACTAAAAGTAAGTTCTGAAAGAAACTCATTATAAAACGTTACAATAGTCTTACCTTTAATAACAATTTTTAACTGGCTTCGTTGTTATCAGTTGGTGCGTTTAAGTATCAACAATTGTATGTTCAGAAGACATGTGCATGGTAACTGTCTTCAACTCGCTTCTTATTTTTTTCTTCTTTTCGCTCCTTATTACAGGTAGCTTAAAGTAATGCACTCTTTGGAAATACAGATACGTGCTATTTATTTTTTCTTTAACACAAAAAAAATAGTTTTCTGAACTTAACAAAGTTTCTGATTTTCTAAATTCTCTGATTCTGATATCTGAATCTGAATATCTGATTTCTCCAGATTTGAAAATGGATAGGTATGTGAGCCGCTTCTCAAATTTTATACAAAATTAAATAAAATTAGGGAGACTCTCCATATATTGAATTGATATAAAAAAATAAAAGCTAAACCTACTTGTCAAAACACTACTATATTTGATAAAACAACACTATTGCAGGCTTGCGTCTAATTGCTATTTAAATGTTACAAAGCTTTTAATAACAGCCGTTCCAATTCCGACATTATTCCGGCTCGTAACTCTGTTATTAAGTGGTACATTTTAATAAGTATTATTAGAATGAAGTTCCCGACTTACTCTCACTTTGGTGTAATGAACGGTTAATTAAAGAGAAGATGGTTTATAATGAGTAAATTAGCAATTGCCATTGAACAATTTAGCTTGGAGACCTAGCTCTATAGCTCCGCTCATTATTGTCTCCGAGGGACAGGGCAGGCCACTCAATTAGATCGTATTTCAGAATAATGGTATTCAGAAGTCGTTCAGTCTCCGTTAACTGCAATTTTATAGTTCTTCCTGTGGCCACCCCTCGTTTTGCGGTCAAACTTTTCCAATTATACTATTGAAATAATGGAAAATTCATAAAATTACTTCCGTTATGGAGCTTCTCCGTTTATTTTTTATAGGCCTATTGTTTGCTCTCACTGAAGAGTACGAGTGTGAAGACATGGAGGATATAATATGATAATCTCAATTCGAAGGGTACGTGACAGTTGCTGTGTGGAAAATTTAATATTCTGTCAATCCTGTTTGGGCTTGAAAGTGGCTTCAAGTTAGTTCTGAAAACAAACGAGGATAAAGTTATCAAATATTAAATGTTAAGCGCATGCATAGTTTAAGAATTCAATAGAAAGTTAAAGATATACACACATTTAGAAGCCTAAAGGCGTATTTCTATAAAATTCTGTCGTCATTGCAAGCACCAACAATGACAGACGACATTGAATCTATAAAGCATATGTAGCTAAATATAAATCTGCGCTCTTTGTTTACCTACTTATAGAACAATTTAAAAGCAGACGACGGCAGTTTTGTATTTATTGAAATAAGTGACCTTTATATTAATTGGCATATAAAATACATTATCATCATCCTCATCCTCCTAGCGTTATCCCAGTTTCAATCTGGGGTCCGCTTACTAGTCTAACCGGATTTGCGGTCTGACCTCCGCAACCCGAAGGGATAGCGATATTCCATGGTTTAGACTAGTGTCAGTTTATTTAGAAGGTACTGACGCCCTACAACGACTATCAAAGAGCTTCATGACAACCGGGACCGACGGCTTAACGTGCTCTCTGAGGCACGGGACAAGCGATAATTAACAATGAAATACGCACATACCTCTGAAAAGTCATTGGTGCGCGCCGTGGATTCAAACCCGATACCCTCTGCATGGAAGTCTTTTGGTATCTCCACTAGGCTATCGCTGCTATAAAATACATTATAATTACTATAATAAACATTTTAATGGTGTGCATGGAGAAATCAAGTAGAAATGATCGACGCAAAAAGTTCGGTTGAATTTCGATCTTTATCAAACTTGAGTGAAAATAGTACCTTTGCGATTTTAAAAAGTATAAATATGCAACTAGTGTTATTTTATTACAATGCGAATGTAAGTTTCACTAAACGGGCTTAAAATATACTTCTTGCCCAAAAATACTGCAATGCAGTCTAAGAAGTTCAAACACGAAAACATAAAAACGGGATCTTGTAAAACATCCAAAAGATAATAGGGCGGCGTTCAAATCACGATCTTGTACGAAGCTTGGGAATATTTTTATTTTCTAGATTATAGAAAAGATCGCCATTCCCATACACGTTGTAGATATAGCGCCGCTCCCTAGAGAAACAAAATCATTTCATAACGGTGCCAGTCTCAGCGCTCACCCTTTTTATAGCCGAGATGAATTATGACATAAAATATTTATCTCCTTTCTGGGATATGTAATGTCTCGCTCCATTTTAGAGGATAATGCAGTAAATCTCCTTTTCATTACATAGGAATATTGACAAGCTGTAGAATACACGCAGCCGATATAAAACTAGTAAATATTTTATTAGACGCGATTAATTTTAGTGGCAGATTCGGGAGTTTATTGTTTTGTACAAGGGCTCCACAAGCTGAAATTTTCCAATTATTGTTTGAGCCGCAAGATAATCTTGTGAATGGTTACTTTTTTTTTTTTATTTCTGCCGAACAAATTGACTCCATGCTGCCTGATGTTAAGCAGTCAGTGAAGTCTCATAGTGATCGCCATCATCCCAGCAGATAGCATGGCATTATGACATGATGGCCCTCACCTTGACGGCCTTGAGAAAAGCTTTTTCACGCCCCGCTTAAAGGACCCAGGATCATAAGTGGAGGGAAACACGTGGGCTGGCAAAAAGTTCCACATCTTAATGGTACGGCAGAGATAAGAGGCGCCGAACCGTTTGGTGCGTGACGGTATCTATTCTACCGTGTAAGAGTGGCACCTCAACCCAGCACGTGTCGTTCGGGATAGGAAAGGAGAGGGAGGGATTAGTTGAAAGAGCTCTTCGGAGCACTCACCGTGATAGATGCGGTAGAAGACAGCCATTGAGGCCACGTCTCTGCGTAATTGCAGTGACTCAAGAGTCTTAGTGGCCTCTGGATCCCCAATGATACGGACAGCACGCCGCTGCAACCTATCGAAGGCGTCCAAAAAGTACTGAGCGGAGCCATTCCAAAGGTGCGAGCAGTATTCCACGCAGGAGCGAACCTGGGTCTTGCATAACAGACACAACTGCTCCGGCGTGAAAAACCTCCTCACCTTGTTCAGGACTCCGAGTTGCCGAGATGCGGATTTAATGACACCCTCAATGTAGTTCTTCTGGTTGAGATTTCTGCGTATGTCCATACCTAGGATATTGAGGCTGTCTTGAATCGGTAGTGGAGTGTCCAGAAGAGAGGGATGGGGAAGGAATGGAGATACCTTGGCTGAGAATGCACACACCTGTGTTTTCTTGGCGTTGAACTCGACCAGGTTCTCATCACCCCAATGCGAGATGCAATTCAGAATCCAGTCAAGCTCAGCAACAAGTGTTCGCCTATACTTCTCAGTGTCGGTTTGCTTAGCCGCAGGGTGTCCGAGATATCGCCCAAGTACAGTACTGTCATCTGCATAGCAATGTACGCCCCCAAAAGTGAGCATATCATTGATATGCAGAAGAAAAAGCGTGGGCGAAAACACGGACCCCTGAGGCACACCAGCATTCACCTGGAGAAACTTCGATGACTCACCGTCACAAAGGACTCGTATACGGCGCTGATGCAGGAAGCTGGCAACCCAGTTGCACAATCGAGGTGGCAAGCCGTAGGCTGGAAGCTTGGAAAGAAGCGCACGATGCCAGACTCTATCGAAGGCTTTGGAGATGTCGAGACTAAAAGCCAACGACTCCCCATGCCTGTCCATCGCCTCACCCCAAAGGTGTGTGACATACGCTAGATGAGAGAGAGATGAATTGTAAAAGCTCAAGCGACATATACTTGTCGCTTGAGCTTTTACAATTCACTAAAACCAATCATAAACTCGCTACATTTTAACTTTATGATAAATGGAGTATTACAAAATAAATAGACGAACTATCTCGAACGCTGTAGAAAAAAAAATGTGTTCAAGGCAATGCGTCGAGACGAAAGTTTTATAATCTCTCACTCTTAAAGCCGCTGAAGTAGTCCTTCAATTTAATTACATTTCAATTCTAATCAGAATTCAACCACGTATAATTCTTACTCCCTTAAGCCCCAAACATTTCACGGGAAATCGGCGAATAAATAAAATAATGTTTGAATACACAAACGCACATACGCAAACATCATTCAGCGTTTATTGATGTTTGAGCAATACTAATATCGATATTATTTATGAATTTACAGATCAAAATTCTGTTAAATACTAATTTTAGGCATTGTAAAAATTCGCGTAACTGCTTTTACGTACTGAGTGTTACTAAGAAATAGTGATGGTTAATTCGGCTATTACTTTATGTGCGATAGGTTAGTAAAAAACATTTAGGTTTGTTTCAATTATTCTATTTGGGAATCAGTAAGCATGATATTTAGCATTATTCATCAGTCATAATTTGTCTCCACACCCTACCAAAGAAACCATAGTATTTGGATAGGTGTAAGTACCTATTCTAAATAATGACATACATAATAAAGTTAATAAGAAGATAATTACAGCTAAGTAAATTGATTTACAAGTAAGCAAGTATCACAATTATACTCGACTAACTTAAACTTACTTTTGCGAATAGTATTTTATTATTGTTTTTAAATTCTATGTTGTGCTTGGTATTATTTTATTTAGCATTATTTGTACTTCTTTTTTGTGTCTAGATCATACTCACTGTAGGGTTTCACTCAATTATGAACCAGACGATAAGTGACAAAATTAAGGAATAAAACCTAACCCATTAGAGAGTTAAATTTGTAATATAAGAAGGCATCCAATTAGGTAGCGTTACTCAAAATTTCGCCACTTTAATTAGCTACAATTCCCAAGTTAAACAACGTGAATTAATGCGTAACGATACATAAATCATATAAAATAAGTATCGCTGTACACGTACTAAGGGTACAAGCTACTATAACACCGTAATATCATTTACAACGTGCCTTTAATTGCCACCCAACTCAGGAAACAAAACTGATAAACCGCGATTATATGTTTTCCAAATACAATATTTCATGGAAAATTTGCTACTAAGAAGCTTATTGATTTAAGAAGCCCAAGTAGAATGCATATGCTCACGCAATAATACATAGAATGTCATCTTTATATAATGTAACTATATGTACTTAGTGTATAGCGAAGCTACCTACAAGTATTGCAGATCTGAAAGCAGCGACATACTTGTACCCTTACTTTAATTTGTTAATTTATTTCTTTCCTAATAATTGTTAACCGATAAAATGATAAAAGCAAAATTTTAGAAGAATGCGAGATGTCAAAGACTCCAAATTTAAACAAATTTTACTATTAAATCGATATTTAATAGTTAAACCAATATAGGCATCCGTTATCCGTTAGGCCCAGAAATCATAATTACCTGTACTGCAGGTCACAAGCAGTTCCAAATTATTTCACCTAAACAGATATCACATAAATATTAAAAGCAACTTAATTATGTCTTAAAATTAAAATAAGCTATTATAAAATTTAATATATACAAGACGAAAAGTAAATTAAAATTTAAAAAAGAAAATTAAAACAGATTATGTCGACGTGTCAAAAGTCAGAGTAGTTAACGCATTCAAGTCTTGCACGTCCGTTCATTAACGCAGTATTATTATTTTGCCGACTGGTGAGATTAGCTAGATTTCTCGGCGAACCGAATAAATTGCAGGTCATCTGCGGGAACATTTATCACAAGTCAGTAATTTGTGGGCATGCGGGGTTTTCTTCATATTCCCTCGGAGTAATCCTCAAGTGTAATTTATCAAAATTTCAACGTTCCGTCGGCGAGACGCGATGCCATCCACCCCATACCTAAGCCCCTTTGATAAACTCAAATGTATTATTTTATGTCACAATGGTGTTAACAGTTAGTACGCAGTATTATCTTCATACATATTACCTAAGCTAAAAATTATACGTTTTGGATCTAAAAAGGGATTTATTAAAGCTACTAGCGTAAAGAACGTACGTCGTTTTATACATCTGCTACGCTGAATGAATTACATACATAACTAAATTTATAGCTGGTAAAAATGATAATACATAAAACGATGATTCATACTTTTACAAGCTGGATACCATTGCATTTTATTTTCATTTTGTAAGTGTCACGAGAGCTAAGGCGCAAATAGCAGAAAATTGTGGCTGGTAGCACAATAAATTATTACGGCATAACAAAAAATTTATACGTCAGGAAGTTTTGCATCATCATTACAAACTGTGACAATTCTATGTGAAAAGTTTGAGGGCCTCTCAAGGGAAAGTGCGATAATTACCCCACTTTGTAGGCACACTATTTTCTTTCCGCTGCAGCATCCTCTAGTACACTCATTTAGATATTTTGCTTAATTCGTTCAACAACGGCGCATCATTATTTTTCAATTTCATGCATTCATGCTGTGAACATCTCTTTGAACATCACCATCGCCCTAGCCCACTTACACGCCTTGGATCCTGAGGTCCGCTTGCTGGTCTAACCATCATATCTATGATAGAATATCAACTTTTCCACAGAGTGACTGCCGTCTGACCTCCGCAACCCAAAGGGATAGCGATATTCCATGGTTTAGACCAGTATCAGTTTATTTGAGGGTACTGACTGAGTAACGACTGTCAAAGATCTTCACTTCAGCCGGGACCGACGTTTTAACGTGCTCTCCGAGGCACGAGGCAAGCGATAATCAACAATTTAATACGCACATAACTTTGAAAAGTCAGTTGTGCGCGCCGTGGATTCGAGCCCGATTCCCTCTGTGTGGCAGTCCGTTAGTATCATCACTAGGCTATCGCTGTCTTATCTCTTTGAACACCGTCTATAACTGTTTCGAAGGATCTTAATGTCATGAGTGAATATTATTTTAAGATATGAATTATCCTATTACACAACACCAGCTTAATTGTTCAAGCTATGCGTATCCATAAAATGTGGTATTATTATTATTTTATTATCAATTATTACATACCTAGTATCGCAGTGCATTCTGATTTGTATACTACGTCTCGATGAATACTCGTACGTATGTACTGAAATGCAGAATGGTTTATGTTACTTCTGGTTAAAGAGGTGTTCTTATGAACGAATCATTCATTCAAAATATGATCTATAGTTCAATTTACACAAGATTATTCGTTGTAGTAGAAATTATAACGCAATAAAGCGATCCACTCAAAATTCTGACCAGATTTGATGAAATATTTGTTTAAGTTTAAGTGTCCATTAAAAATAAAAATAACGTGATGAAAATTGCATACTATAATTTTATTCTTGCTCAGGATATAATTCCCCTTTTCTATGAGAATCCATTCAGAAGTTCTACGGTGAAACCATATGAGACAGCTATATATTTACTGTCACATTTATAATATTAGTAGGTATGCCATAATCATAGAATTTATAAATATTCTAGAATAATCTTTCGTAAATATAGAATCAATAATTTGTTACATAATGTAAAAGGTTCATTAATAGGAGAATTAATGAACCTTTTACATTATGTAACAAATTCGGTCAAAATTGACCCATCATCGTATTCAGAAAATGAACGGTCCAATGAATCCTGAATACCAATCAACCACTTGAACAACGATTAGATAGTTCCGACAGTTTAAATGAATTCAGTTCAACTCACGCCCAATTAAAACTAGATTTCTGTAAATTCCGCGAACAATTTTGAAATATTGAATTGTCACTGTCTAAAATTTATATACGTAGTTTGAAAATGTACCTCTATTTGAAATTCACTCATAATCCGTTTTAATTACTTTATATTTTAACCGTAATACTCTTTGTACATAATTTATTATATTTATCATAGGCCGAGCCAAATTGTTTTAATATCTCATAGTAATATTCATGAGATGTATATTTGCTAACAGTCAATCTACTCGGCTATTCAATGTGTGTAACTGTGTGGACTACTGTGGACTACCTTCCATATATTTAAAAAAATATGCAGTTTATATGCCTAAGTGTTTGTTGCCGCTGGGGCGATTTGATGCTAGGACAATGATTATGATGCTGATTACAACCAATCTGCCTTCTTTAGTGATATTGCACTAGCAATATAGCAATAGTATGTAGTAGTAGTTTATTATTCTGTATGCTGCCCTGCTTTGCATACACCAATGAAAATCATCTTACTTTCACCTTTGGTAAATGTGAGTAAAATGCGATTTCCTCCTGTACATTTTTTTTCTGTTTTCATAGCATATTGAGGTACGCAGTTCGTTTTAAGAACGCTTGCTGACACGAGCTCTTTCATTTTTGTTGATGCCCACTTCAATTAGTTGCTTACCTCTTACTCAACTAAGGTGTCGAATATAACTTGACATTTTCGACCTTCTGTAATAAGAAGATTATATCAAATCTCAATTTGTAACTTCAGTTTTATTTCAACATTTAGCTTTAGATTTTGATTTCTTCTAGCTTAAAGCTTCTATGAAAACAGAAGATGAAAATGAACTTCTAATAGGATTATAGATAACCACAAGGCTATTTGTGGCGCAGAGTTATCCTTGCATTATAAACGTTAACTTTGAGTGATTGAATATACTATGTAGAACCTTTTTCATAAGTAAGACAATAATTAAAAAATGCAAAATTTAGCCACTATTGTTCTTTGAAATAAAATAGGAATTTAAAATTTTGCAAATTATTAAAAAATATATATATTTATTAAAAAGATATGGCTACGAAAACCACTATGACTGACGACGAATATTATTGCATAGTTCTCGAAGTGTGTTATAAGATTGAGCGTACGAATACAAATTAAAGAAGCTGTAACAAAATCTGTCATATGACGTCTATTATTGTGATTGTGAATTCACCCGCTGAAAAGGATAAATTACTATTACAATAGGTGAGTATCAAAACAATTATTTGCTATAAAATAACTTTGACGCGTAATAAACCGTCTCAGTGGCACTTCTAAAAATATTCTTAGACAAAAATGTGCGATGGATTAACTTTTCCTGGAAAATGTCTTATTTCATCTAAAACTTGAGCCATCATACAAAAATAAAATGCTTTACATAATGGAAAACAATCAGTATCTTTCTGTAACCTTGCTATATTTCCGTGAAAACCGGCATTTTAAGATATTACAGAAATATCTCGTATAATTTTGATCGTTCCCAGTATTGTCTTAATGTGTAAGGCTTCAAGTATGTTTGTTTAACTTTATTACCAAATGGCATATTAATTTTATAATTACATACCTACGATTTTCAATTGTAAACGATGCGAGTGTGTAAGAACAAGAACCAATTGCTCCCATGCTAATAATAATTGCAAAATATTTTTAATCTGTATACCGTACAGAGAGATTAAACGAAGAAGTAAAAGGTAGGTACTCTATCCCCACGTGTTTGTAGGCATGGGAAAATGCAGCACAGTGGTGAATGTGCGGCTTAAGCTCAGCATGCTGCAAGTCATTGAATGGTGCAAGCAAAGAATACCTCCAATAATTCGACCCATAAATAAACATACTATATTTTCGTCCACCAAGGAGCCAGATGAAATCCAGCGCCGGGCATATGTGTCCGGCAATATACTGAACTGGCCTTCTATTTTTTTGCAACCGACAGACGTGTATTTATAATTATAGCCTCTTGTTCTCGTAGTTGCATGTCCTTTTTCTGTTAAATAAACGGTTTTCCTTGCTTTCTTTATTTTAGTTTAATACAGTATTTGCAAACACAGATTTAATATCCATTATTTCAAATAAAAATAAACACCAATGATATACGATACAGTACCTGCATAATTAAATAGCCGTCATCATTTCATACCATTCTATGTTAACAAAAATTTATTCATCTCTTCGCATTAAATAACCTCTGAATAATAAAATCTGGGTCACTACAGGAAAAATATTGAACAGAAAGAAAAAGATTACAAATCGTCTGTGAACTACGAGTAATGTGTCACAGAAATTCACTGCTGGTATGAATCGCCAGCGAGCACTAAATAAAAGAGGGAAAAATACTCAAAAATTTACTACCGACTTTTTACGAATTTTCCTTTGGCACAGCTAGAGGTTATTACCCAACGTTATAAGTGTTCATTTCACCCGTGGAATTTAGACAGAGATCGCGACGGTCCAAGTTAATTGAGTGTAATGTTCTTATTTGCATATTTTTATCAATGTCTTTCGGGTGTCGGGTATATCGTGAGTTTCGACATAACAGGTAATTGAAGAGCTCTCAGTAAATTTCTTCAAATGGAATTACTTGTTATTACTAAAATCATTTAAATTGTATGGTTAATGAAATAAAGTTGGTATTTTTTGTGATAGTAGAAAATTTGTATTGTTACAAGCATCACCAGCTCCATAAACACCATCTGCCTTAAAAAATGAATAATATAATCGTTAAATGGTAATTGGAGTGAAAGCAAAGTAGAGACTTTTATTTTAGTTGCGCAGTTGACAAAGTATTTAATCATTGTAGTGACTAATGGCGTGATTTGCCTTGAGCTGAGTTTAAGGGTTGAAAAGTTTTGCTAGAGTTATAGAATAACGCTATTTCGTACAACCACTATACGATACTGACCGGACTTGACCAAAGTATCTTCACAGGAAATCGAAGAAATGAATAAAAAGATTTTAAAATTCTGTTTTGTTGCCCGCCTCTCTTCTTATGCAGGCGAGGATAAGAAAACATGAAAGTCGGCTTTGCCTTCTTCTCCCTTTGCGTTTGCACTGGTATCCAAGGACTACACGGTAAGATTTCCTTTAGGTAGTCCTAACTCAGTTGTAGCCCTCGTAGACACGTATAAAAGGGAATGGTTCTGGTACCTTTTAATAATCATGTTAATACCCAAAGACAACTTTACATACTGATCATAAGTAAGGTAGAGCTTGCACCATAGTACTCAAAATTCAATGTAAAAAGTAATATGCATGTACGCCCAGAATGTAGTACGGTTTATCTTCCTCGCCCCAGTCGTTCACTCTTTACAGAAGAGTCGTCATCATCATCATCAGCCCTTTACTGTCCCACTGCTGGGCTCGGGCCTCTTCTCACTATGAGAAGTGCAGGGCCATAGTCCACCACGCTGGCAAAGTGCGGGTTGGCAGACTTCACATGTCTTTCGAGAACATTATGGAGAACTCTCAAACATGCAGGTTTCCTTACGATGTTTTCCTTCACCGATTAGCAAGCGATAATTAACAATTTAATACGCACTTAACTACGAAAAGTCATTGGTGGTTGCCGTGGATTCGACCCCGAGACCCTCTGCGTTGCAGTTTGTCGGTCTCTCCACTCAGCTATCGCTACTTGAAGAGTCGTGGTTTCATAATAATGCCTTTCTGGGAACAGACAATCTTCCCATTCTTTATGAATCGAAAGATCTCAAAATAATGGAAGCGGATTCGTTAAACAATTAATGCTTAATCGTATTCTCAATAATGGCAAGGAGTCAGACAATATTAGAGGGAGAAAACGGATTCAGAATGTAATAACATCGCTTGTACAGAATAGAACATGTAATTTTCCAAGACCTTTAAGTTCTTTGAAAATGAATGTCCACTGTTAAAAGTATGCATAATAAATTACTTAAATAATAATTGTTAAAAAGTTCACTCAAAAACGATAATTGAAGATTATCCAAGTATTATACAGGATGTAAAAAAACCCTTAACGAAAACTGCCGGTGTAGACTTCAGTGAACTGTTGGCCAACTTTACTGAGATCAGGGAATATCTTTTATTGATAAGTAGCTAAATTTTTTAAATCTCTATCCTAAATTTTATTTTGCAACACTACATCCATTCCTAGTGAGTTTTACTACAAACTTCTTTTAGCCAAGCTATCCGCGAATCACATTATTTTATTTTTGCACTACCGCCTATGATTATTGTGTTTAATCCTACTACCAAACATGTTTTATGCAGCCAGGGTTATGATCTGCGTGCATTCTTAGATCAAAATCGTAATTTAACAGCTTCTTCTTTTTTCATTTAAGAGCCACTCTTGTCGGTGGAGTAATTGCTATTTCTTTCGATTTTCTGCCCGTTCTTTGACCTCTTGATACGACGAGTCACGAACTATTTCAAATTAAATCATTAGTAATTTGGCAACAAATGATGTTAAAAATAGCTAGGTAGGTATCCATAAAGATCTGAATAAGCTCATCATATATTTGAGACGAATTTCGGGCGAGTTGTTTCATAACCTTATGCACTGAACGTATTTCTTTTTTATTTCATACGTAGCTGTATTATGTCTAGAGTAAACAGATGTTGCTTGCGTTCCTTACCTTCTATGTAGTGAAGTGTCTCTCTCAATGTAAGGAGTCTCAAAAGGTTGAATTCCCATTAGAGAACTGGCGTTTTATACAGCTGTAGGTTAATGGAGTTACGTAGGTCCTGGTTGCCGGTAAACGGCTGCTTGTAGTTCCGCCCGTGAGTTTGTGTCAGCATAGATAGAGATTAAAGTGCAACGTACCTACAAAGTTTTCTATTGTAGCGAAGGTGGAATATATTATATTCATGAAGATTGTCCTGGATGCAACTGTAATGTTGGGAAGTTTTGTTAGTGTGAACAAGAAGTAAACAACTTGTTTATAGGATTTTGTTAAACTGGTATTGTGTGTCTGGAAATTGATTGCGAGAAACGTTAATGGCTAATGAAATTTGAAGAAAATTTTGGTGACATTAAGTTATAATCTCAGATACAAATTTGACTATTCTAATTGATATTGAATTATCGTAGACATCATACAATTTTATTTAATGGAACTTAATCCAACCATAACAGAAGTAAGCTGGTCGTAACGTCAAAACATAGGGGTAGTTACACCTTAAATTTGTTAGGAAACCTGATTAAAAGTCGTTAAATACTTTTATTGACTATTCTTCTTTGAAAACAGTAATGTTCCGTGAACATCTGCAATTATTATATCAACCAAAAGCTTTCAATTTATTTATAAGTAATGAATCCTGATACAGCGTAGTTTAATTGAGCGCAAACTACGCTGCCAGGTTAACCTGTCGTGCCGTAATTCCGATCATGTCGTCTAAAATAAGATTTTCCATGAGGTTGACTTTCGGTGTCACTGCTGCTAGTATTTTAGAGGGTTGTTTGGAGTCAAACGGTTACTTATTTAGACCAATTTCATCGGAGTCTGCTAATAAAGCAACAAAAGATACTTAAACTTTAGTTTGATGCAAATATTAATCACCTTATATAAAATAAAAAATACAATAAACATAAACACAAAGCTACAAAGGGGCAGGAAAAGAAACGCTCTGTGACTAGGTACTACTGTTTTATTTATACTTCTATAATACAAAAGAAGATTTAACTAGTGAGAGAAAGATGACTTATAAAATAGTTATAGTTCATTCACTGGGAAATATATAGATACATTCTCAACATAAAAGAGAGTATGATTGCATTCGCAAATAGAAATACAATTCTGACATAAAAGACATGAATACCAATACTTCAATGGTACCAGGCAGATTTTGTGCTTCAACCTAAATGTGCCTGTCGAGATTCGTTCCACAGTTTATTTCGATCTGTGTCGTAATTTTTGTGACACAAAAATGTCTATATCGTATGTGCGGAGGCTTTGCCAAACCGTATAAAGCAAGCCGTGTCCTATTTACCGGCTAGCCTCAACCGTTATACGCGTCCCTGTACGTCTGTACGTATCACTGGTACTTTGTGTTGCAGTCGGTTTTTAATATTATGATGTACCTCTTTGATGCTTGTATACCACAAAGTTGTATATGTGGCCGGAACTTCGATCGATTCACGTTACATCATTTAAACCTAGTATGACGGGTATTTCTTCATATTTTTAATATTATACAGTAAGATGATAGTTTACTAAATGTTCCTGTATGTGCATGTGCAATTCAATATTTCCTACCGTACATTAATTAATGTATGTAATACATCTAAATCCTGTAGAATATTATTGATTCTAGCTTTGCTATTAATTTATACCTTAGTTTCCTCTTACTGCTGAGTTCTAATGAAAAGAAATATATAGTAATGTAACAAGTTTTACTCAAAATACACTAAGAGATAGGCCGAATAATAATCTTAACTAATGATACAAACAAGATACAGCCAGTTACATAAAATACGATGTAATTCAGTAAAATTTATTTCAAGTTTGGAACATGTAACACGCCGTTTTTACCTTATAATTAAAAGTAAAACACAAACTGATGCCGCAAAATGGCAAAATTATCTTTCTTATAGGGTATTCGTTGTTAGAGAGTCCTATATATAATTTTGAAGAAATCTCATTAAAAGAAGGCCGAGTGCGTCAAACTTGAAGATAACTTCCAAGGTTTAAAATTCTCCTGAGAGACTTGGCTTTCGGAGTTTTTTGGTTATCGGTTAGATAACTGCGTTGTACACGTTCACATATCGGCCATGTATACCTACACTGGACGAGTTTGATTTTTGAAATAAAGTTTATGTTTTGCATGATAAATGCAAATTACATACGCATGCATCTATAAAAGAGATTGCTGAATGTGGATCCTCTGATTCAACAAATTACATTATTATTTTTATTACGTACAAGGAACTTAAGAATTGTTTGATGGGATACAGTCTTAACAGTTCAGCATATTCAGCATATTATACATTTTTTGTTGCAAAATTATAATATATGATAGATAAACAAACAAACCAGCGACATTTATGTTTTACAATGTTTAAATAATGATATAAGTAACTATTCAGACTCTTTGATAAATGTCTCTTTGTATAATTTTGTTGCCAAACATGTTCATACGCTGTGGGCACTGTGTATGTGTATTTAATAGCCTCTTACATATAAAAGTGGCAGCAAATTAATCATGTTTACACAACTCCACAGTTTGAAAATTTTAATGTCGCTGCTACGTATTCTAAAAAATGCAATAGACATTTATGAAAGCATTGAGCAAAATCATTAAATAATTTTCACAGCACTCATAGCTAAATAATTGTTTGTACATGTTTCAAATTTTCAACAACATACGGGTTAAAAAATTCTTGGTGTTCTGAGTTTGAATTTCGGTACCACCGGTCGTAACTTTCAACTATACACAAATTCAGAATCTACGATTATTTGCACAGTAATCTTTAATATTTTTTCTCTATTTGCGAATAAGTACACTACTACTAACATACCTACATGGTAACTAAATTATTCCCAAATAAATTGTGATTGGTCAAAAAGATGATGAAAAATTTTATATGAAAATAAATATTATGAAATAAATACTACCACATTTTGGATAAAAAGATGATTGTGATGATAATATTTTCTGGTGTATAAAACTGATGACTGTGCAGGATTTTTTTCTCCAAAAGACACAAGGAAAGATACCAAACCGAATATTATAGTTCAAGTATTTAATAAAGTAAACCCAAAACAAAGTTGGTATATTAAACGTAACACGTCGTGGATAGAAAAGCGTTGTCATATCGCGCAGTTTCCAAGCGCCTCGGGTGTTTACAACTTGAGTGGCAACTTGAATGTCATTCTGACACAGTTCTATTTCAAGCCAAGTGCACGGGAATGTGTATATTGACATTAGTAGGGGAGCCCATGAAGGGATTTCGGGATTTAGTCGAGCGCGTCAGATATTGATAGCATCCATGTACTACATATTTTTAATAAAGTAGGAATGATAATCAGATCGTTTGTATAGTGGAGGTAAGATTTCAAAATGTAAAAATAAGAAAATGAATCAAGCGTGTCAGATTTTCTAAGGGGATGTTAAGTGAACCTAAAAAAAGGTTCTCCTTGAATAATCTGACGATTTAGGTATCACGCAAACTCGTGGCCATTATTAGAAAGTTGCAAATGTGAATGAGTGAATTCGACGTTTTGAAATACTCAAGCGCGTCAGATTAAGATATATATGCTTTATCCTAACATCCTAGACGTGCTTACTCTTAATCTGACGATTATCTGCAGGGATTAAGACAACAACTCGTTTTAAAAATTTTGAAGGTCTCTAGCCGCTCCCCGATGAAAAATTATACATTATTTACATTTTTATCTTCTTATCATCTAAGCTTTGCAACCCAATAGGTCTCTATGATATAAATAATTTCGCAAATGGACCTATCTACCAAAGAAATTAAAAGAAGAATAACAAATGGATGGAAAATATATTGGTCGCTGAAAGAGGTTATGAAAGCACCAGACCTCAGCATTAAAACGAAATGTAGAGTCTTCAACACATGTATTCTTCCTTGCCTAACATATGGATGCGAAACGTGGGCACTTTCTAAACAACATAGAGATATGCTAGAGCACTGCCAAAGAGCCATGGAGAGAAGCATGCTGGGAATCAGAAAACAAGACAGAGTAAGGAACACATCTATTAGAGCCAGGACAGGCGTATCATACATACATACATACATACATAGACTCACGCCTGTTTTCCGGAGGGGCAGGCAGAGACTACGGAGCGCCATTTGCAACGATCTTGACATATCTCTCTTGCTTCATTCACTCCCATCAGATTCCTCATGCATGCTCTTCTGTTCAGGGTGCTTCTAACCTGTCCTGTTTTTAGGATGTCTCCAATCTGGACAGAGAACGTCCGCCTAGGTCTTCCCCTTCGTCCTGTCCCTTCCACACTTGCCTTATATATCTGCTTGGTCAGTCTTTCGTCATCCATCCTCTCCACGTGTCCAAACCATCTTAACATACCTTTCTCGATGCTTGTCACTACATCTTCTTTTACCCCACAACACTCTCTTATCACACAATTCTTTACTCTGTCAGTCAAAGAAACACCACACATATTTCGCACACTCATTTCTACAGCATTTATTCTACTTTCATGACTCTTCTGCCATACCCAACTATCACTACCACACATAAGAGTAGGTACTAACACCCCTCTATGGACAGCCAAACGTGCCTTTTTGGACACGTTTTGGCTATTCATAAACGCCTTTAGAGCTCCATTCACTCTATTACCTGCATTAACTCTTCTTTCAATATCTTCTACATTCTTACCATCTCTTGTAAACAGCGTACCTAAATATACAAACTCATTCACTTGCTCCACTCGCTGTCCATCGATCATAACATTACAAGCCGTAACGCATTCCTTCTTTTCAAAAAACCATAACTTTCGTTTTACTTACATTTACTTTCATTCCTTTTCTCTCTAACGCACCATGCATGATTGTTACCATCTCCTGCAACTCCTCCGCTGAAGACGCAAGTATAACCTGATCATCAGCATAAAGGAGGCATTTGACAAGTAACTCATTCATCCTTAATCCACAGTCACTATTTTTCAAATCTTGCAAACAACTGTCCATGAAGAGGTTGAACAGCCACGGCGACGCTACACATCCCTGTCTAACACCTGTTTCGATGGTAAACCAATCCGTGTACGACCCATCGTATCAGACATTCTCACAAAAATTGACCATATGAAATGGAGATGGGCTAGACATATGTTGAGGACACCCCAAGACAAATGGAGCAAAATCCTAACTGAATGTCCTCTACTTCGCTTGCCATCTCTAGAATACCCTAGAGATGGCAAGCGAAGTAGAGGACGACAGCGGAAAAGATGGGAGGACGAACTCAGACTTACAGCTGGCCCAAACTGGAAAAGAGTTGCAAGGGATAGGAAACAGTGGAAGTTCTTAGAAGAGGCCTTTGCCAAGAGGCACACTGAGCTCCGTGATATTTTATAATAATATGCAATAATAGGAAATGTTAATTAGAGTCAAGGAGACTCAGGATAAAAAGGGCTATTGAATTGAATTGAATTGAGGTCTCTATGACGCTCGAGTAAATCCCAATTTAGCATCGTGGGCTCCCCTACTACAAAGGATACGGTTTTAAGTGTGTTACGAAACTTAGTAGTTGGTTTGTTATTTGGTTTGTATTTCGTATCGCCTACTTACTTTATATCTACAAGTTTGAATGTAAAGGGAACTCGTTATAAAATATAACTTTATGAGAAAGAAGTGCGGTGTATTTGTGAAAGATTAGTTGGAAGTTTATCTGCAGGTAACTGAATTTGTTTTCTTTATAATTTACCTATTGTGTGACCTAATTAACGGAGAGCTTTTCCACAGAGTGACTGACGTTTGACCTGCACAACCCAGACAGCAATATTATATGTCAGTATGTTCACGGGTACCTTCTCACTATAACGTCTGTCAAATATATTAATAAAAGATACCGACAGCTTAACGTGCTCTCCGGAGCCTGGGGCAAGCAAAAATAAACACTTTGAAAACTCAGTAGTGCGCGCCATGCAATTGAACCCGATATTGCACCTATGAAGCGTCATAATGACCACGTTGTTGACGAGACCGAATTCGTACCGTACCACGATGTGGTAGAATCGCGTAAACCTGCCACTACGTAACTGGTCAAGGACATCATAGTGGTTAGGTCGATCATATTTCGGGAGTCAAACTTACCGCTTCCACCAGACACTAACTAGACTGTGAGCGCTAGGTGGAGACACGCTGGACACGTAGGAATATAACCACGACTACGCTATCGATCCAAACAAACATTCTTTTGTTCTTATTAAAACTCTAGCAACACTGCATATTAACCTATTCCAATTTAAACTTTAAAAGCAAAGTTCAAAATATTGAAAACTAAACATAGTAACTACAACCAAAAACCTTATTCCGATAATGGCTTATAAGACTCAGCTGTCCTTGTTAAAGCGAGTTGAAATAAACCCTGCTTTTAAAAAGGTAGCGTTAGAGTTTTTAGCTAAGTCCTCTGAATTGCACGGCTTCGAGAATTAGACGCTGCTGTTGTAAGAAGATGCTTCCTTAAAATATACGGTCTCCTTAAAATCTTATTTATTTATGGTTAGTAGTTAGGTTTTTTAAATAAATGTGATGAAACATTATGCTTGGTTTTAACCTGAATCTCTCTTGATAGGATTCTATAGAATAAAATACGGCGACACTAGTATATCAAGAGGTAGGTAATACGTACAATAAATGTCTCTCTCGGTTGCACGTATTATGAAATTTTATTTATTTATTTTATTATTTATATTATTTATTTTAGGTATATAATGGTGGTCCAACAGCTTATTCCAATTTGACAAACAATATTTTATATGCGGATAGCCAATTACATGTCCTCACATATAACATTAACATATACTTAACTCACATTTTTCAATTAGAAATGCAATAACATTTAATTATCATAATATGCACACACAATACACGTACAAAAATGTCTGTAGGTTTATCGTTTATGCTTAGTGTGTTTTCTCCATAACAAAATAGCGCCTTGGAACCACCCATGCGTCACAGATAATACCTGTGTATTCAGTTTAGACATTCAAGGGCTTGAGAAAATTATGCAGTTTCGTAATTCACAGCAAACTTCTAAAAATCTATATAAGCAAATAAACCGGTCAAGTGCGATCGAACTCACGCACCGAGGGTTCATTACAAACCTGTAGGTATGTAAAATTATTTAAAAAAAATATGTGATGTAACTAAAAATTTAGGGTTTTCGAATTTTTTTCTATGTGCTATAAAACATTGCTTTATGGCAAATTTCAAGATTCTAGATCGACTGGAACTAACCTTTAGTTTTGAATTGAGCATTTGATATGAATTTCAATTTTACATTTTTACGGGTTCATGAGGATCGGGGTAGTATCCTTAAAATTATTAAAAATAATTTAATTATATGATGTAACAAAAAATTTACGGTTTTTTGCAATTTTTCATCTATTTGTGCTATAAGACGTTGCATCGTGCCAAATTTCAAGATACTGAGTTCAAGGAAAGTACCATGTAGGTTTTGATTATCTTCCGAGTAGTTGCGAGTTTGAAAGTATGCTTAAACAGCTGTATCTTTTGATTGCATTGGCTTAGAAGTTTGATTTTGTTACAGCTTAAAGATATTATAGACCCGAGTATTTGATATGAATTTCAATTTAATACCTCTACGCGTTCATAAGGAAAAGGCTAGTAACTTTAAAATTATTATTATTCTTCTTCTTCAACCTGCCCTGTTCCCAAATTACTTGGGGTCGGCGCAGAATGTTTTCTCTCATCCATCATCTCATCTTCTTTCATCCGTTTTCTTCAAGGCCCAGCATTCCGATCCATACAGTGCGACAGGCCTTATTACGGATTTGTAGATTTTGCCCTTTAACCTAAGGGGCATCCGTGGGTCACAAGTTGTTCCTGTGACCTGTCGCCCTTTCATCCAACCTGAGTTGATCCGGTGCGTGACTATTTCCCCGTTCCCTTGAATAAGTGACCCGGGGTACTGGAAGTCGGAGCAGACCGATATGGACGCGGGACTGGAGAGACCGCCGAAGTCGCAAAACATATACTCAGTTTTGCGTATACTGACTTTCAGGCCAACACTCTCCAGCATTTGCCACCACTTTGTCAGTCTGCCCTGAACCTCAGGAGCACTCTCGGCAATCAACACAATGTCGTCGGCGAACAGCATACACCAGGGAGCCTCTGCCTGTATGTCCGCCGTGAGAGCGTGCATTATAAGCAGGAAGAGGTAAGAGCTAAGAGCCGACCCTTGGTGCAAGCCTACAGCCACATTGAATTTGCCGGTATTGCCCGCTGTAGACCGGACGTAGGTTGTACATCTACTGTACATCGCTCGGACCAACTGTACATACTTCCCAGGAACACCTTTCTTCTTAAGGGCCTACCACAAAACCTCACGAGGTACCCGATCATATGCCTTTTCGAGATCCACAAAAACCATGTGCAAGTTTTTGTGTGCACTTCGGTATTTTTCACAGAGCTGGCGGATCGCAAAAATGGCATCTGTTGTTCCTCGACCAGGCATAAAACCGAATTGGTTTTGTGAAATAGCACTCTCCTCTCTCAATCTTCGAATTTTAAAATTATTATTATTATTTTATTATATGATTTAGGTAACGAAAAATTTGCGGATTTCGTAATTTTTCCTTCATCTGTGTTTTATGACGTTGATTCGTACCAAATTTCAAGACTCTGAGATTACGGGAAGTACCCCGTAGGTTTTGATTCCCTTGCCAGTAGTTGCGAGTTTGAAAATATGCTAAAATTGCTGTTTCTTTTGATTGCGTTGAGATAGAAGTTTGATTTGGTTACAGCTTAAACGTATTATAGACTTGAGTATTTGTATATGAATTTAAATTTAATTACTTTACGCGTTCATGAGGAAAGGGGTTGTAACTTAAAAATTAACAAATATTTTTTATATGATGTAGTAAGTAAAAATTTACGGTCATCGCAATTTTGCCTTTATCTGTGATATAAGACATTGCTTCGTACCAAATTTCAAGATTCTGGGTTTGCGGAAAGTACCCTGTAGGTTTCGATTCCCTTGCGAGTAGTTGCGAGAAAATATGCGGCTTAAATTGCTGTTTCTTTTTATTCCGTTGACATAGAAGTTTGATTTTATTACAGCTTAAAGGTATTATACACCTGAGTATTTGTTATGAATTTCAGTTTGATACATTCACGTGTTTTTGAGAAAATGGGTCTTGACAGACGGACGGACAACAAAGTGATCCTATTAGGGTTCCGTTTTGTCCTTTCGAGATACGGAACCCTAAAAATTTTAATGTTTTCAATTTTTTTATTCTTTTTTGAGTATTTGTCAATTAAGTAATTGTGATTCCAAGAAAAGGCTAATACTGAAATGAAAAAAATATTCTCCGGCCAATAATATAAAAGGGTTGTATCGTTTTACCCTACAATTCTTTCAAGCGTTTAAAAGTTCTTGTTCTCCTCATCTTGAAAGAAACCTGACATTGTTAGGTCCATGGTTATATTTGTTGTAGAAACTTGGAACGGTATCTCACAAACCTACAAATAAGCTCAGGACGGAAGATAATATAAAAGTTTTAGACGACTTGTATACATGTATGTTGCTCAAGAGCTACTTAAAATGTACATACAAGATTTGGCTCTTACAATCGTTCTACTGGGTGGATTTAGCTCATAAAATGCAGTTTATGTAAACTGTATTAGCACGGAATAACTCGAATCCTAAACACAAAGTTATAGTAGGAAGGAGTAAAGACGACTGGGTAAATAACGTGGCCGCACGCTGCTCCACAAAGTTAGGCGTCAGCGTATTTTCTCAGTAGTGCGCGCCATGCAATTGAACCCGATATTGCACCTATGAAGCGTCATAATGACTACGTTGTTGACGAGACCGAATTCGTACCGTACCACGATGTGGTAGAATCGCGTAAACCTGCCACTACGTAACTGGTCAAGGACATCATAGTGGTTAGGTCGATCATATTTCGGGAGTCAAACTTACCGCTTCAACCAGGCACTAACTAGACTGTGAGCGCTAGGTGGAGACACGCTGGACACGTAGGAATATAACCACGACTACGCTATCGATCCAAACAAACATTCTTTTGTTCTTATTAAAACTCTAGCAACACTGCATATTAACCTATTCCAATTTAAACTTTAAAAGCAGAGTTCAAAATATTGAAAACTAAACATAGTAACTACAACCAAAAACCTTATTCCGATAATGGCTTATAAGACTCAGCTGTCCTTGTTAAAGCGAGTTGAAATAAACCCTGCTTTTAAAAAGGTAGCGTTAGAGTTTTTAGCTAAGTCCTCTGAATTGCACGGCTTCGAGAATTAGACGCTGCTGTTGTAAGAAGATGCTTCCTTAAAATATACGGTCTCCTTAAAATCTTATTTATTTATGGTTAGTAGTTAGGTTTTTTAAATAAATGTGATGAAACATTATGCTTGGTTTTAACCTGAATCTCTCTTGATAGGATTCTATAGAATAAAATACGGCGAAACTAGTATATTAAGAGGTAGGTAATACGTACAATAAATGTCTCTCTCGGTTGCACGTATTATGAAATTTTATTTATTTATTATTTTATTATTTATATTATTTATTTTAGGTATATAATGGTGGTCCAACAGCTTATTCCAATTTGACAAACAATATTTTATATGCGGATAGCCAATTACATGTCCTCACATATAACATTAATATATACTTAACTCACATTTTTCAATTAGAAATGCAATAACATTTAATTATCATAATATGCACACACAATACACGTACAAAAATGTCTGTAGGTTTATCGTTTATGCTTAGTGTGTTTTCTCCATAACACAATAGCGCCTTGGAACCACCCATGCGTCACAGATAATACCTGTGTATTCAGTTTAGATACTCAAGGGCTTGAGAAAATTATGCAGTTTCGTAATTCACAGCAAACTTCTAAAAATCTATATAAGCAAATAAACCGGTCAAGTGCGATCGAACTCACGCACCGAGGGTTCATTACAAACCTGTAGGTATGTAAAATTATTTAAAAAAAATATGTGATGTAACTAAAAATTTAGGGTTTTCGAATTTTTTTCTATGTGCTATAAAACATTGCTTTATGGCAAATTTCAAGATTCTAGATCGACTGGAACTAACCTTTAGTTTTGAATTGAGCATTTGATATGAATTTCAATTTTACATTTTTACGGGTTCATGAGGATCGGGGTAGTATCCTTAAAATTATTAAAAATAATTTAATTATATGATGTAACAAAAAATTTACGGTTTTTTGCAATTTTTCATCTATTTGTGCTATAAGACGTTGCATCGTGCCAAATTTCAAGATACTGAGTTCAAGGAAAGTACCATGTAGGTTTTGATTATCTTCCGAGTAGTTGCGAGTTTGAAAGTATGCTTAAACAGCTGTATCTTTTGATTGCATTGGCTTAGAAGTTTGATTTTGTTACAGCTTAAAGATATTATAGACCCGAGTATTTGATATGAATTTCAATTTAATACCTCTACGCGTTCATAAGGAAAAGGCTAGTAACTTTAAAATTATTATTATTCTTCTTCTTCAACCTGCCCTGTTCCCAAATTACTTGGGGTCGGCGCAGAATGTTTTCTCTCATCCATCATCTCATCTTCTTTCATCCGTTTTCTTCAAGGCCCAGCATTCCGATCCATACAGTGCGACAGGCCTTATTACGGATTTGTAGATTTTGCCCTTTAACGTAAGGGGCATCCGTGGGTCACAAGTTGTTCCTGTGACCTGTCGCCCTTTCATCCAACCTGAGTTGATCCGGTGCGTGACTATTTCCCCGTTCCCTTGAATAAGTGACCCGGGGTACTGGAAGTCGGAGCAGACCGATATGGACGCGGGACTGGAGAGACCGCCGAAGTCGCAAAACATATACTCAGTTTTGCGTATACTGACTTTCAGGCCAACACTCTCCAGCATTTGCCACCACTTTGTCAGTCTGCCCTGAACCTCAGGAGCACTCTCGGCAATCAACACAATGTCGTCGGCGAACAGCATACACCAGGGAGCCTCTGCCTGTATGTCCGCCGTGAGAGCGTGCATTATAAGCAGGAAGAGGTAAGAGCTAAGAGCCGACCCTTGGTGCAAGCCTACAGCCACATTGAATTTGCCGGTATTGCCCGCTGTAGACCGGACGTAGGTTGTACATCTACTGTACATCGCTCGGACCAACTGTACATACTTCCCAGGAACACCTTTCTTCTTAAGGGCCTACCACAAAACCTCACGAGGTACCCGATCATATGCCTTTTCGAGATCCACAAAAACCATGTGCAAGTTTTTGTGTGCACTTCGGTATTTTTCACAGAGCTGGCGGATCGCAAAAATGGCATCTGTTGTTCCTCGACCAGGCATAAAACCGAATTGGTTTTGTGAAATAGCACTCTCCTCTCTCAATCTTCGAATTTTAAAATTATTATTATTATTTTATTATATGATTTAGGTAACGAAAAATTTGCGGATTTCGTAATTTTTCCTTCATCTGTGTTTTATGACGTTGATTCGTACCAAATTTCAAGACTCTGAGATTACGGGAAGTACCCCGTAGGTTTTGATTCCCTTGCCAGTAGTTGCGAGTTTGAAAATATGCTAAAATTGCTGTTTCTTTTGATTGCGTTGAGATAGAAGTTTGATTTGGTTACAGCTTAAACGTATTATAGACTTGAGTATTTGTATATGAATTTAAATTTAATTACTTTACGCGTTCATGAGGAAAGGGGTTGTAACTTAAAAATTAACAAATATTTTTTATATGATGTAGTAAGTAAAAATTTACGGTCATCGCAATTTTGCCTTTATCTGTGATATAAGACATTGCTTCGTACCAAATTTCAAGATTCTGGGTTTGCGGAAAGTACCCTGTAGGTTTCGATTCCCTTGCGAGTAGTTGCGAGAAAATATGCGGCTTAAATTGCTGTTTCTTTTTATTCCGTTGACATAGAAGTTTGATTTTATTACAGCTTAAAGGTATTATACACCTGAGTATTTGTTATGAATTTCAGTTTGATACATTCACGTGTTTTTGAGAAAATGGGTCTTGACAGACGGACGGACAACAAAGTGATCCTATTAGGGTTCCGTTTTGTCCTTTCGAGATACGGAACCCTAAAAATTTTAATGTTTTCAATTTTTTTATTCTTTTTTGAGTATTTGTCAATTAAGTAATTGTGATTCCAAGAAAAGGCTAATACTGAAATGAAAAAAATATTCTCCGGCCAATAATATAAAAGGGTTGTATCGTTTTACCCTACAATTCTTTCAAGCGTTTAAAAGTTCTTGTTCTCCTCATCTTGAAAGAAACCTGACATTGTTAGGTCCATGATTATATTTGTTGTAGAAACTTGGAACGGTATCTCACAAACCTACAAATAAGCTCAGGACGGAAGATAATATAAAAGTTTTAGACGACTTGTATACATGTATGTTGCTCAAGAGCTACTTAAAATGTACATACAAGATTTGGCTCTTACAATCGTTCTACTGGGTGGATTTAGCTCATAAAATGCAGTTTATGTAAACTGTATTAGCACGGAATAACTCGAATCCTAAACACAAAGTTATAGTAGGAAGGAGTAAAGACGACTGGGTAAATAACGTGGCCGCACGCTGCTCCACAAAGTTAGGCGTCAGCGTATTTTCTCAGTAGTGCGCGCCATGCAATTGAACCCGATATTGCACCTATGAAGCGTCATAATGACTACGTTGTTGACGAGACCGAATTCGTACCGTACCACGATGTGGTAGAATCGCGTAAACCTGCCACTACGTAACTGGTCAAGGACATCATAGTGGTTAGGTCGATCATATTTCGGGAGTCAAACTTACCGCTTCAACCAGGCACTAACTAGACTGTGAGCGCTAGGTGGAGACACGCTGGACACGTAGGAATATAACCACGACTACGCTATCGATCCAAACAAACATTCTTTTGTTCTTATTAAAACTCTAGCAACACTGCATATTAACCTATTCCAATTTAAACTTTAAAAGCAGAGTTCAAAATATTGAAAACTAAACATAGTAACTACAACCAAAAACCTTATTCCGATAATGGCTTATAAGACTCAGCTGTCCTTGTTAAAGCGAGTTGAAATAAACCCTGCTTTTAAAAAGGTAGCGTTAGAGTTTTTAGCTAAGTCCTCTGAATTGCACGGCTTCGAGAATTAGACGCTGCTGTTGTAAGAAGATGCTTCCTTAAAATATACGGTCTCCTTAAAATCTTATTTATTTATGGTTAGTAGTTAGGTTTTTTAAATAAATGTGATGAAACATTATGCTTGGTTTTAACCTGAATCTCTCTTGATAGGATTCTATAGAATAAAATACGGCGAAACTAGTATATTAAGAGGTAGGTAATACGTACAATAAATGTCTCTCTCGGTTGCACGTATTATGAAATTTTATTTATTTATTATTTATTTATTTTATTATTTATATTATTTATTTTAGGTATATAATGGTGGTCCAACAGCTTATTCCAATTTGACAAACAATATTTTATATGCGGATAGCCAATTACATGTCCTCACATATAACATTAATATATACTTAACTCACATTTTTCAATTAGAAATGCAATAACATTTAATTATCATAATATGCACACACAATACACGTACAAAAATGTCTGTAGGTTTATCGTTTATGCTTAGTGTGTTTTCTCCATAACACAATAGCGCCTTGGAACCACCCATGCGTCACAGATAATACCTGTGTATTCAGTTTAGATACTCAAGGGCTTGAGAAAATTATGCAGTTTCGTAATTCACAGCAAACTTCTAAAAATCTATATAAGCAAATAAACCGGTCAAGTGCGATCGAACTCACGCACCGAGGGTTCATTACAAACCTGTAGGTATGTAAAATTATTTAAAAAAAATATGTGATGTAACTAAAAATTTAGGGTTTTCGAATTTTTTTCTATGTGCTATAAAACATTGCTTTATGGCAAATTTCAAGATTCTAGATCGACTGGAACTAACCTTTAGTTTTGAATTGAGCATTTGATATGAATTTCAATTTTACATTTTTACGGGTTCATGAGGATCGGGGTAGTATCCTTAAAATTATTAAAAATAATTTAATTATATGATGTAACTAAAAATTTACGGTTTTTTGCAATTTTTCATCTATTTGTGCTATAAGACGTTGCATCGTGCCAAATTTCAAGATACTGAGTTCAAGGAAAGTACCATGTAGGTTTTGATTATCTTCCGAGTAGTTGCGAGTTTGAAAGTATGCTTAAACAGCTGTATCTTTTGATTGCATTGGCTTAGAAGTTTGATTTTGTTACAGCTTAAAGATATTATAGACCCGAGTATTTGATATGAATTTCAATTTAATACCTCTACGCGTTCATAAGGAAAAGGCTAGTAACTTTAAAATTATTATTATTCTTCTTCTTCAACCTGCCCTGTTCCCAAATTACTTGGGGTCGGCGCAGAATGTTTTCTCTCATCCATCATCTCATCTTCTTTCATCCGTTTTCTTCAAGGCCCAGCATTCCGATCCATACAGTGCGACAGGCCTTATTACGGATTTGTAGATTTTGCCCTTTAACCTAAGGGGCATCCGTGGGTCACAAGTTGTTCCTGTGACCTGTCGCCCTTTCATCCGACCTGAGTTGATCCGGTGCGTGACTATTTCCCCGTTCCCTTGAATAAGTGACCCGGGGTACTGGAAGTCGGAGCAGACCGATATGGACGCGGGCCTGGAGAGACCGCCGAAGTCGCAAAACATATACTCAGTTTTGCGTATACTGACTTTCAGGCCAACACTCTCCAGCATTTGCCACCACTTTGTCAGTCTGCCCTGAACCTCAGGAGCACTCTCGGCAATCAACACAATGTCGTCGGCGAACAGCATACACCAGGGAGCCTCTGCCTGTATGTCCGCCGTGAGAGCGTGCATTATAAGCAGGAAGAGGTAAGAGCTAAGAGCCGACCCTTGGTGCAAGCCTACAGCCACATTGAATTTGCCGGTATTGCCCGCTGTAGACCGGACGTAGGTTGTACATCTACTGTACATCGCTCGGACCAACTGTACATACTTCCCAGGAACACCTTTCTTCTTAAGGGCCTACCACAAAACCTCACGAGGTACCCGATCATATGCCTTTTCGAGATCCACAAAAACCATGTGCAAGTTTTTGTGTGCACTTCGGTATTTTTCACAGAGCTGGCGGATCGCAAAAATGGCATCTGTTGTTCCTCGACCAGGCATAAAACCGAATTGGTTTTGTGAAATAGCACTCTCCTCTCTCAATCTTCGAATTTTAAAATTATTATTATTATTTTATTATATGATTTAGGTAACGAAAAATTTGCGGATTTCGTAATTTTTCCTTCATCTGTGTTTTATGACGTTGATTCGTACCAAATTTCAAGACTCTGAGATTACGGGAAGTACCCCGTAGGTTTTGATTCCCTTGCCAGTAGTTGCGAGTTTGAAAATATGCTAAAATTGCTGTTTCTTTTGATTGCGTTGAGATAGAAGTTTGATTTGGTTACAGCTTAAACGTATTATAGACTTGAGTATTTGAATATGAATTTAAATTTAATTACTTTACGCGTTCATGAGGAAAGGGGTTGTAACTTAAAAATTAACAAATATTTTTTATATGATGTAGTAAGTAAAAATTTACGGTCATCGCAATTTTGCCTTTATCTGTGATATAAGACATTGCTTCGTACCAAATTTCAAGATTCTGGGTTTGCGGAAAGTACCCTGTAGGTTTCGATTCCCTTGCGAGTAGTTGCGAGAAAATATGCGGCTTAAATTGCTGTTTCTTTTTATTCCGTTGACATAGAAGTTTGATTTTATTACAGCTTAAAGGTATTATACACCTGAGTATTTGTTATGAATTTCAGTTTGATACATTCACGTGTTTTTGAGAAAATGGGTCTTGACAGACGGACGGACAACAAAGTGATCCTATAAGGGTTCCGTTTTGTCCTTTCGAGATACGGAACCCTAAAAATTTTAATGTTTTCAATTTTTTTATTCTTTTTTGAGTATTTGTCAATTAAGTAATTGTGATTCCAAGAAAAGGCTAATACTGAAATGAAAAAAATATTCTCCGGCCAATAATATAAAAGGGTTGTATCGTTTTACCCTACAATTCTTTCAAGCGTTTAAAAGTTCTTGTTCTCCTCATCTTGAAAGAAACCTGACATTGTTAGGTCCATGATTATATTTGTTGTAGAAACTTGGAACGGTATCTCACAAACCTACAAATAAGCTCAGGACGGAAGATAATATAAAAGTTTTAGACGACTTGTATACATGTATGTTGCTCAAGAGCTACTTAAAATGTACATACAAGATTTGGCTCTTACAATCGTTCTACTGGGTGGATTTAGCTCATAAAATGCAGTTTATGTAAACTGTATTAGCACGGAATAACTCGAATCCTAAACACAAAGTTATAGTAGGAAGGAGTAAAGACGACTGGGTAAATAACGTGGCCGCACGCTGCTCCACAAAGTTAGGCGTCAGCGTATTTTCTCAGTAGTGCGCGCCATGCAATTGAACCCGATATTGCACCTATGAAGCGTCATAATGACTACGTTGTTGACGAGACCGAATTCGTACCGTACCACGATGTGGTAGAATCGCGTAAACCTGCCACTACGTAACTGGTCAAGGACATCATAGTGGTTAGGTCGATCATATTTCGGGAGTCAAACTTACCGCTTCAACCAGGCACTAACTAGACTGTGAGCGCTAGGTGGAGACACGCTGGACACGTAGGAATATAACCACGACTACGCTATCGATCCAAACAAACATTCTTTTGTTCTTATTAAAACTCTAGCAACACTGCATATTAACCTATTCCAATTTAAACTTTAAAAGCAGAGTTCAAAATATTGAAAACTAAACATAGTAACTACAACCAAAAACCTTATTCCGATAATGGCTTATAAGACTCAGCTGTCCTTGTTAAAGCGAGTTGAAATAAACCCTGCTTTTAAAAAGGTAGCGTTAGAGTTTTTAGCTAAGTCCTCTGAATTGCACGGCTTCGAGAATTAGACGCTGCTGTTGTAAGAAGATGCTTCCTTAAAATATACGGTCTCCTTAAAATCTTATTTATTTATGGTTAGTAGTTAGGTTTTTTAAATAAATGTGATGAAACATTATGCTTGGTTTTAACCTGAATCTCTCTTGATAGGATTCTATAGAATAAAATACGGCGACACTAGTATATTAAGAGGTAGGTAATACGTACAATAAATGTCTCTCTCGGTTGCACGTATTATGAAATTTTATTTATTTATTATTTATTTATTTTATTATTTATATTATTTATTTTAGGTATATAATGGTGGTCCAACAGCTTATTCCAATTTGACAAACAATATTTTATATGCGGATAGCCAATTACATGTCCTCACATATAACATTAATATATACTTAACTCACATTTTTCAATTAGAAATGCAATAACATTTAATTATCATAATATGCACACACAATACACGTACAAAAATGTCTGTAGGTTTATCGTTTATGCTTAGTGTGTTTTCTCCATAACACAATAGCGCCTTGGAACCACCCATGCGTCACAGATAATACCTGTGTATTCAGTTTAGATACTCAAGGGCTTGAGAAAATTATGCAGTTTCGTAATTCACAGCAAACTTCTAAAAATCTATATAAGCAAATAAACCGGTCAAGTGCGATCGAACTCACGCACCGAGGGTTCATTACAAACCTGTAGGTATGTAAAATTATTTAAAAAAAATATGTGATGTAACTAAAAATTTAGGGTTTTCGAATTTTTTTCTATGTGCTATAAAACATTGCTTTATGGCAAATTTCAAGATTCTAGATCGACTGGAACTAACCTTTAGTTTTGAATTGAGCATTTGATATGAATTTCAATTTTACATTTTTACGGGTTCATGAGGATCGGGGGTAGTATCCTTAAAATTATTAAAAATAATTTAATTATATGATGTAACTAAAAATTTACGGTTTTTTGCAATTTTTCATCTATTTGTGCTATAAGACGTTGCATCGTGCCAAATTTCAAGATACTGAGTTCAAGGAAAGTACCATGTAGGTTTTGATTATCTTCCGAGTAGTTGCGAGTTTGAAAGTATGCTTAAACAGCTGTATCTTTTGATTGCATTGGCTTAGAAGTTTGATTTTATTACAGCTTAAAGATATTATAGACCCGAGTATTTGATATGAATTTCAATTTAATACCTTTACGCGTTCATAAGGTAAAGGCTAGTACCTTTAAAATTATTATTATTCTTCTTCTTCTACCTGCCCTGTTCCCAAATTACTTGGGGTCGGCGCAAAATGTTTTCTCTCATCCATCATCTCATCTTCTTTCATCCGTTTTCTTCAAGGCCCAGCATTCCGATCCATACTGTGCGACAGGCCTTATTACGGATTTGTAGATTTTGCCCTTTAACCTAAGGGGCATCCGTGGGTCACAAGTTGTTCCTGTGACCTGTCGCCCTTTCATCCAACCTGAGTTGATCCGGTGCGTGACTATTTCCCCGTCCCCTTGAATAAGTGACCCGGGGTACTGGAAGTCGGAGCAGACCGATATGGGCGCGGGACTGGAGAGACCGCCGAAGTCGCAAAACATATACTCAGTTTTGCGTATACTGACTTTCAGGCCAACACTCTCCAGCATTTGCCACCACTTTGTCAGTCTGCCCTGAACCTCAGGAGCACTCTCGGCAATCAACACAATGTCGTCGGCGAACAGCATACACCAGGGAGCCTCTGCCTGTATGTCCGCCGTGAGAGCGTGCATTATAAGCAGGAAGAGGTAAGAGCTAAGAGCCGACCCTTGGTGCAAGCCTACAGCCACATTGAATTTGCCGGTATTGCCCGCTGTAGACCGGACGTAGGTTGTACATCTACTGTACATCGCTCGGACCAACTGTACATACTACCCAGGAACACCTTTCTTCTTAAGGGCCTACCACAAAACCTCACGAGGTACCCGATCATATGCCTTTTCGAGATCCACAAAAACCATGTGCAAGTTTTTGTGTGCACTTCGGTATTTTTCACAGAGCTGGCGGATCGCAAAAATGGCATCTGTTGTTCCTCGACCAGGCATAAAACCGAATTGGTTTTGTGAAATAGCACTCTCCTCTCTCAATCTTCGAATTTTAAAATTATTATTATTATTTTATTATATGATTTAGGTAACGAAAAATTTGCGGATTTCGTAATTTTTCCTTCATCTGTGTTTTATGACGTTGATTCGTACCAAATTTCAAGACTCTGAGATTACGGGAAGTACCCCGTAGGTTTTGATTCCCTTGCCAGTAGTTGCGAGTTTGAAAATATGCTAAAATTGCTGTTTCTTTTGATTGCGTTGAGATAGAAGTTTGATTTGGTTACAGCTTAAACGTATTATAGACTTGAGTATTTGTATATGAATTTAAATTTAATTACTTTACGCGTTCATGAGGAAAGGGGTTGTAACTTAAAAATTAACAAATATTTTTTATATGATGTAGTAAGTAAAAATTTACGGTCATCGCAATTTTGCCTTTATCTGTGATATAAGACATTGCTTCGTACCAAATTTCAAGATTCTGGGTTTGCGGAAAGTACCCTGTAGGTTTCGATTCCCTTGCGAGTAGTTGCGAGAAAATATGCGGCTTAAATTGCTGTTTCTTTTTATTCCGTTGACATAGAAGTTTGATTTTATTACAGCTTAAAGGTATTATACACCTGAGTATTTGTTATGAATTTCAGTTTGATACATTCACGTGTTTTTGAGAAAATGGGTCTTGACAGACGGACGGACAACAAAGTGATCCTATAAGAGTTCCGTTTTGTCCTTTCGAGATACGGAACCCTAAAAATTTTAATGTTTTCAATTTTTTTATTATTTTTTGCGTATTTGTCAATTAAGTAATTGTGATTCCAAGAAAAGGCTAATACTGAAATGAAAAAAATATTCTCCGGCCAATAATATAAAAGGGTTGTATCGTTTTACCCTACAATTCTTTCAAGCGTTTAAAAGTTCTTGTTCTCATCATCTTGAAAGAAACCTGACATTGTTATGTCCATGATTATATTTGTTGTAGAAACTTGGAACGGTATCTCACAAACCTACAAATAAGCTCAGGACGGAAGATAATATAAAAGTTTTAGACGACTTGTATACATGTATGTTGCTCAAGAGCTACTTAAAATGTACATACAAGTTTTGGCTCTTACAATCGTTACTACTGGGTGGATTTAGCTCATAAAATGCAGTTTATGTAAATTGTATTAGCACGGAATAACTCGAATCCTAAACACAAAGTTATAGTAGGAAGGAGTAAAGACGACTGGGTCAATAACGTGGCCGCAGGCTGCTCCACAAAGTTAGGCGTCAGCGTATTTTGTAACCCCTCGTGTAAGTTGTTCAATGCAAAAAAAAAAACATCTTCGATCGCTTGCGTTCATGACCTTATTGTAAAGACTAAAGTTTTTTTAAAGATTAAGACGTGAAATAAAGGCAACGTCATAGGATGTGAAAGTGATAGACGACGTAAATTGAATAGCCATATGCAATAACTAGAAATAGACCTTTGCGTGTAATGTGCATGCAGATTGAGATCCACAGTTCCAAAAGCTATAACTTTAAGAATAATTTATTAGTAGGATATACAAACACCATATACACAATAACGATCGACAAATATTATTTCTTTGCAATATTATAGATGTTTTAACGTACGCGTGGGTTGCTCTTTAAGCTGTTGTGATGGTCTGTCCCGGCTGTAGTGCAGTTCTTTGACAGCCGTTTTGTTCGGCACTCCTTGAATATATCTGCGCATTGTGGTGCTCAGACGGTAGACGCTCTGTGAAAAAGCTGATTCCGTTGAATCAGGTTAGACTGGAAAACATACACCGGGTTTTAATGCAAATGTCTTGGATGCAAACCAGGATAATGATAGGACGATGATTATGTTTATTTTATATAGTAATAGGCGGCAAACGAGCAGATGGATCGCCCTGATGCTAAGCAATTACCGCCGCCCCATTGACATAAACAAACACCACAGGAGTCACAAGTGCGTTGCCCCCCCCTTGGGGTTGGAAAAAGGGATAGGATGTGGAGTGGGATGAGGAGAAGAATAGGGGATAGGGCCTCCGGAACTCTCACTCAACGAACGAAACGCAACAGTTTAGATACTGTTACTTTACGTCGATTTTCTGTGAGAGGGTAGTACTTCCCCGGTTGAGCCGGCCCCATTCATGCTGAAATCAGCAAGGCTCTACTACCTGTACAAAAGATTAGAAAAGCTTTACTCGACGGCTACGTAGAAGATGATATATAATTCTCAGACAAGTTTACTTTATAACCTAACGTTACATGCTTGTAACATGATTTAATACCTTAATACGTTATACAATATTATTAAACAGCTCATAGTCGCGATCATTGACTTATTTAAAGCATAAATAACCTCTGTTATTCTCCTACGTTTCTACCGGCGACCTTTATACGATCATGTATTGGTATTTACATCATGAATGGGTCGATATAACCTTAATTCGCTTCGTTTCGGGGAATTATATCCCAAAATTTTAATCATTAGATGTGTCCCTACCTGACTGCCTCGTTGGTCTCACGGGCAGAAATGTGTAAAGGTCTCGGGTTCGATTCCTGGGTCGGGCAAAGTGTTATGGGGTTTTTCCGTTAGGAATTCTCAGTAGCAGCACGGAGTCTGGTAATGTGCCCGGTACGGCAATAGGCCTCGCCCCCTATTATGTGGGACCTAAAAATTCATGGCGAAATGTGGGTGTAATATTACACCTCTGCCTACCCCTTCGGGGATATACAGTCCAAAGTCTATAAATAAAAAAAAAAAAATAATGTTTGTAAGTTTGTTGTTAGGCGTGGCATTAGCTTGCTCTAGTAATATTGGAGCTGTGTATCAGGTATCTTAGATATCCAAATGGTCAAAGTTTTACTTAGTTTTTTATTAAGAAATTCTGAGCAACACGTGGATTAAAAAACATTTGCATAGTGCGGTTTCAGATTAGCGTTTTATACGCGCGTATAAGCTCGTTTTTGGAAGCGCATGTAGGCGCGTATAGGCCGCGCCTTTTGGCACACGCGCAACTCGTACGAGCGTTGACGCGCTTCCTAAGCTCGTATAACCACGAGCCGTCAAAATCCATGTTGACACTGACAAGACGTCACTACCGTTTCGAGCCGAAACACGCCCGTTATACGTGAGTCTGGTTTTTTGAAGCGCGTATTGTAGCGCGCGTGTAAGCGCGTATGCTAAAACGGACCGTATACGCGCAGAAAAAATACGCTAATCTGAAACCGCCCTTACCGGCTTCTTTGTATTGCGTTCGGCTATTGAAATACAAGTGCATTGTATGCCTGTGCTTATTATTTGTGATGTTCTACGTATATGAATTAAGCCGATAGTAGATAACATTTTGTATCTAGTATTAGGTACATTGATATTTTCGCCCAAAATAATAAATTGTATTTTAATGATGGAATAACTTTATTATCATATTATCAATAGATATTCATAAGTACATACATATAATTTGGTATGTTTGTGTATAATATTGCTTCAGGAATATACATATTCGTTACTTAAATGTATGTGAGTTCTTCTATATTAGATTAATTAGTGTGTCAGTTTATTTTTTAAGCTTAAATTTTTTTAGTAATTAGGCCACGTAACAATAAACCCAAAATCTAAATAAAATTGGAAACATTCTTTCTAAGTCGAATCGCAGACGAAGTCGGTAGTCATAGCTAGTATGGTACTCAAATCGTATCTAGTAGATATAAAGGGTGGTTTCAGATTAGCGTTTTATACGCGCGTATAAGCTCATTTTAGGTAGCGCATGTAGGCGCGTATAGGCGCGCCTTTTGGCACACGCGCAACTCGTACGAGCGTTGACGCGCTTCTAAGCTCGTATAACCACGAGCCGTCAGTATCCATGTAGACACTGACAATACGTCACTGCCGTTTCGAGCGAACAAGCCCGTTTACGTGAGTCTGGTTTTTTGAAGCGCATAATGTAGCGCGAGTGTAGGCGCGATATGGCTGAATTGACCGTATACGCGCAGAAAAATACGCTAATCCTGAAACCGCCCTTATGGTTACCTAAGCTGAACGCCCGCCCTTCGTCCATGAAACAGATTTTCACTGAAAACCGTCTGAGTCTGTACTTGGATTATTTTACCAAAACCATAATATTTTTATGTAATTTATACAGTAATTATTTTATAAAAAGAAATATGCTGGAAAATAGATTAAAGATGGACTGGACAGTAATAATCTTGTTATGCATATAATGAATAGTAAAATGTAAAATATATTTCATACACGCATGGCTCTTACTTCAGAAATTTCATTGCTAATTTGTCGAAAAACCAAACAGTACCTATACAAAAAACCAGTGTATGTTCTAATGCCACCGTAAAGTTACAACTAATAGTGCTGTTCTATGCCACCGTATATTAAAATAATTTAATATTGTCTACAAGTCTACAGGCCAAGTATAGTATCCGCTTTATTACGTCGCGCAAATTTCTTTTTATAGGATTATCTTTATAATAAATTTTCTACAAAGATATTATTAATCACACAATTTCATTTGAGAGATATCTTTATTGGTGAGATTTGTTATCACTATTTACAAAATATTTCTGCTAAAACAATATAACTCAGTTGTATACATATTAGTCCTTGTCAAATATTTTTATAAAAGGCGTATTTAAAAAGTGAAATAAACGATAAAACTGGAGCGCAACCTTTAGACTTATCTGTGAAAGGCGTAAGAAAAACCACTCTGAACTTTATTCTCTTTGTTTGTTGGCCAGTATTTTTGTGTTGCGTCGATAACATTGTCAAAGGATCCCCCCTTTGTCCCCGAGGGTTTACGCGGAGATATGATGACAACAAAGTTCAATAAAATATAATCTATTTTTGCGGACGTTCAGTTCTCAACACGTTTCTTTCGAATTCATGGACAGTTTTAGGATGAAATATCGTAAAAGAAATGATCCGCCATGTAATATCGAAGCACTTATGGATGTAGTAACAACCTGTTAAAGTTTTGCGACTACTTTCAAAAATTGTAACACCAATAAGTTTTATCGACTTGAATATAAACTTTAAGAACGACGAAGATATTGAGCTGCCTTGTGAATTACCAAATTAAATTACTTAGTGTATAAATTAATAAGTTTGTCTTTTCAAAATAAGTTATTGAGTTACGTCTTCAGTATTCATAATAAACATTATTAAAAATGTCATACAGTCCCAGCCCACTCTCGAAGTCTTATAAAAATTCGCGTGAAGAAGCTTTTGTTCATTTCTTTTGTTCAACAAATTAAATTTTGTAAAACTTATTTAATTAGTAAGTATACCTACGCTGTGGTTCAACTACTGTTTGAACAAGTAATCTAAGATTTATCTCACTGCGAGAAACCACCTAACTCAACTTAATATTCAAAACATTTACGTATCAAAATCTTCGGGGAAGTGTAAAAGCAATTTGATAAGCAGAAGGAACAACACGTTCCCAGTACACATTTTCCTAATAAACTTTGCGTGTAAAAGATATGTCGAGGTTTATTATATTACGTGTTGATGTGCCTCATTAGGTTGTGGATTCTAATTACGTGCGAAATTGGATGGCAAATAAATGTAGCTCAAAATTGACGTGCAAATCTTTCACAAAATCCAAATCCTGACAAGAATACTCGCTTACGCCTTTCTTTATTATGTAAATATCAGTGTCTGGCGAAAGTTTGGCAACAAATATTCCCCCAGTGCCGATCCATTAGAAAATGAAAGAACATTTGCTTGAAACGAAACAAGAGCTCACGAGCGACGCTCCTCTGATGATATTAGAAGTACGCCCCAAACTCTTTGTTTGTACAACACAGGTTAATATTAGTTTAGGACTAATGATTCATTTGCCACGGCTCAAATTACTTGTGCTACAATGTCTATATAATTTGGCTTTCATTTTATCCAGACCTTGTCTGAAAGACCAAGTTACTAAATTATATAACAAAACGTTTTACACGTAAATAGCTTACCTAGTCTATTAATTAATTACGGATTGGTAAGAGTGTTAGTTTGTAAAATTATTTCACTTGTCTATTGTGTATATTTTGTATAACCAAAGAGTGGTTTTGACGGACAGATCACCCAGCCTGCACCTTTTATTCCTATTACAGTTAAAAAATCTAGCTTAATTTGTTTTTTCAAAACAAAATTGTAATTAGTATAAAAGCAGCATTAAGTAATTAGAGTCTATTAAATGTACCTGCCTATTCATGCCGAGCCTAAATGAAAAACATATTTATAGCAAAGTTCTAGTCGAAATGCTTTACATAGGATAGTATTTTATGGGTACTAGGCGGGTGTCTCAAAAGACTCATTAATGACTAACCCAAAACTCGGAACATAGAAACATGAAATACGAGGAGTGTACTACTGTTGTACCCTTCACGACGCAAGAGAGGGAATTGTTTAGGCCGACCACTGGCTTATAGTTGTGTTTATAGTTAGGGAACGGGGTGGCGGACTAGTCAAATGGATACTAAAGATTGTTGATAAAATTTCTAATCTAAGGCCCGGTTCTCATTATGCCGGATCAAGGGTTGTATCAATGTGAATACCTTCAATTAATCAAAATTAACTGTTGCTGGACCAGCTGTCATTTTAGACCATCGGTCTGGAGTAACGAGAACTGGGCAAGTAAGTTGATCGTATTGAACATAATCACATCACTTGATTGTGTGATTTAAGGGCGTATATTCAAAATTACGCAACTCAAATGTGCCGCGAACGCAAGCTCGACGAAAGAGTGGCGCACACTTCTATAATATCTCTGTGTGCGTGAACTCTGTCCTGGGTTGACCCCGCGTATACTACAATCAAAATTATTGTGACATATTTTGATAGTTTTGTTATTTCTTTTCATACATTTGAAATAACCTGACTTATTTATTATTATATGTGTATGGATCTATTATGTAATATTGTTTATGTAATAATTACTTTACCAGATTGTTAAAAAGACTAGCACATATTTGATACCTACTATTTTATTCCTTTTTATACACTTTACATAACTTGACTTATTTTAAGTAAATGAATATAGGTAGATCCGTTATTTTTGTTTTTGTAAGTTTTTGCATTATAAAACATATTTTATTTGCCTATATTTAAAGTTAAAACGATTAATTTTTTAAGATTCATTCCATTGAGATAGTTTAAAGTTAAAAAGATCATATTAATATTATAAAATTAATAAATCTCTCGCTCTTCATATTTTTGAATGAAGCAATGAGATCGAATACAGTTATATTACATTTTTAAAAACAACTACGGAATCCCAAAATAGAAATTATTCCGAAGTGAAAATCGAACTTCACATTTATAATTACGGAGTTAAATCTATGGCAGATGTAGGTTGAACGGATGCCTACCAGAGATTATATTTGAATTGATAACCGCTACTATAATAACGAAAGGACAATGGCAGATCTCCATCAAAATGTCTGAAATTAAATTGAAGCGCACAGTAATAAAAAATATATCAAAAAATTCGGCGTAAGTAACAGTCTATAAATTATTCTATTTTCACTCACACAAGCCGGAAAAAGAAGATAACGGTGTTTAATGTTTAGTTAAGAATGAACAATGTAGCTAAGTTTGAATTATTAAATGAAATTATGTCAGATTGACATCAAAACGCAGAACTATTCTGTAACATCTATCTGTCACAGCCTAAGTCAAAAGCAGAGCTGCACATTTTAAATCTTTTTTATGTGAAATCGATATAACGTTAAAACGATGCTGTGACGTTTTTATTTGATTTAAAAGTTGTTTTGCTACAAAAAAAATAAGCTTATTGATATAATTTTGATTAAAAATTAAATAACTGCATTTTAATTATTATATTTTAAACCAAAACAACCCTATAAAGGTCGATCGTATCGATTACTTATTTAATAATCGATACGAATCAATGTCAACGTCTATTCCTATCACACCATTGTCTATGGCAACAATCAAATAATAAAGTAAGTACCTAGTTTGTAATCAATTGGAATGCTTTTTATCATCACTAAATAATCCGGCTTTAACGAGACAACGTGAAAATATAAAAAATCGTAGAAAAAAAACAATTTGTTTTGTTCATATGAAGTTTAAGGTCGCCACAACAAACCCAGACCTAATTCTGCCATTGTTCTTTATCATAATTCAATAAATCATTTTATGTTAAGAAGACTGTTTCAATATCTATATATAAAATTTTGTATTTTCAAAATTGAACATGATAACTCAAAAGATATAACAAATGTAAACGTGCGGCAATTAATTGCTAAGAACCTAACTACATAAAACTAAAACGTATGCTATTATCCACATATAGAATTTTGCAGTCAACTGCTGGATATGGGCATCACGGTAGCAGTGAGTCAATAGGAAGCTTTGGCCTACTATAACCATGCTGACCAGACGGGTTGGTATGGAGTTCGATGTAATGTTTTCCGTATCTTCGCACAATGATTGATTTGCTTCATGTATTTTCCTTAGTCACCGCTTTTGTATTCTCAATCGGCCACCACAGGGACAAATATATACATATGTATTTATTTAGGTCCTTATAGGATTATGACTGTTGTGAGCCAATAGGACTTAGCCTACAATACCACCCTGAACCCAAGGGTTGGTATAGCGTTTCATGACGTCCTGTACGCAAAGATACTATTTCTTTCTTTTTGCGAAGTAAGATTGAATGGAGATCAAATAGGTAACCAAATTAGAAAAGTACCCATAACCAACGCGCTTGCATGATAAGTTTAATAAATGTTGAGGAAGCAAAAGAGTTATATTTGAACCGAAGCATGTGTTTTCAATTCCCCATTCCTTAAAATATCCTAGACGATACCCATATCGACGTTAAAAAAATCCCGTCCGCCATCTGTGATTTCCTATCCGCCATCTTTGATCACGAAATAGATGTTGTTTTTGGATTCTCCATCCCTTAAATCATCAGAGACGATACCCATATTAATTTTTTAATTTTTTTTCCATCCGCCATCTTTGGTTTCCCATCCACCATCTTGAATCACGGAACAGATGTTGTATTTGGATTCTCCATCCCTTTTAACATCGCAGACTATACCAATATATGTAGATTTTTTTTAAATTTTCCCATGCGCCATCTTTGATTTCCCATCCGCTATCTTTGATCACGAAATAGATGTTGTATTTCAATTCCCCACCCCTTAAAATATCGAAGACGATACCCATATTGATATTTAAAATTTTCTCATCCGCCATCTTTGATTTCCCGTCCGCCGTCTTGGATTACTAAATAAATTTCATATTATTAATCAGCGTCCCGAAAATCTCGAAAACGATACCCATATAGATAGTATCCTATTCGTTTAGCCTTTTTTTGCCTTTGACCCAACCCTCCCCCTTCTCGTTTGACATTTTATTATTTTTGTCTGGCCCCTAAAAGTTGTGGCGTAATTTCATATAGCCTATAGCCTTTCGGAATAATTGGGCTATCAAAGGCAAAAACATTTTTTTTAAATCCGATTGTTATTTCCTGAGATTAGCCGACATTATCTTTTAGCCTTTTGCCCGGCCCCAAAGGGTCGAAGCGTTATGATATATAACCTATAGCCTTTCGAAATTACTGGGCAGATAAATATTTTTTCAGATGTGACCGAAAGTTACTTAGATTAGCGCGTTTAAACAAACAAACAAACAAACTCTTCCGCTTTATTATATTAAATACAGAATTCTGCAAACAAATACAATTATTTACCATAACATAATAAAATAAAATTTCAATATCATTTTACATTTAATGTAATTAGGAACATTTGGTAATCAATTTATGATAAAACTGTACTCACCAAAGTACCAATATTATTACGTCGCGCTATGCATTGTTTACGCTATAGGTGTAAACAAGCGATCGCGGCGATGGGCGATGTCGCCGAAAAAAAGTGATACGTCCTACCGCTGGGAGGACCCGGCGTGGACTAATCGAACGAAGCTTGCGCGCGCGGTTTTATAGTGTTTTTAAAATAATTGTTAAAAATACATCAGCGCATTAAAAATTTTGAAAAAAATACTGAGTATTTAGCACTACATACTTTTTAATAATATACATTTTTTATTTAAATTCAGAGTCAAATAATAGAGAAATAAGATGTTGAATTTTACCGATTTTAAGTTTATTTATAACTGATTTAGACTAGTTTTTATTTTATAATTAAGAATTTTTAAACTGTGATGCACTTTAACACCATACATTCTGTATATTTAAGCCTTTAAATAAGATATATTTCCATAGGAAACTTGTGATATCCGACTTGAAACAAAGCTCTAACGCCAAATTTCGTAAGACGGTGTACAGAGAGTTAATTCCTAATAAACAACCATAAACAAAATTCAAAATTTTGCGATGTAGTGCACACATATAATAGTTAATCTTAATAGAAATGTTATTTATTTTACATTTTTTGAGCGTATGATTAAGTTACGAGCCTTGAAAAATTCGTAAAAGATGCTTATTTCATATAAATTTGAGTACACGCTCTTAATATCAGATAGGTATTTTTTTTTCTTAAACTTAAATAATTTTTGCTTCATAGAAATCATTTAAACTCTTCACTATATGGCCAGTATATGGCCAACTAATTAGTGAGGATAATCGATTTTAAACTTTCGCGATTTGTACATATCATACAAAATAATTTACGGGTCTTGATCGCGTTAACTTAACTTATTTAAGGTATAAATGCCTATTTGTTTCCGACGTTTGGCTCGTCGTGCACCGAGTTTCACCAGTTTTATACCTTAAATTAGTTAAGTTAAAGCGATTAAGGCCCGCTAAATTATTTTGTATAAAGTAGTGAAGAGTTCTAAGCACCTTTAAAGTACAATTTTAAGATTACTATAGGTAGTTCTAAAACTTTATTTGATAAGCTTTAAGCAAATTTCAAAACTCATTAATCTAACAAAAACCGATGCCAGTCAATCATAAAGCAGCCACAAACCCAGAGGACTAATAAGAGTATGGAGATCACAAGTTTTGCAATATAAAGCGGATTATATGAGTTGTGTAATTGTTTCCGAAACAAATAAACAACCAACATTATACGACCGGAGTGTCTTCACATCTAGTTTTAGTCAGTTCACTGGCAATACTAGCTTTATGTCGGTTTAATTAAAGATAGACAAACACGTCATATGCATATGTATAATATGTAAAGAGTGGTGCACATAGGCGAGAGACAGGAGCTATTGTTTATGAAGCAACCTTGGAGGACGCTGGGAGCTCAATCCGCTATTCAAACATATATATCACTACGCTTTAGGGCACTTACACATGATATTCTTCATGTTCAAGTTTGTAGTCTCGCCTCAGACACCTATAAAATTAAATGTTATTTCTTGAGCCAGTTTTTGTTTCGTTCCTACTTCAAATGATGCGTTGTTTAGATAAAATAACCTCCAAAAGTGTTTGTTTGCCAAAAGTACTTTTTATTTGTGTGCTGAATACTGAATGCTATTTACTTGTATGATTTGTAAAACTTACATTTGATGCTATAAAATAGCTCTCCGTGTTATTTAGTTGTTTTTGCTAATAAAAAAATATTGTCATACGGAAAACATGTATCGTTGCGTTTCAGCTGCAATTTGTTTTACCTAGCAGATGACATAATTATGCGCCTTCCAATCTGAATAGAATAGAATAGAATAGATATATTTATTTACATTAAATGTAGGTACAAAATCAGATGTTTACATACTTAAAAGTATCTGTATACATTTTACCTTTCGGTATGCAAAACATAAATTATAATTAGAAATAAACTTTCACTTGTCAGTTTACAAAAACTCAATATTAAATCATGCAAGCAATAATTCCAGATTACCTATATATTATCATACTTTACAATTATAATGTTCTAAAAATTAAATACAATTAGATTTATAATAATAATACCATTTACGAAAAATAAGATTAGAATTGCATGTCAGTATGATTTAATTAATTGATTAAATTTTAATTTATAAAATAGAACAATACACATTCAGAAACTTAGTTGAACAATAATAATTATATTAAATATCTATTTATTTATTCTCATTTATCGTTTAGAAAATCTGACAGTGGTTTTTTGTTTTGCTTAGAATAATAGCTCCATGGTTTTTCCATACGCAAGATCGTGCGACATGCGTTTTTCTGCGGTCCTGCGGTCGCAGCTACAGTCGCATGACACACGGCACGAACTGTTTTTAAAAACAACGTCTTACTGGAATGCACGTACTCGGGATTTACCCAAAAAATAAAAAGATAAAGTAGTAGTCTTATGTCAAATCTGTTAGACTAGAATGCGAACAAAAAGTCTTGGATGTATCTGGAGTATTGAAACCTTCGTTTTATAACTCAGGTTTGCACTACTATTGAACATAGAAAGTTTGCGCCATCAAAATTAATATCAGCGCTTTTTATAAGTTCTCTACATAACTAGGTACCAGTTTAATTTCATTATGAGAAGGGTTAGGTTATAGTCCTTTACGCTTGCCAAGTGGTGGGTTGGCAGTCCTCACATTACGGAGAACTCGAGCCAGGATGCATGTTTCAATGATGACGATACTGTAGATAATGCAACGAAGTATGTCAGTGAGGATTTTAGGAGTAAACCACTTGTATTTACTAACATGAAACAGACGTACTAGACTTTTGCTTATACTTATGTTCTTATTTTATCTATTAATCTTGCTTTAACAGTTCAGAGATCTATAGAGTAAATCATGCAATGGTTTTCTAGGTAAGTTCTCACCACAAATGAACATGCTATAAACATGAATTTATTAATCACGTCAATATGTATTTAAATTAATCAGCTGGAAAAAATTGTGAAGTTGAAGGTAAAGGTTTAGATGTACTAAAAAGTCTACAATCTATATCGCGGTCAGTGCTCAATGTTGAGGCTGGCAAGAGAGTGGACTTTAGATGTTCCGCTAAGGAAGTAGATTTAATAATAAGGTCAATGACTAGAGGTAAATCGCCAGGCCACGATGGACTGAGCATAGAGCACCTCCAGCATGCAGGGCCTCACTTGCCTAGATTGTTGTCTATGCTTTTTAATTTCTGTGTCAGTCATTCATATATGCCTCATGATATGATAAAAACAGGGGTAATACCTATAATTAAAAATAAAACTGCTGATCTATCAGATAAAAATAACTACCGGCCTATCTCTCTTGCCACAGTTATTTCGAAGGTGTTTGATAGCTTGCTTAACGCACAGCTAACTCAACACATACACCTCCATGACAATCAGTTTGGTTTTCGCGCCGGAATATCTACGGAAAGCGCAGTGTTGCGTGTTAAGCATGCTGTTAGGTACTACACGAAACGAGATACACCTGTACACGCGTGCTTCCTCGACCTCTCAAAAGCTTTTGACCTGGTTTCTTATGATATACTATGGCAAAAGCTGGAGGCTACCAGTTTGCCGGTTGAACTCGTAAATATTTGCAAGTACTGGTATGGGAACCAGGTCAATAGCGTGAGATGGTCCGGGACCATGTCAAAATAGTATAGGTTGGAAAGTGGGGTGCGGCAGGGTGGTTTGTCCTCACCGACCCTATTCAATTTATATATAAATGTCCTGGTAGTTGCGCTCAGTGGCACCCGTGTCGGCTGTCATATAGATGGTATAAATGTTAATAACATAAGTTACGCGGATGACATGGTGCTACTGAGTGCGTCCGTGTCTGGAATAAAGAGACTAGTCGCCATTTGTGAAGCCTACATTGAACGGCATAGGTTGAAATACAACGCTACCAAAAGTGAGGTCATGGTCTTTGGGGTCAAAGGGGAGATATAGGTCAGTTTCCGAACGTAATGCTTACGGGTACAGCCTTAAGGAAAGTAACCAAATTTAAATACCTTGGACACATATTGACCTCTGACCTCAAGGACGATGACGATATCGAAAGGGAACGGAGGGCGCTGGCGGTGAGAGCGAACATGATAGCTCGCAGGTTTGCACGTTGTTCAGTTGAAGTGAAAACCATTCTATTCAGATCATTCTGTACATCTTTTTACACGTGCAACCTGTGGGCTAGATATACTCAAAAAACGTACGGCGCCCTCTGGGTCCAATATAACAATGCTTTTAGGGTGCTGATGGGACTGCCGCGATTCTGTAGTGCCTCGGGAATGTTCGCAGAATATCGTGTAGATTGTTTCTACGCCACTATGCGGAAACGATGCGCTTCCCTGGTGCGCAGAGTACGTGGCAGTACCAATAGCATCCTTAGCATGATCGCGAACCGGCTTGATTGTTTGTTTGTCAACCGTTGCTGCACAGTCTCTAATGGGACTGTGCAGCAATGATTGGTGGTCATGTCTGTCCTCTGTGCTGTGTTTATGTATATGTAATGTGTTAAACTGTATGTGCTACTAACATTAGGTTAAGTGTATTGTTACTAACAAAATGGATCTATGGTCTAAAATAAATAAAATATTATTATTATTATTATATTTATATTCGGCGACAAAAGTAATTCAACGATATTAATTTTCGTGACTCGGAAAATAATATAGTCTACAAGTTTATATAAAGAAATAATAATGAATTTAAATATAACATCTCATGTTTTAAATTGGCTTAGCTTTACTGTCTGGAAAAATATTTTACTAAAATAATTTGTATACTTTTCGATGAGTATATTAAATGAAACAGAATAATGTCATGAAGAAATCGAGTTCCTATATACAAAGTCTCGGCATGACGTTGTAGTGTGAGAATACTACATAACACGTTTCCGCTATCGTGGTTAACATCCATTTGTCTTTTAGCCAAGAAAATAAACATTTGCGCGTTGTAAGTAAACATGGAGCACTTTGTACCTCTCAGCACGTGTAATGTGGCAGATCTCTTACATAGAAATCTACGGGAACACAGAACATTCCTAATATGTTAATTTCAAATCCTGGATAATCAACGCTGAGACTGAACGCCTTCGGGAATTCAAGATTACGACGTTTGTAAACTTATCTCGTCTCTCGTTAGCGAGTGGGGCGAGCCTTCTGAATACGTAAACGTGTCATTCATGATTAAGCAACCGTCCGCAACGTGACTGTTGACAAAACCACGAACCGAGACAATCGCCGGCCCGATTGGAACCAAAAATACAAATAGAGTACAATCAACTGCTCAGATAAGACCCACTTCCAATGTTTATTGGTGAAATCGAGACTACCGCTTTAATGTTATATAATACATTTGTTGTATATTGATCTCGTGAACGTAAGGTGTTAAAAGATGTGTTTTTTTTATCTTATTTCGCAAAACCGCTACAATAATTTGAAATATCTTTTACACACAGATAAGTCTAAATGACCATTTAGCAAAACAAAATATCATCCCACACACGTTTATTCCATCCAACACTGCTATTTTCGTATCTTTTTTTCCTAAGTATCGAAATATGTTTCATCTTGATAGTGAAAGTTCAAAACTAGCAAAATTCAAATTTTTAATATAAAACTTTACACATTATGCACACGCGTACATGTAGTTTAATGTCTGCATGATTATTTGAATTTGTGTGGATTAATCAATTTCCTCTTTAAACTTGTCCCCTTGATGCTTTTGAAATGCAATTTCACTGAAATAATATATTGCTTTATATTTTTAGACACTCGATTTACATCAATATAATTTTTCCAAGTATCTTTTACCTTTATCGTTAGAATCACGTAATTAATTGCATAATTCTAATGATATAGGTAATTTTACACAGGCACAGTGAATGGTTCGATAGATACACAATAATTGATCTATTAAAATTTTATGATTAGTTAATGCCATAAGTGCAATTGCCGCACTTCTTTATAATCCCAATTTCAACCCTGAAAACTACATTTAAGAAATCTATAATTATCATGGCATTGTATTTCTTAAAATACAGACGCTCCTTGGTTGAACACCGTCTTAACCTAAAATTGTGAAATTATTGCGATTATAAATAGTTCCTAATAGATTGCAATATCAATAATATTGCAATATTTTACAATTTCGGGTATGTGACATTTATTCCGCGATCTGTATCTACGAGAAGATATATACCTAGTTATATAATATATGTTCAAAGTATAATTACATATCATTTAAATGACTAAATATAGTCCATTAAAAGTTACATTTGGGGTGGCATTTATCAGAGGACGCAATTTTATTTTTACAGATGTGTAAAGCTTGATCCAAATTTGTGGGGTCGTACCTTTTGTTCCTCGGTCGCCATCTTGGTAAGAATGCGGTTGCATATGGTTTTTCTTGACTATCTGGTAAACTATTGGCCGCACAAAGAATGTGTGAAAGAGCTTTTGGTGGCAAATTAAATTCTCTACAACTTTAGTCTTAAAACCTTTGTCGTAAAGTAAAAAAAAAGTATCTTTGTTATTGTTGTATTTTGGCAATTTTTATTTTTTCCCACTATAACTGTGTCCCCAGTCTTTCAGATGAGCCAAGTCTCATTAAGTGCCAGTTTATAATAATAAATTTAGAGGCAAGTCGCTTTTTTGTCGGTAATTCATCATTTCCTGCGGGAGAGTCTGCAGAATATTTAATCATTGCAGAAGACATTGCAGTATCCTCTGGCTGGGCAGACTAGAAACTTCAGTTACCCAGAGATAGAGTTTGTCTTTTTCTTTTCAACGTCAGTTTTTAGGGTCGTTGTTATGAGTGAAAATTGGACCATAATATGGTACTGCAGAGTCTCAAGTTAGAAGACCGGGTCTTGCTTGGAAGAAGAAAAGACAAACCAAATGTATTATTTATTGCTGACGACGAAAAAATTATAGCACAAATAAATGTAAATTTGTTGCAAATTTCGTTCGGTTTTCGTATGTAACTTTGTTATATTTAATTTTACGGCTAAATGCTTCAAATTCAAAGTTGTAGACAATTTAATTTGCAACAAACCATATATTAAAATTTTTCATTATGGCCAATCGTTTTCCAGATAAACTAAAAACCCATTTGTAACACTCTTTTTAAGATGGCGGCCGCAGGACAAGGGCTGAGACCCCACAAACTTGGATTTAACATTGTACTGACCCCCTTTAGATATCTATACTTATAATAAAACTGTAGAGGGGTCAATTCTGTACATTGAATATATATCCAAAATTAATATTGGAGGATGAATGGTGATCGATACTGATGCCAAAAATGCAATCAGTAAATTTTTTGTCTGTCTGTCTGTATGTGCACGCATGGGTCAAAAACTACTGAAGGGATTTTAACCAAACTTGGTACGATTGTAGTGCATACACCTGTGCAGGTTATAGGCTATATAACATAACGCTAACACATAAGAAATGAGCAGTGATGATAAATTTGAAGCAAGTCGGATGAAAATGTGCTTTGGAGCTCTTATCCTTGCATACGTTTATCATACACCAAAAGTATGTATTACAAAGATGATGGTCTTCAAAAGATCTACAAAAAAGTCTGTCAAAGTATATGTCTATCTGTTTTAAATTAGCCACAATAACGTGTTTAATCGTTAGGCATTTCTTCAAAGTGTATTAAATACATAAACATATTGTATTTCACATAGATATATCTTTATCAAACTCCCATATTCAAAAAGTATACTTTAATATATATTTTATAAAAAAAGATTGAAATCGGTTTATAAACACACAAGATATACATGAAATAAAACTTCCAAATCTCGCCGCGCCAGTTTCGGTACGGCTATACGGTTGATTTTTGTTTAACGCGCGAAACGGCCATCTACACATATAATAAATCTGTAAGTGATCGATGTCCGTACATGGAAGATATTCAGGAGAAATCTATTTTAAGGGGTCTATATCAAAGAAGAGAAGCCAAAAATATAATTATAATTTTTTTTATCTGTTTGTCTGTGCGTTTGTGCTAATCGAATTGGAATGCGGTTTTCACTGATGTATTGTGGTAATCCCAACATAATATTTTGATTAATTATATTAAATAGGGTTCAGCTTAGGCTGGACGTATTCGCACATGTATATGTAAATAGCTCGCAGAGTGGCGAGTCATTTCATTTTACTGGATGGGGATAAACACTGGGATGACATTGTTTGAAGCAAGTAAAAGTAAAAGTCCCCATCGATTACCCCATGGGTTTGAGATGCTGCATAGTTATGGCATAAATATGAAGACAAATTTTATTGGCCGAGGTAATTTTTAGGTTCTCACAACAATCTAATAAACAGTTGCTTGACAGTAGACATATGTCGTTATATCTATCCTATTACTCAATATAGCCTGCCCGAACCATCATTTGCTGGTGTACATATGAATAAAGATTACGCCATACACGAAATAAACTACACAATTACCACTAGAACTAGCCGAAAGCCTGCAAAATGATGTCTCGAGACTTACTGAAGAACAGCGTTTAATACAATAATGATCGTGTGTGTCGTAGCGTGGATAGTGATTTGGGAAAAATACTATTTGTTGATGCTCCAGGTGGAACGGGAAGACTTTTCCTACCAAGGTGATTTCAGCAAAGGAACAAGGTTGCTTCATCGGCAACTAGAAAATGATCGCAGCTATACCCGCTCATTTTTATTAATTTTACAATTTCTGCACTAATTGACACCTCTGCCTACCTACTACCTACTTCGGTGATACAGGCGTGAGACATAAATAAATAAACAAATTCTGCCCGATTTCATGGGAATTTTGAGAAATCCTTTCATAGTACAAGCGGCTGGACGCCAAGCAACATACATGTCATCCTAAAATTAAAAAAATAAGAAATGTTTTCTTCTTGAAACTAATAGTTTTGGCTGCACGTCATCTGTCAGTCAATCAGTAATGCAATGATTTAATATATACAGACAGGAAACAGCCACATTGTTGCAAGGATGAATAATTAAATCAAGAGCGAGTCGGACTCGCCCATGAAGGGCTCTATGCTAGAGGTATACACTTAACATATCCATTATCTTCACCTAACCATATACCACTATCACTTTTTCACCGGTACAAATAACTTTGTTTTTCATAGTGTTTGTATTTACGACTAAGATATATTTGCAGTTTTTAAATATAAAAACTGCTGACCACATATGGTTCAAACTAAAAGTTTTTATTACGATCTACAGCATGTTTTTTTAGATTTGTCACTCTCTTACTTCATAAGTTTGAGGACGGAGGGGCGGGAGAACGACATTCATTTAACCACTTTGGAAGCGTTTATCTTTCAAACGATTTACTTTGAGAAATTGATAATATCAGGTACCCCAAAATTATTTTTAAATACCTAGACATGCCACATTGTGAAAATATTTTCATGTCAGCTCCCTGTATGGAGAGGATCCCTTAATTGTCATTCCTTTTTTGTGTTTGTATAAAAGTCGGGCAGCGGTTCACAGAATACATCTTTCTAAAAATATTCAACGACGTAGTCTTAATGGTTTCGGTATAATCTTATACCGTCTGTTTGTCTGTACTACCGTATGTCACAGCCATCTGGCTGTGACATACGGTAGTACAGACAAACAGATATGGCAAAGCTATCAGGGTTCCGATTTTTGCATAAAGATTCCTAAAAAGAGCCTACAATGTTTAAAATTCCGATCGACTTGGAACACGCAGAGTTCTGTTTGTTATATCTCTAAAAGCAGTGACAAAGCTAAGATTTAAAGTTATTGTCATCTTATTATATGAGATAAATATACGATGGCAAACCATGTAGCTGTATAAGCATGTAGATCGCAAACCAAGGGAAATCAAGCAAAACTCATGGCCGTATAACAGTACTTTCTCGTGGCGATCTTCGTTAGGCTCTGTCTGTTATACCACCATACAATATGAGACAAGAGCTGATAAAATTAGAGCCTGTCTAAAGAGTTCATAACTATGGGATTGTATTATAGCTATGCATTTGACATTAAATATGCGAGCGCGATTATGAGGCAACGAACATGCACAGGAATTCTCTGATATTTTACTCGCGATTGGTAAATTCGCGGTGTGGACTCGCACGAACAAGTTAAAGTCATTTGAGCTATTTTTAGGACATCTACACTATTCAATATAGGTATTATATGCAACTTAAAACATTTTGGGTATCAATTCTGTAGCCTAATGAAAGACAAATTCCGCGCGAACGGAGTCGCGGGCACAGCTAGTCTATAAAATAAAATTGCGTCATTTAAATGGATTATATAACCTAAATGATTAAGCATGAAGCATGACGAGTTTATTTGTTAAATGACATCATAAGCATTCAATTTGCAATCGATCTCTACTTACTTAGGTAAATAAGTAAATTCACTATATCTGTGACAATTTGAAAGCATAAGCCCGAAATACTGACATAGTACTTTAGTACATATAATATATCAATGGCCCGAAACTAATAAGTGCAACTTACATGTTCGGGATTACAATTTTAATATCTCTATCGGGCGGTTTACTATTGTTTGACAAAAAACGTATGACAAAAGATCATTTTACAAACAACGTTTGAAAAACTAATCATTTGACAAACTTTCACTTCGCAAACATATTACTTTAAAAACAATCATTTGACAAAACACAGCTTTCGCAAATGTTTTACTTAGACCCAAGTTCACCCACAATGATATGGTCGATTGCAAAAACAACTGTTTAAAGTTAAACATCAAGATAAACAGAGATCGTTTTTTTACTGTTCACCAGTGCCGTTTGGGTGCCGGTTAGAAAACCGGACGTTTTTGAATGAAATGAATGAGAATTGTAACATTGCCAAATGAAAATGTACCATTACAACATCAAATGACGTTTACTTGTACAACTCTTTTAAACAATCGTATAATATTATAAAGCAGTCAAGTTCAGACGTTGTATTTTTCGTTATTTTTCTTTTTAGGATATCATGACATTTTTTGGCAGGATTAATTTTATGACATTTGTCATTTTTATTGTTTATTGTGAAGAAATGCCATAACCATTTCAAAAGAGGTTTTAAAACGTGAAAAGTTATCGTTGAGCACCTCAAACGATTACTTTCTGATTTCATAAGGAACCTTAAGAAAAAAATGGATAAAAATTAAATACGGACATCTTTTGTCTTTATATGAAACACATAACACAACAACAGTAGTACTGTAATGATACCTCTATGATATGAAACTGTTCTGTTGACAAATAAATGTAACTAGTAAACAAAATGTCACATTGACAGCGCTAACCAACGTTTAAACGCGTTAAGGGCGTATATTCAAAATTACGCAACTCAAATGTGCCGCGAACGCAAGCTCGACGAAAGAGTGGCGCACACTTCTATAATATCTCTGTGTGCGTGAACTCTGTCCTGGGTTGACCCCGCGTATACTACAACCAAAATTATTGTGACATATTTTGATAGTTTTGTTATTTCTTTTCATACATTTGAAATAACCTGACTTATTTATTATTATATGTGTATGGATCTATTATGTAATATTGTTTATGTAATAATTACTTTACCAGATTGTTAAAAAGACTAGCACATATTTGATACCTACTATTTTATTCCTTTTTATACACTTTACATAACTTGACTTATTTTAAGTAAATGAATATAGGTAGATCCGTTATTTTTGTTTTTGTAAGTTTTTGCATTATAAAACATATTTTATTTGCCTATATTTAAAGTTAAAACGATTAATTTTTTAAGATTCATTCCATTGAGATAGTTTAAAGTTAAAAAGATCATATTAATATTATAAAATTAATAAATCTCTCGCTCTTCATATTTTTGAATGAAGCAATGAGATCGAATACAGTTATATTACATTTTTAAAAACAACTACGGAATCCCAAAATAGAAATTATTCCGAAGTGAAAATCGAACTTCACATTTATAATTACGGAGTTAAATCTATGGCAGATGTAGGTTGAACGGATGCCTACCAGAGATTATATTTGAATTGATAACCGCTACTATAATAACGAAAGGACAATGGCAGATCTCCATCAAAATGTCTGAAATTAAATTGAAGCGCACAGTAATAAAAAATATATCAAAAAATTCGGCGTAAGTAACAGTCTATAAATTATTCTATTTTCACTCACACAAGCCGGAAAAAGAAGATAACGGTGTTTAATGTTTAGTTAAGAATGAACAATGTAGCTAAGTTTGAATTATTAAATGAAATTATGTCAGATTGACATCAAAACGCAGAACTATTCTGTAACATCTATCTGTCACAGCCTAAGTCAAAAGCAGAGCTGCACATTTTAAATCTTTTTTATGTGAAATCGATATAACGTTAAAACGATGCTGTGACGTTTTTATTTGATTTAAAAGTTGTTTTGCTACAAAAAAAATAAGCTTATTGATATAATTTTGATTAAAAATTAAATAACTGCATTTTAATTATTATATTTTAAACCAAAACAACCCTATAAAGGTCGATCGTATCGATTACTTATTTAATAATCGATACGAATCAATGTCAACGTCTATTCCTATCACACCATTGTCTATGGCAACAATCAAATAATAAAGTAAGTACCTAGTTTGTAATCAATTGGAATGCTTTTTATCATCACTAAATAATCCGGCTTTAACGAGACAACGTGAAAATATAAAAAATCGTAGAAAAAAAACAATTTGTTTTGTTCATATGAAGTTTAAGGTCGCCACAACAAACCCAGACCTAATTCTGCCATTGTTCTTTATCATAATTCAATAAATCATTTTATGTTAAGAAGACTGTTTCAATATCTATATATAAAATTTTGTATTTTCAAAATTGAACATGATAACTCAAAAGATATAACAAATGTAAACGTGCGGCAATGAATTAAATAAAAATGTAGGTAATTCCCTTAGAAATTAATTGCTAAGAACCTAACTACATAAAACTAAAACGTATGCTATTATCCACATATAGAATTTTGCAGTCAACTGCTGGATATGGGCATCACGGTAGCAGTGAGTCAATAGGAAGCTTTGGCCTACTATAACCATGCTGACCAGACGGGTTGGTATGGAGTTCGATGTAATGTTTTCCGTATCTTCGCACAATGATTGATTTGCTTCATGTATTTTCCTTAGTCACCGCTTTTGTATTCTCAATCGGCCACCACAGGGACAAATATATACATATGTATTTATTTAGGTCCTTATAGGATTATGACTGTTGTGAGCCAATAGGACTTAGCCTACAATACCACCCTGAACCCAAGGGTTGGTATAGCGTTTCATGACGTCCTGTACGCAAAGATACTATTTCTTTCTTTTTGCGAAGTAAGATTGAATGGAGATCAAATAGGTAACCAAATTAGAAAAGTACCCATAACCAACGCGCTTGCATGATAAGTTTAATAAATGTTGAGGAAGCAAAAGAGTTATATTTGAACCGAAGCATGTGTTTTCAATTCCCCATTCCTTAAAATATCCTAGACGATACCCATATCGACGTTAAAAAAATCCCGTCCGCCATCTGTGATTTCCTATCCGCCATCTTTGATCACGAAATAGATGTTGTTTTTGGATTCTCCATCCCTTAAATCATCAGAGACGATACCCATATTAATTTTTTAATTTTTTTTCCATCCGCCATCTTTGGTTTCCCATCCACCATCTTGAATCACGGAACAGATGTTGTATTTGGATTCTCCATCCCTTTTAACATCGCAGACTATACCAATATATGTAGATTTTTTTTAAATTTTCCCATGCGCCATCTTTGATTTCCCATCCGCTATCTTTGATCACGAAATAGATGTTGTATTTCAATTCCCCACCCCTTAAAATATCGAAGACGATACCCATATTGATATTTAAAATTTTCTCATCCGCCATCTTTGATTTCCCGTCCGCCGTCTTGGATTACTAAATAAATTTCATATTATTAATCAGCGTCCCGAAAATCTCGAAAACGATACCCATATAGATAGTATCCTATTCGTTTAGCCTTTTTTTGCCTTTGACCCAACCCTCCCCCTTCTCGTTTGACATTTTATTATTTTTGTCTGGCCCCTAAAAGTTGTGGCGTAATTTCATATAGCCTATAGCCTTTCGGAATAATTGGGCTATCAAAGGCAAAAACATTTTTTTTAAATCCGATTGTTATTTCCTGAGATTAGCCGACATTATCTTTTAGCCTTTTGCCCGGCCCCAAAGGGTCGAAGCGTTATGATATATAACCTATAGCCTTTCGAAATTACTGGGCAGATAAATATTTTTTCAGATGTGACCGAAAGTTACTTAGATTAGCGCGTTTAAACAAACAAACAAACAAACTCTTCCGCTTTATTATATTAAATACAGAATTCTGCAAACAAATACAATTATTTACCATAACATAATAAAATAAAATTTCAATATCATTTTACATTTAATGTAATTAGGAACATTTGGTAATCAATTTATGATAAAACTGTACTCACCAAAGTACCAATATTATTACGTCGCGCTATGCATTGTTTACGCTATAGGTGTAAACAAGCGATCGCGGCGATGGGCGATGTCGCCGAAAAAAAGTGATACGTCCTACCGCTGGGAGGACCCGGCGTGGACTAATCGAACGAAGCTTGCGCGCGCGGTTTTATAGTGTTTTTAAAATAATTGTTAAAAATACATCAGCGCATTAAAAATTTTGAAAAAAATACTGAGTATTTAGCACTACATACTTTTTAATAATATACATTTTTTATTTAAATTCAGAGTCAAATAATAGAGAAATAAGATGTTGAATTTTACCGATTTTAAGTTTATTTATAACTGATTTAGACTAGTTTTTATTTTATAATTAAGAATTTTTAAACTGTGATGCACTTTAACACCATACATTCTGTATATTTAAGCCTTTAAATAAGATATATTTCCATAGGAAACTTGTGATATCCGACTTGAAACAAAGCTCTAACGCCAAATTTCGTAAGACGGTGTACAGAGAGTTAATTCCTAATAAACAACCATAAACAAAATTCAAAATTTTGCGATGTAGTGCACACATATAATAGTTAATCTTAATAGAAATGTTATTTATTTTACATTTTTTGAGCGTATGATTAAGTTACGAGCCTTGAAAAATTCGTAAAAGATGCTTATTTCATATAAATTTGAGTACACGCTCTTAAACATGGATGCGAGGCTCAGTGAAAATAATCGCCCGATTTAGCATTTAACTGACGTATAAGGTATGGTGAAGATGAAAATTGAACTAAATGTTGGTTACAAATTTAAACATCTGTTACAGTGTGGGTGAACACCGGCCTTAAAAAATAATTAAAATGTAAAATAATTATTTTAAAAATAATCATTGGACTAAATAATTCGTTTGCCAAATAGGTGATTGTACAAAAAGTTAGAAGATAAATTAGTAGTTTTTAATAATAACTAATTTATAACCAACACTTCGCGAAATTTTGAAAATATTTATTTAATTGCATGGTTGCAATTTTCATCTTGGACAGATTATTTATAGGCAAGTAATAATTTTGTATAAATAATAATTCCGTTGAAACTTAAGTCTTTGAAAAAAATACACACTGCCTGAATTAAGCGAAATAAGTAGAATTCGGTTCTGGCACTCGCCGGCCGCTGCCTCGGCACGCTCTCTTCGCTCGCTCGGCTCGTGCAATGTGGTCGCAGTTCTAACCTAACCTAACCAGCCATTGTTTCAGTTGACCCTACACAAAGATTGTTGTATTAACGTAGATTTTGGTTAGTAAAATATTAACCAAGCAATGCATTTTGTCAAATGTTATTTATGCTTTACGTTGTTTTGCCAAATGACATGTTTAAAAAACAATCAATTTGTAAATTAATGTTTAAGCAAAATAACTTTTTTATAGCAAATATCTATCTCTAATGAGTAATTTATTAAAAAAAAATTGTAAAATAATAAATTTATCATGTATAATTTTGTCAAATGTTATTTGTCAAATGAAAATTTTTCATTTGTTTTTTGTCAAATGATCGGACACTATCGGGCACTACTGACCGTCACTTACCGCCGCTTTAAAAACATGTGTGGAAAATGTTCATATCGAACGTGTGTATACTTAAACTTAGTGCAATTTCAGGCGTTTGATACGATGGACCGCTGAAGGTTTAAAGATTACGCGAAAAGGTAAATTACTCAAAAAACTGTAATAATAGCATGTCTTCGCTGTTTGTGTTCATAAACTTGTTGACGGTAGTCTCGGGAGTCGCAAGATAAATATGCCGAAAAATGTCTTTCGCTTAGAGTAGTTTATATTTCACTTTTGTGATAGATTTGGGTAGTAACATGATATAACATACATAGACTCACGCCTGTTTCCCCGAAGGGGTAGGCAGAGGCATATTAAACGCCCACTTTTCGCCAGTGTTTTGATCCCACGTAATAGGTGGCGAGCCTATTGCCGCTTATCGGGATATTTTGTTTGCCAGAGCCTCGTCCGTTGATCGGCAGGTGCATCACTTGCAGGTGAGGTTGGCGCGGGACCCTTAGTTCTTGGTGGGAACCCTATGCACATGATATAAACATTTATATTAACTCATAATAATTAACAATCACAATACTATTGCAACATTTTACGCCCCACAGGACTTACAAAATTGTAATTCTACCCACAGTATGCGCTACTACTCTTTGTAAGTACTGTGTATTCTATACTTTTAATAATTTTACTCACAGAACAAATTTATAACATGGATACTGTACTATATGTGATGATATATATAAACATGTTGACGTTAATCTCGTCTAAAGCCAATATTGGATATGAAAGTTTCGTAACCTTACTTATAATAATTACAGTATCTAATTGCCAGTAGATACTAATTTAATATGCCAATACGAACATCATTAAATCTAAATCATTATCGAAATAAAATGACGAGAAAATTTAAACAGATATGAATAAAATCGGTTACACAACGTGAATTGCGATATGGAATTGTAGAAATATACAGTGTATAAATATGTTCGGGATGAGACGAGCGCGAACTCTGGGAAGCGTATCATAGGCATCCCGGCGCGTGGCAAACGACCCCGAAAATTGCGAGCAATTTATTTGGTTCAATGGTGACCCGAAATAAAAAAGAATGAGACGTTTGTCATTTAGTATATTATTTACTCGCAGATGTAGCGGAAGCAAGCTGTAAAAAATTGCCCCCAACTTCGTCATCATAGTTGTTGTTTCTAAACATCTGCCACTTCAAGCCATTCGCACTTTGATTTCCCTTACGACCTATTACAAAATATTGTTCAATTTAGCGTGATTAATTTCAAACAAGACGTCTTGAAATATATTGCGCGCACGCTATTGCAGTTTGAATACAAACTTTGATATAAAAACTCAACAAAATAGCTTAATGATATTTACCCATTGTAAGTTTAATATCCTAGCAGTCTGATACAAAGTTTCCATTATTTCTTGGCAAATTAGAAAATCTTCTATTTACACCAACTCCGAGAGTAGGAGAAAGAACTAGAAGTAACTAGATATAAGATTTTTTTAACCATAGTACTATCTAATAAACGTCGTAACTTTGTTATACTTAAACTACAAATCATAATCAAAGAGAATTTGAATACTACTACTAGTCCCGAGAGCTTAATACCTAGTTACCATTTTAAAGCGTTGAAAGAAATAGAAAATACGGTTGCCTGCAAAATTCATAGCATTGCATTAAAAGAAAATATTAACATGTAAATTAAGAATAAATTCCATTTCCGTTGTTAAGGGCTTATTTACAGTGCATAATAAACCTTGAAGTTAATGAGTCGTTCAGTGTTTCGGCCCACGACCCATTCGTCCCAATGGGACGAATCACTGAAATTTAAAAAGTATTTTTTTTTCGTTCAGTGTTTCGTCCCATTGCTATTTATTTTACGAAATACATTTTCTTAGTACAGTCGACAACACAATTTTAGGGAGAAACAAGTATTCAGTAATAAAACGGAATCAAGTTCTGTATAAAATATAGGTATTTTCTCAGAATAAAAACTAAGACGGTTTATAACAATCTAGTATTCATATAACTCTTTTTACTCAACAATTTAACAACGAAATCACAATAATTATCACATAGTAACAGTCTTATAAAAACATAAGTAATTCTCTTAAAATCTAGCTGAAACGAATAAAACAACAGTAATTACAGACTAATAAAATAGAACAATCATGAACATTTGTTAATCTACATGCACCATGCCAATCTCTGATCACCAAACAATTTCCGATGTTTTTATGTCCCATCTAATAAACTGGAACCTACCACATACAGTTGGTTCCAGCTTAAAAGATTGGACAGTATGGATAGGTGCTGTTAGACAGAACTTAAAGTGATGATATCTGTCTAGGTCTAGTAAATTATAAAATGTTCATGAATGTTTGATACACAAAAAAATTATTTGATATAATATCACAGTTTGGAATCACATTATCAAGTAATTAACGATAATTTTAAAATCAGTCTTATAAATAGTAATTTGCTTATAGGACTAACATATCAAATTCCGTCCTTTCAATTATATTTCTTCTGCTTAAAATCAGACATTCATAATAATTGGCTTCTTTTTGTAAAATTGTTAAAAAGTGAGCGATACTAATTGGTTTACATTTTTTTATTTATAATTGAATGCCAATTTTCCACCATGTTTGTAGTCCTATGATGTATATTATAACAACACCATTTGCTGGCTATGTATGCATTTTCATTGAGCTAGGTGTCGACAAAATAATCATTAAATAGGTCTATTTTTTACCTTTTAGAGATCGAGACATTTCATATAACCAGCCATCATCAGTTGCCTGTGGTGGTAAATGTGCCAAGGCAGCGCATGTTTTGATGTGTTTTCTGTTTAAAGTTAATTTTGTCATACTTAGGTATGACAAAATTACTCCTTGGCTTTACTCCATTAACTTTTAGAAAAATAGAAACAACATTCATTTATTGGTGTTTCTGGAAAGAGGTTTCGCTTGCATCGCAGCTACTTCATAATGCAATATATATGACTTAGGTCTTTACTTCGGCAATTAGCTTTTTAATAATTCAAACATGGTCAAGAATAACCGGTGCAATATTACTATATTTGTTTGTACTTCCAAAATCTAAGTGCAGAGAGTACAGCTGGTAAACTAGCTTAACACAAAATTTAAACGCTCCATCGTATAGTATGTCAAAATTGTCTTTTTCTAATATATTCTTGCAAGCCTTATTTGCTTATATTAAAATTCTTTCTTTATTTGACTAAATTATTGAGAATAAAAAGGAATTAAATTTTTATTTCTACTATATACTATTACTTCTATTAAATTTTAAAAACAAGTTTTTTTAACTCCTAATGATTTGTTTCGTTTTTTATAATATTTACCTTTAAAATTAAAAAGAAAATGGTATTTCCTTGATTAAATTTAATCCAGAATCAGTAAGAACTCCAACAGTCTCGAAATATGCTTGGTACGGGCATGGTCACATCAGAAACAATATGTTGTCAATATGATGTACAAATAAAATCTTACATACATAATAGCATGTGTCTAGAATTTTGGCTAGAAGGAGCTGGGATCAATTGCAGCAGATTTGTGGAAGCGTGACTCTATTCATCAGCCCTTGTCAGCCACAACAAATCTCAGACACAACTGTACTGTGTTGCACAGCGAATACAAGTAATCTTAATATTAATGTGTTTCACTTACCCGCTATCCTTGCTGATGTCAGGCTTGAGCTAAATTAGACACATTCATACAAGTATATTGGCCAAAATAAATGAATGAAGTATCTTATACTTAGCTATTAAGCTTCAAACGCGACGTTTTCAGGACACGTTGGCACGTGGAAGTCGATACCAGATTCACAATTTTCACAAATATCAATCAATAGTTCACAATCAATTTACCGTTGCCAGCACTAGATCAGGCGGCGTTCAAAGCGGTTTACTCTATTTAGTTCAATTAATCAATTCACACGAAATGCAAAAAGGTGTGCTCACAATAAGAGTCGACAACGTGGTAATTTTTCAACGCGAAGCGAACAGAAGTGACAGTTCAGTGTGACCATTGTCAGAAAGAAAAATGGCAGAATTTGGTCTGGGTTTGTTGTGGCGACCTTAAACTTCATATGAACAAAACAAATTGTTTTTTTTTCTACGATTTTTTATATTTTCACTTTGTCTCGTTAAAGCTGGAGTATTTTATGATGATAAAGAGCATTCCAATGGATTACGAATACTTTTTTATTTGATTGTTGCCATAGACAATGGTGTGACAGGAATAGACGTGAGTGCTATATCCGTATCGATTATTAAATAAGTAATCGATACGATCGACCTTTATAGAGTTGGTTTAGTTTAAAATGCAGTTATTTAATATTTAATCAACATTATATCAATAAGCTAATATTTTTGTAGCAAGACAACGTTTAAATCAAATAAAAACGTCACAGCATCGTTTTAAAGTTGTATCGATTTCACATGAAATCGATTTAAAATGTGCAGCTCTGCTTTTGTCTTTGGCTGTGACAGTTAGATGTTACAAAACACTTCCGCGTTTTGATGTCAATCTGACATATGTCATTTGATAATTCAAACGTACCTACCTACATTGTTTAACTTTCATACTATGACTTTCCTTGTACCTACATTGTTCATTCATAACTAAAACTTCAAACACCGATATCTTCTTTTTCCACCTTTCCTGAGAGAAAATAGAATCATTTATAGACTCTGCTACTAACGCCAAATTTTTTGATATATTTTTTAATACTGTTCGCTTCAATTTAATTTCAGACATTTTGATGTATGGAGATCTGCCATTGTCCTTTGGCATGTATGTTCCTTGGGGACCGTAGGGGTGCACTAAGAAGGGATTTCCCGAAATTCCGACGGGATCGGTCAAAACGGATAAATTAAAAAAAATGTGCATGCGCAGCTGCTGGCGTCCTCTAGTATTAAACTAAAATTGCATTTATAATTATATAATTCCCAAAAAATCTTATCTTTGCCTTAATATTTTTTGTCTTAACAAATCATTTCACCAAACGTTTATTGTCTGAAGATTGTTTCCTGTAATAAATCATTTGATTAAAGACCAAAATGCCATAAGTACATTATACTTGGTAATATTTTGCCAAGTAAAAATTTGACCAAATAAAAATATGGGTATAAAAAAAGGTTGCTGAAAGAACAATGGCAGAATTTGGTCTGGGTTTGTTGTGGCGACCTTAAACTTCATATGAACAAAACAAATTGTTCTTTTTTTCTACGATTTTTAATATTTTCACTTTAACTCGTCAAAGCTGGAGTATTTTATGATGATAAAAAGCATTCTAATTGATTACGAATTTTTTTTTATTTGATTGTTGCCATAGACAATGGTGTGACAGGAATAGACGTGAGTGCTATATCCGTATCGATTATTAAATAAGTATCGATACGATCGACCTTTATAGAGTCGGTTTGGTTTAAAATGCAGTTATTTAATATTTAATCAACATTATATCAATAAGCTAATATTTTTGAAGCAAAACAACGTTTAAATTAAATAAAAATGTCACTGCATCGTTTTAAAGTTGTATCGATTTCACATAAAATCGATTTAAAATGTGCAGCTCTGCTTTTGTCTATGGCTGTCACGGTTAGATGCTACAAAATACTTCCGCGTTTTGATGTCAATCTGACATATGTCATTTGATAATTCAAACGTACCTACCTACATTGTTTAACTTTCATACTATAACTTTCCTTGTACCTACATTGTTCATTCTTAACTAAAACTTCAAACACCGATATCTTCTTTTTCCACCTTTCCTGAGTGAAAATAGAATCATTTCTAGTCTCTGTTACTTACGCCAAATTTTTTGATATATTTTTTATTACTGTTCGCTTCAATTTAATTTCAGACATTTTGATGTATGGAGATCTGCCATTGTCCTTTTCAATAGACTAAACAAAATGTTACTCAATCGATCTAATCGATTTGACTTATAATAAAAACTAATTCTATTTCAAACATCCACCCGCCTCGGACCGGCCTACCGGTCCGCTAATCGGTTGGTAGACGTGACAATGTTGCAACCGCTCTCCTCAGAATCGAACCGTCCACCAAGACCTCAGCAAATCGGGGAATTCCATCAGCCCCAGTTACCAAACGAAGGATGCGCCCCCTGCGCCATCTGAGTGGCGGAAGGTTAGCCTCCTTGATCAAAACGAGGTCACCAATCTTGGGTGGATCGGTCTTGTCGGTCCACTTAACGCGTTGCTGGAGTATGTGCAAATATTCCAAGTTCCAGCGTTTCCAAAAGCTCTGAGTAATCTGGCGTACCAATTCAAAACGCGAGAGACGACCAGGTCTCGTATCAATATAGGGGTACTCAGGCAAGGCGACAAGGGGGCGACCAATCAAAAAATGGCCCGGCGTAAGGGCCTCCAAATCATTCGGATCTGAGGAGATCGGGCACAATGGCCGAGAGTTCAAAACGGCCTCAATCTTACAAAACACAGTTGCGAGTTCCTCAAATGTAAGGACAGATTCACCGATTGTCCTGCGCAAGTGAGTTTTGGCCGATTTTACGGCGGCCTCAAATATACCACCCCAGTGTGGACAATTTGGTGGGGAAAACAACCAATTTATCCCACGTCGGGCAAGCCTATCACCAATATCAGCTTTGTTGGTTTCTAGAAAATTAAGAACATCATTCAGATAATTATAAGTGCCCTTGAAGTTAGTGCCGCAGTCAGAACGGATCAAGGAAGGCAGCCCTCTGCGGGATACAAATCTGTCAAATGTGGCTACAAACGCCTCGGTCGTAAGCGAGGAGACCAGTTCTAAGTGTACGGCCTTTGTGGAGAGACAAACAAAAACGCACAAGTAGGCCTTGACAGTCTTGCTGTTTCGAAGTGTCGACGTTTTCACCAAAAAGGGACCTGCGAAGTCCGTGCCAACACCGTCAAACGTCCTGCTCTCAGTTACGCGATCTGCCGGTAAGTCTCCCATCAAGGGCTGCATGGTAGAAGCCTTGAGCTTATAACAAGGGATGCAGCGAAAGACTACACTCCGAATAATTCTTCGGGCAGACAAAATCCAAAATTCGCGTTGCAAAATGGCCAACAAAGCATTACAACCAGCATGCGAATTTTTAAGGTGACGGTCAGTTACCAACAAGCGTATCAAATGACCGTCCCTAGGTAACAAAAGGGGGTGACGTGCTCCGTAAGGGAGGTTGGCGTTCTTGAGACGCCCTCCAACGCGCAAGAGACCCGTATCGTCCAAAAAGGGGTTCAATTTAGATACAGCTCCCGACAATTTCGATTTCCCCGACTTGAGGATAGCAATCTCCCTTTCAAAATGCGCCAATTGCACAGAACGAACCCAAAAGGTGAGGGACTCCTGTCGTTCCTGTGGTGAGAGAAACGGTGTCAGTCGTTTCTGTTGTGGGTGCCTAAAATTAAAAACAAAACGCTTTATCCAAGCAGTAACACCTAACAACTTGTCGAGGGAGCTGTAACGATTCAACAGGAAATCGGGGTCGAAGGCGCATTCTACCTTCTCAAGAGCGAGTGTTCGTAGACCCGGCAAATTAGCAGTATTCAAAACTGGCGTTCGAGGCCAATCAATTTCTGGTCGACTCAACCATTCCGGACCCCACCACAGCGAATGACCTATCAAACTAGGCGTCAAGCATCCGCGCGAGGCACAATCAGCGGGGTTGAGCTCACCTGGCACGTGTCTCCAAACAAGTTTGACTTCGGATTTCTGGATTTGGGAAACGCGATTAGCGACAAATACCTCCAAGGTGTGGACAGAAGCCTTCAACCAACAAAGTACAATTTGGCTGTCTGTCCAGGCGTAGGTCTCATCAATACAAATGCTTTTACCCAAAGTACTGGACACGTGGTTCAATAAGCGTACAAGTAGTGCTGCTCCCGAGAGCTCCAATTTCGGAATGGTCAAAGATGTCCGAAGGGGTGCTACCTTGCTCTTCGCCATGATCAGGGAAACCCTCACCTGACCTGAGGCACTGACTGTGCGCAAGTACACCACGGCCGCGTGACCACGTTCCGAGGCGTCACAAAACCCGTGAAGGGTGGCCTTGTACTTCCCGGGAGGAAGGATGGGACGAGGCAAGGAGATCTCGTTGACGGCAGGAAGTGAGGATACAAAGGAGGTCCATTCCTCAACAAGAGTGCCGTGTAGGGGTTCGTCCCAGGTCAATCCTGCTGTCCAAAGCTTCTGCAAGAAGCATTTTGCCCAAAATATAATTGGACAGATCCAACCGTTCGGATCAAAGGTTCTGGCGACAGTAGACAATACGAGACGTTTAGTCCAAGAACACGGCAATTTCAAGTCTACGTTATATGTAAAGATGTCTTGGACTGGTCTGTACTGAACGCCGAGAACAGCCATCATGGCGGGGTTGTCAACAATCACAAACAAATGTGGATCCTGCTGATGATCCTCTGGCAAGCCTTTCAAAAGCGCTGGTGAGTTGGAAATCCATTTGCGCAACTCATAACCAGCGGAGGCCAAAATACCTATCAATTCGTCCCGCAGGAGGATCGCCTCGTCCGCTGATGAGGCGCCCGAGCAAATGTCATCGACGTAAATATCGTCCTTCAAGATGGCGGAGGCTCGTGGGAAACGTAGGCCTTCGCGGTCTGCGAGCTCCCAAAGAGAACGTATTGCCAAGTAGGGGCTTGACCTTAACCCGTACGTATTTGTATTGAGCTCGTAGACGACCATGGGATCGCGAGGAGACTCTCTCCAAAGGATCAGCTGGAAGCGACGGTCATCAGGGTGGATAATCGTCTGCCTGAACATCATTTTTATGTCGGCCACAAAGACAACCTGATGTCGTCGGAAGCTGGTGATGACGTCACAAAGGTCCTTGACCAACTTGGGACCAGAATGCAAGCACTGGTTCAAGGATACGCCTGTTGAAGTCTGCGCAGAACCATCAAACACTGTGCGCAGCTTGCCAGTCGATGGCTTCAATACCGCATGATGCGGGAGAAAGTAATGTTCCACCGAACGCCAATCCAAATTTGACACTGACATGTGTCCCAATTGTTCATATTCTCTCATGAACTCAATGTACTTCTGTCTGAGCTCCGGATCACGACCCATGCGGCGCTCCATGGCCAACAACCTCTTTTCGGCTAAAGGTCGTGACTCACCAAGCGGAGGCCGAACAGACAGGAAGGGAAGCCTCGTAATAAGCCGACCAGAACGGAGTCGACCAGTGTTGTTCTGGAAGAACAGCTCGCACTCCTCATGTTCTGGATTCAAACGGGCAGCTTGAGGGGGCTCTTCTACTTCCCAAAACCTCTGAACCACATCAGAGAGAGCGGAGCCTACAGCCAATAAATTGTCAAGTTCAGGTGGAGGGGGGTCCCTAGGTACAGGTCCCATCAAAGCAAATCCAAATATGGTCGGGATGGCAGTCAAACCATTTGGCACCAAGACCCGTTTCCCACCAATCAAAATTCCACCGAGGACATCAGAGCCAATCAACAAGTCGATTTGTCCCGGTGTGTCAAATTTGGGGTCTGCCAGTTCCAATCCCGATGTCAAATTCACCACAGCAGCAGGTAGCTGCTTCTGTGGATGCATGCCCAAAATATTCTTCAACACAATAGCCGAGGTTTTAATCCTCGGGTGTGAAGATTCAACAGGGCCAAACAAAACTTTAACTTGCCCTTCAACATTAGAGGCTACGTCACCTATCCCGTATACAATTCGGAAAAGAGCCCATATTTAATTTAACCTGCCCTACCAAATAAGTGGAAACAATGCAACCTTGTGAACCTGTGTCCAATATAGCACGGACAACAACAGAGGTCCCCGTGGGTCCCCAGACCCTAACAGCAACCGTTGGTAGGATAACGGTCTCAATGGGGGAGGTTGGCGTTATAGGGCAGGGGTCAATGACCTATTGTTGCCTGGGCGGCGACCGTTGGCCAGGACCTGGCAAGTCAAAATGAGGGTGCGGCTTGAAGTCCTCAAAAGCGCGATGACTCGATCCGCGCGCCATCTTTGGGGGGTCATAATGACGCACCCGCCCAAAACGAGGTGGGCGCGAGTCAAGGCGGGGACGCTCCGCCAAAGGAGGGGAATACCTGGGGCAGCAGTCATGGTGCTGGTGACGCTGAACAGCACATTCAGGTGCGCGAGAGAGAGGAGGCGTGCGCACGCTACGGTTCTCCAAGCGGGGTGAGTGGCGATCAATTGAGCGAGGCAACTCTCGGCTACGCGCCGGTGAGCCTCGGCTGCCACCTTCAAGACACCCGCCCGTGCGCGGCGTCGGCTGGTAAGACAAGCGGCCTACCTCTCTGGCATTCATGCAGAGAATGTCCAAATGCTGTCCTCCACAGTGAGGACAGGGGCGAGAGTTTAGGCAGTCTCGCTGGTAGTGGGACCCCAAACAAGAGAAGCAAAGGCGGCGGGCATTCGCGATGCGCCTACGAGAGGCGACATGTAGGTCCAAGAATGCCCTACAACTGGCCGTTCTGTGCCCCGTGACCTTGCAGTAGGAGCACTCCACTGGGCTCTGCGTGACTGCAAAGCGAGGAGGGCGCCGGTCAACACTGGCTCGGGTGTGAACGCGAACCTGCTCCTTGACCTTGGGCGGCTGCGACTTAGCCGGCGTGTCACCACCAGAGTTGTCCAAGACCCGGCACTCATCCTCCAGGAACTTCTCCAGGTCAGCAAAGGTGGGCAGATGGGTCGCGCTATCCCCACCAAAGCGCTGTTCAAAACGCGACCTCAGGTCGGCAGGCAGCTTCTTCAGCACAATGTGCACCAATAGATAGGACCATTGGTCCACGGGCAGGTCAAGGCACTTAAGTGCGTTGATGGCCACCAAAAGCGGGTTCAACAGTTGGGTGCGCAACCCAGAGACCCGGGTGAGCGTCGGCAAGCCCAAAATCTGCTCAATGTGCGTGTCGGCGAGGCCACGCTTATTATGGTACCTACGGGTAATTAGGTCCCGAGCCGTCTGGTACGCCTCGTCAGACACGGGCAGATGCTGGATGAGGCCCTTAGCCTCCCCATCCAGAACCGACATTAAGTAAGCCTAACTTTTGTGCTGGCCGAAGGTCAGCCCTGTCATTGACCAGGCTGTCGAACAAGTTAATGAAGCCCAGGTAGCTTCCTAGGCAGCCATCAAAATGGGGGAGGTCCAAAGTAGGGAGCCTACTCACCAGCCCCGGTGCTGACCTAGGAAGCTCCTGCTTCAGGCCGGGTTGCCCTTCCCTATCGGCAACTAGTTGTCTCGCAGTATTGGAGACAGCATCATACAGGTCTAAGACCTGGGCATAGTCTTCGCTGACCTTATTTCGCTGGTCAGCGGTGAAATCATTGATTGACACTTCAAGACAGCAAGTGCTGAAAGTGCGGAATTGCTGTTCCACACTTGCCAGGCGATCGTCAATCCGCTCGTACCTTTGAAGTAGGGCCTGCTGGCGATCAGGCCGGTTCACTAAAGCACTGGCTGAGGCAAACCAGCGCAAATCTGATGCAATAGCACCAGCAGCCGCACGCAAGTCCTTGATAGCTGACATAATCAAAATTTCAAAAGAGCCCGGACAAGCGTTAAACAATATTAACAATCAAAACTTAATTTTTCTCAATTCTTTGAAACCAACAAAGTATTAGCCTGTTTACTGCAAGTGCAGGCAAGTGACAGGTATCTACTGTCCAACAAAATTAATAGTTTCAATATATATTGACACAAAACAAAGTCCAAGTTATCAAAGTTATAACTTATAACAAATTAAAAGTTGAAACTTCAAAATTAATTAATTAATTATTTGCAACAGACAGACTGGCTGTGTTATTTGAGATATACAATAGTAAGTAAGCACAGAATATGTGTTACCTAGCAATATTATCTATATTATAACAAAACAAAGTTTATTAATGTGACCCGCCCAAGTGGTCAAGTTTGATTATTACAATGTTTATGAATATATGCAATGAACTAAATTTACTAAATTTATTGATACATACAGCTGTTATGTATCCAAACAAACTGACTTATTAATGCAACAACAAATTTAAGTTAGATTTTCCAACAATACATATCAACAATTACTGATTGAGGTTATGTGACAATGTGTTTCAAATTATCTAGGTCAACTTATACAATTAAATATTATGTATTTTAGACAATAACTGACCTGACAAACACTACAATACTGTCTACAAGGTGATAAGATACAAGCTCATACCAATCTGAGTTTATGCTCAGTAATGCAACAGCGGCTAAATTTCAACTACGCTCTGCTACCAAAAATTATGTCTAGAATTTTGGCTAGAAGGAGCTGGGATCAATTGCAGCAGATTTGTGGAAGCGTGACTCTATTCATCAGCCCTTGTCAGCCACAACAAATCTCAGACACAACTGTACTGTGTTGCACAGCGAATACAAGTAATCTTAATATTAATGTGTTTCACTTACCCGCTATCCTTGCTGATGTCAGGCTTGAGCTAAATTAGACACATTCATACAAGTATATTGGCCAAAATAAATGAATGAAGTATCTTATACTTAGCTATTAAGCTTCAAACGCGACGTTTTCAGGACACGTTGGCACGTGGAAGTCGATACCAGATTCACAATTTTCACAAATATCAATCAATAGTTCACAATCAATTTACCGTTGCCAGCACTAGATCAGGCGGCGTTCAAAGCGGTTTACTCTATTTAGTTCAATTAATCAATTCACACGAAATGCAAAAAGGTGTGCTCACAATAAGAGTCGACAACGTGGTAATTTTTCAACGCGAAGCGAACAGAAGTGACAGTTCAGTGTGACCATTGTCAGAAATTTTCAATAGACTAAACAAAATGTTACTCAATCGATCTAATCGATTTGACTTATAATAAAAACTAATTCTATTTCAAACAGCATGCCTGTATCCCCAGTAGGCATAGGTGTATTGCTACACTCATTTTTCATCAGTTTTATTTTAGTCTCAGGTTATAGGGGGCGAGCCTATTACAATACCGAGCACATTCCAGACTCAGTGCTGCTATTGAAAACCCCCATCAGGATAACTCAATAACACAAACCTTTGCTCAGCAGGGCAAAAGGTCTCCCCGAATCCGTACTACCCATACTGATACAATTTAAAAATAAATATTTTAGAAACACTTTTTTTGCTGATATTACTTTACACAGCTTTTTGTTTAAAATTACGTAAATTAATCAATGGGACGAAACACTGAACGAAAAAAATATACATTTTAAATTTCAGTGATTCGTCCTATTGGGACGAATGGCTCGTGGGCCGAACCACTGAACGACTCAAGTTAATTGCGAGAGTCAGCTTCATTATCGCAATTATATTGTTGACCTGTTGTTTATTGCTGATACATTGGGGCGAACCATTAGCGCGGAATCCTTTTATCTTATTTTTCACCCTTGAGCTGAGATTATATCTGACGTGGCGGGCAAGCATCCCTCCGAAGCGAACGACTTCACAGTTTATTTCAGAAGTTAGAGCCGCGGCACGCCCGACATAAGGTAATCCTTTGTCCGCCCCACTTATCTCCGGACAACAAGAGCAACTCACTAATTTATTAGTCAACTTATGCAATACGGACGGATGCCCTGCCACCGGAGACTCGCATTTACATAAAACTTTCATGTTTATAGCCGAGGGTCACGTTTGAATGTCTAAACATTGTGCTGTCGAAATGATACACCCGAGACGCACTAGCTAAGAGGTAAAAATGTTTAAAATGCGGTAGGACCCATGACACTATGAAAATGTTCTGTAAGTTTTGCTTTGCGTATTTCGAGACTCTGGCAATGTTATACGCTCTCTGTTGATTTTGTGGCAGCTATATAAGTTCATACGATTACTATAAACATTTTGTGTTGTCGTGTTCTATGTTACTTGAGTTCTATGATATTAGTGGTTTTTTGATGGAACAGTTACTCAGTCAGGGGCATTTAAACACTCTAGAAATGTCATAACGTGAACTGATCAAGTTTATTCTGTAACTATTTATTCATTTAAACAAAATTAACAAACGGGAAAACAACTAAATTTTTAAACTATAAAAGTAAAACTAACGTATCTGTAACTTAATTACATACGCGTTTTACATATATTACACACATTCCGATGTATGAAACGGATTTTGATGAAACTGCAGTTGAGAATAATTCTTTAGAATAGCACAGGGGCTACCCTTGTTCCTGCAAATCCTGTTGTTTCATCCCTTCCGTGTGTGAAGCCGTGGCCAAAAGTTAGTTGGTATGTTATCTGTGACAGAACATCAGTTTTACAGATACGATAACGGAAAAAACTAACCTACCCACTATGCATCGCTATTTCGTATCAAAGATTAATCATAGGTAAATGAAGATATAAGTTTTAAGAAGAAAAATAAAGTGAACATTTAAAGAGTTCAAACAATTTTAATAATGGGAACTTAATCGCAAAAATTATCTACCCGTTTATTTAAATTGTACCTTTGCTGCATATAACTCACGAAAGTTTAAAATCGATTGAATTAGAAGTTTTATCCATTATTTAGTTCAGAAACAGTATATATTATGTAATAGTAATATTTTATATAAATAGAATAATTTTTGCGCTATAGTTCGTTCACAGTACACCGGTACCTGCTTTCTCGGTCCGTCTACATATGAACAGTGTCATATAAACTGGAGTGTCACTGGGTCACTGGCATCATCTGTCTGTTTTCTTGGTCTGTCTAAATGTAATCATGTCATGCAAATTTTTTTGTACCTTTCAGTTTCTTGCCCCCAGTAGTTTCAGGTGTGCTTTATCTGTCAACCAGTCAGTAACGAAAGCATCTTATATATAATGACTTGATATCTTATTACAGCATCTCAATTGATGGCAGACTAAAATATATGTATGTCGCACCTTGGTTTACGCGCGGGCAAAATTTATACCAAACACAAGCCGAAATTGAATATGTCTAGCACGATAAATTATTAACAAGAACTGAAAAATTCAAAATACCACATGACTCCAAGAATTGGTATCCAAATCCCTCGGGACGGAGAGCAAACACAGTCCGAATCAAACGGATATATGTACCGTAGTGCGGTCTGTGTGCATTTTATATAAGATATAGGTCAAATGAGACTGAACTTGCTATATTCTGTTTGAATTATATAGAAAACTCAGTCAGTCAGGCATAGATACAGGTATGGTGGTATTTTCATATAAGAGTCTCGCCTGACTGGAACAATTCAATTCCTTTAATAAAGACTTTGTCCCCGCATAGAAAATTATATAATATTTAAAAAAAATCTATCCAAGATTTGATTTACTTTAGTTATGCCTGAAAAAATAAACATGAATTCTAAATGAAATATATTGTTAAATTACTAATAAATATTTTATTAACAATAATGATTTTATTTTTATTAGATACATTTTGTGCAAATTGAGCTTGTGAATGGTACACTAGTATTGATCAGAATAATACGGACTTATTTGGATATTGTTTAGGCTATTGTACTCATCCTTGGAGATCGGTAAAACAAATAAGTTTACTTGTATCATAAAGTACATTACTTCAATACTATATTAACGATCAAAAGCCTTGTTAAAAGACAGTTCATGTATACAATAATAATAAAGATGAACTTGCTCTAGGTAAGGTTATAATAAAGTAAAATGATGTCCCTACAACTATGCTGTCATCGGAGAAATGAGCAAGTCACGTTCGCCAATGAACTGCCTCCATTTAATATTTTCTAGAATTCAATGTAATCAAGTATAATAAAGAAAATATTTTAATTTTATTTGACGCGAATGAAGATAATTATGCTTATTATCGTAGTCATAGATATCTAGATTTTTGTGTGTTATTATAACTACGATGTATTGATATGAGAAGATAGGAATCATAGTAAACATTGTTTTTACTCTCTTACAATAGTTAATTCCCATTAAGTATTAGTATTGTCATTGTGAATTTGAAAACATATACTATCTTTATTATATTACCCTTGACCATGCAAAATCGAAACTATTACAAGCAACACATTTTTCAATTGTGGTATAAGCCCGTGTTAGTAGTAATCGGATTTATCCAATTAGTCTAGGAAGACCGATTGGATAAATCGACACCTCCTACGTACAACATCGTAACTGACAAAAGGACGAAAATAACATTTTTACATTTTCATTTACCTTGTGGTTCGGCGTTACACCGTAACCGGAGGTTCCTAGTCGATTTGGGAAGGATTAATAGTGTGGATTGTAGGATGGCGGTTCTTCGGCGACTAGGAAGTGAGGAAGCGAAAAGGTGATGTGGTTAGGAGCCTCTTACCTTGCAAATGGCAGCCTCCTAGTGTCTTCAAGTATATTGAAGCTGCTTGAATCACTCCACTACACAAATCACTTTCACTCGCGAGCGGTTTTGTTGAGTTTTGTGTAAGCGGTAATAATTATATATGGCGGTGCGGTTCAGTGCGGTACGGTGCGGCAGACATGAGTTCGGCGCGTCTCGAATCTTCCATTCCATCTTCATCGCCGTTGAGCAGGGCAGCCAATAGCGAGGCGTTTTGGGAGGGGATTCATGAAAAGGATCACTCGGATTGGCCGAGCAGCGACGAACCATTGACGTTGACATAATTAACTAGCAATGGAGAGGATAGATGGCGCTTCCACCTTGTAACATTGACTATCGTTTGATCTAATAAAAACAATATTATTTTCAATAGAACCAAAGATATGAAGACTGCCTATTATCGTATCTTTAGCGTAGTAATATATGGTATATCGCAACTACTATACAGTACGTGAGGGGCGGGGGGTACCTGTGAGCCGCGCAACCCAATAGTAAGTGTAAGTACCAATTGAATACGCTGCAGAAGCGCTCACGCGGGTGGAATGAAGATGGAATGGAATGTCTTAAAATATTAATTGCACCTAAACAAAATAATTGTTTGCAATAACATAATTCCCATAGTAAAATCTCGTGGGCGATTGTTCCAAACGCTTTAGGGTCAAACCATTGGGGTGTGTTAGTCGTAAGACAACAAGAACTTAAACTTTGTTAAAGTGCCTCGATTTTTGTGGTTCTACAAGTAGTTTTCCGAGCCACAAAAATCCTATAAAAACCAACCTAGCATTATTAAACAGCGTAATATTTTTAACTTAGCCTTGAAAAAAACTATTATGGCAAATTGTGAATTGGACTAATTAAGCCAAACACAAATTGCACCAATAAGCACGGCTTTGAAGCAATTCGTTTTAGTTCGTTCCGTTTCACGGCTTTGACAATCATAATTAATATTTTATATTTTTTTACGTAATTTACGCACATACGTTAAAATATGAACATTTTGGAAACCCAATATTACTTTAGTTAGTAGGTAGTCAGGTAAAATATTCAATATTCTTGTAATTTTGTAGGACATAAAGATGAGTGCGTTTACAAAAATAATTCACTATAGCAGTAAGTATCCATCGTTTGGAATGTAACGTGTTCAGTAATTAAGCAATATTGATTAGGGGAATAAGTGTACAAGTGTTTACCAATTTTATTGTATCGTACAAAAAACACTCATATGCATGTACTAAGAAACGTTTCTCGTATCCGATACAAGTGTATATAAGTGCTTGTTTTTGATCACTGACCCTTGCCGCAGCTTTCTATTTATAAATCAAACGATTTCAATTACACATTGATGTATGCTTGTTAACTCACCTTCCTTCTCTAGACTATCTTCGGAAACATATTATTTGTAGTCGTAGAAGGGTTACAAAAACAACTTTATGAAGTAATGACACCAATAAAAATATTGTCTTATTATTGTTGTGAAATTTAGTAAAACAATAAAAACATTTTCTCTACCTAAATGTTTTGCAAGAGTCCATTATAATTTATTGCACAAAGTTTAAACATCTGGTATGATCGCGGGAAGCTGTTAGATGTAGGCGGCTCAAAATCGGTCTGTGTGGAAAACCTTGGAGAAGGCCTATGTCCAGCAGTGGAGGTCTCTAGGCTGACATGATGAACAAAGATTTTCTATATAATCATTGCATAAATTTTATTTATTTTGTTGCACCACATTAGGTGACCTAGACATATAATATATCACCCTGGCTATGTGTGGATTATAAGACTTCACATATCTGTCGGAAGAGCCTTACACATACATGTTAACTCACTATGTTCTTCTTTTTACGAGCTCTCTGCGTAGTTGGCCTCTCTACCAAGCTTTCACAGCTGGCACTGTCACCCGTTTCCTAATTTATATAATATCTACTGTTTTGGATACATAATAAATATATTAAGATTTATGTAATGAGTTAATATCGCGTAATTATTTGAAATTAGACGTGTGTACCTTACATTTTCCTCGACGTTTCGGGATCTGTTACAAGATGTCCTGCAGCGCCTTCTCCAAGTAGTACAGGTTTCGGCACCTAGCCTTATTTTTTTGGTGTCGGGTTGTAAAATCCTCATAGAGTCCCTCCGCCCTGGGGGGGAAGGACGAAGGGGACTGTGAGACTCTTACTGACTAAAAACCAACCTGTGCTCCACATGTACCCATTTTTCGGAGGGTAGGGTTTCACGGAAACGTTCCTCGCTACCTTCCGACGGGTATTGGCCGGCCAGATGGTCAGCCGGGCCCCGAACGAAACCCCCTTGAAGGCGGATGAAGGTGTTGGGCTCCGCCGCCAGAACACCCAGCGGCCGCAGAGGATAGGGAGGGCGGCAACGCAACACCGCATCTCCTCTTCCTATGCGGCCCCACAGCAACGCAACGATGGTGCGCCCCCATTTGGTCGCGAGAGATAGGGCGCGCGGCAACGCAACACCGACACGCCTCTCCTCCCGCGACCGCACCCGACTGCGAGGGACAGACAGAACTGTCCCTCGCACTCGCATCTTGGGACGCATCCTACGCAGGCCTCACGCAAGCCCACGTGGAGCGTCCCCTCCCGGGATCCCGCTTAGCTTTACCGTGGGTGTACCTCAAACCAACGGTTACTGAGCCCCCCCACCACGACACGGTGGAGATCACGGGGGGTTGGCACCTAGCCTCACTCGGTCTACACAACTATTTTTATTATCATAATATATAGGTTTTGTTTTTAGCGAAGCTGCGGGCAAAAGCTCGTAGATTTATATTGTACTTCCAACTTTCATTGAGATATATATACATAACCTAAATATATTTTCACATTTGTTTGATGTTCGTTCAAGTACTTACTAGTATCTGATTTTGTAATTATTGTGGATTAAAATGAATAGGTATTATTTCATTGAAGATTTGAGAATGATAGAAGGAATTGAAGAAATATTACCATAAATAAGGCATGTGAAATTGTATAAACCTCGCAATAACCCTTTTGAATACCTTGAAGAAGATGAGTTTAAATTGTGATTTGTGTCAAAAAACCGACACCTAGGCAAATACCCTATCCGCACGTTTGCGTATTTGATGGTTTGCCAAGGTTTGGCAAGCGTGTGGACACACCATTACATGTATATTATATTCGCTTGGGATAGTTGTGATTTAGTAAAAAGTTTTTATTGGACCAGGTCATTTTGTTCATTTTTTTACTTTTAATATCAGCGGGTTGCCATAACATATACCTTAATGAAATCTCAGTGTAAGAATTGTTTTGTTACTCCGAACCGAACCTACTTCGTATTTATTAATACCGTTATTAATACGTAGCTATTCCATAACTAATCTAGAATTAACTACTCCCGGTGTAACTTTGGAGTAAGAAAAGAATAAGTAATTTTTATTAATAACACTGAATATGTTTACTTCAGTTTCACTTATGAATTATTTCTAGAGTAAGAGAATGATACATAAACAAATAACGTTTCTAAATAATAAAATGCAGATTTTAATGTTAACAGGTTTAATAAATCACACAAGTGTCTGTTCCTACGTTCAAATTTATTTATCGATATCGAGAGTTTATCAACATTCTATTGAAATTAATTCTTACTAAGCCCATCACTAGTCAAGTTAAAATTAGTGACAAACTACGAAGATTCTTTCCTAGATTAAAATCGTAAGTCAAAGTGAAGTAAATATATTGGGTTTAACCGCCATTGTAGCGCGAATTATATGTATTATTTATACTCTAAGGCTCGCCCGATTGTTCGTGAGAATGCTCGCTAAAACACACTCATTTGTTTTGTAACATTCGCGAGAATGCTCATTACAGGTGAATGCTCAAGTGCATCAGCGTCATTAGAAGAAACTGTCTTTGATAAATACGATCTGATGTCAAAATAAGCAAATATATATCGCAATACAATCTATATCGGGTCGTTACAACAACTAATATCATTGAATTTCATATTGAGCTAGTTACAACTATTTAAACATTATTTATTAGACAGAGATAGCTAGATCTGTACGTGACGATGGCAGCGACAGTCTGCATTGTAGTCGGAGACTGCCGATAAATAAACATTTTGCGAAAAAGGGAAAGAACATGGTGTTTTCTACTAACTTCAGAGGCTTGTCATTTTCTTTAATATTGTATATTTTTACAGAGTTTTTGCTCGATTTTCACAGATTTTTTCACATTTACATATAATAGAGGAAATTTAGCTTATACCCTACCCAATATAATGATAGTAGTTTTTCCCTTTTAGAGAAATGATTCGTGAGACCAATTATTATTACGAAGTAAAATGCCTTATTATATTTTCGGAGATCTTTAAAAATCTGTTTAATGATTTCCTACTCATATTTTATTTCAGATATCTATTATATTGTATTGTGTATCTATTGTTGTTATCTTTTTGTATATAGTTTTAAAATTCATTAAATTATAATATCAATAAAGTTTTCGAACAATATAATCTAGGCATTTAGTATGAGTACGACGAATTAATGTAAGTGTACTCTGTAGTTAATTATTATTTCTTAGTTTAACTTAACCGCTTTTAGGACAAACAATTTGTGAGCAAGTTGCCGCAGAATAGGAACACAGCTGCAATAATAAAATGTTTTAAGCATCGTCGTCTGTAAATTTTAGCGAGTGACTCATACAAGTTTATTTAACGTGTGTTAATCGCAGTTACTAAGTTATTAACGGTATATATACTTCTGTTTTTTCTGACGTTTTGGCTGGCTTACAATTGTTACGCCGGAATAAGAAATCACGAAAGTTTGACATCGAAACTATACCTACATAATTTTATGGAAGAAAAAAAACATGATTCATTAATTATTTAATAGATTGGATTATGATAGCTTTGATATGACTGTAATAGAAATAACTAACGTATTTTAATTTAATACATCGTGTCTTACATACAAAACGCAAACGAATAGATTTTAATGGTCTCAGGATTGCGTGTTTAGGGTATGATGAGATTGATACGGTTCGGCAGAAATAGTGGTAGCTGATTAAAATGTAAGTGGATAATAATAATAAATAGGTTTTCACATCCTGATTGTTTAGCTAATGATATACACATAGTAACTAGTCCCTAGATCTAAAATACAAATTCTGTTATGTTCAAAGCGGTCGTTCAATTGGTTGAAAATTACCACACGTCTTATCTGCTCAGCTAAGCCAAACCTTTTGTTGGATTACTAGACTAAACTGAACAAGTGGTGATTTGAATATAATCTTTTAACAGTTACCCAAAAAGAATAATAGAAAAGCTGGTAATATTTTTAAGACATCCCTACACCCATCGCTCATTATGTTTGGGTGGCTATTTAAGTTCGAGTTCTATTATGAAGCGGTCACAAGTACTTGCGCTTTCGTTACGGTAACATGTGCAGAAGTGAACCGTGAAGTGAGATATATTATACCAACCATCAAATAATTAAAATTTCGGACTTTGGACGTATACGGTTTAGTGAAGAACATCCTATTAGAAGCGAATACGTAAAAGCAATCATCTATCGCCAAAATACGTTAAAATCAAGTGAAAACATGTATGAGCAAATTTCGTTCGCGTAAACATTGATGATAGTGAGACCAAATGATCCATTACAAAAGTGCAAGCTAAAAAATCACCGAAATGCGAATGCAGATCTGCCTGATGTATGGTCTACTCAAAAGTGTCTTCTTTCAAACAATGCAATGTTCAATGTAAATCCTGGAACGAATAATAAAGTATCCCTCAAAAGTGCGAGTCAAACAAGAAGCATGATGTTCACAGTTTGGTACAAAAGGATTCATTTAAACAATTATACACCGTAACGAGTAATTGTATAGCCGTCACTTGAAGCACTATGACAAACACGTGGTATTTATTTGGCACCATCGCAGCGCATTCTACAACCAAGAGATCATTGCCATTCAAAAACTTTATGCTAGTTATATTTAGTACAGTGTTCTTCACAATAATACAACTTTCTATAAATTCACTACAACGAACTGAACAGTCGAAGGATCCTTCTTATGTACATCTTTCTTTTTCACAAAAGTATAATATGTAATTTTTTTGCCATATTACTTTATTATTATAATATTACTAATTATACTAATACTCCAAATCGAAACAAACATTTTGTATGTGCATGTATTTGTTATTATGTATATACTAATAATTATAATAATGTAGTTCTTTATTTTTTAGCATTAATTGTATTACAGTTTTGGTCTATTTTTAGAGCTTTGAAATAAATAGCCATGGAAATAATAAATTTGTTTGTATTAGTAACTTTATATGTTATATATTTCCCTCCCCGTCCTGTAAGTCTATATGATTATCGCAATAAACTACTGAACGGCTGCTGACTGAAAGACATTGCATAGCCAAAACTATTGGGCGCAAGAAGCTTAACTTTGGCATGTATTTTACTCGGGACCGTGGGGTGCACCCCACGGGAGCGGGGAGAAGGGTAGAGGCGAGAGGTAAAATAAATGAAGAAGAGATTATCCAAAACTACCACAGTACCAGAAAGAAACTATACTTAAAATAAATATGCGGGCGTAACACTGCGGCTTAAAAAAATATGAATTCAGTTTCTTCTTACGGACTGCTCCCGCAGTAGGAATACAGCCTGTGTCGTGTGAGACTTTAAAAGTATACAAACCAACGGACATAAAATATACCCAGAACCTAAACAATAATTATTTGTGTATCACACAATGGGTTGTTTCTCCCAGGGATCGAATCCAAAACGCTCTGCGCTACATCATACGACGAGGCAGCCGCTCAAAGCTCTACGTCAACCATGAAGTGAAAAGCTTTTACTTCAAGTTTTCTTTGAAATAAACACTTATATAATTAAAGGTGTCATATTGCTACTAGTATGATTATTAACAACGAACTTTGCCATAGTTTGACTAAAACATGGACGATTCTATTTCAGATAAACAGCCCGATATAAAAGTAATCTCGATACACTGTAAGCTCATATCTGAACAAATAAGTCTTTTCCGAGGTATATGTGCAAACAATTTTAGTTGCATAAAAAGGTTTTCTAGTGAAAAGCATTGATAGATAAATTATTGTGATAATGTTTTTTACCGGATTCTGCTGACGTCGTCGTTTGCTGTTTTGTGGCACAGTTAAAGGATTTGATTGAGACAAAATGTTATATTTCAAAAAATTAAATTAAAAATGTTTTAAGAAGAACTTAATGGAATGGCACTAACTACCAGTTTAGATAGATGGACCGAACAACAATCTTACCCCTTCTAATACAGTAGGCGCTTGGTAATCCGGCAGGCATGTTTCTTGGTATGCCGGATTATCGAATTTGTATGGGATGTAAAGGGTTATATATAAATGTCAAATAAATCTTACATAATAAGAGACTAGACGGCACTGTAATCCGGTATTCGGCTATATAAAATGCCGGATTATCAAGCGGGCTCCTGAGTCGCTGAGTGCCGGACTACTGAGCGTGCCGGATTGGCGAACGCCGGATTACCAAGCGCCTACTGTAATATTATTATATTACAGTAGGCGCTTGGTAATCCGGCGTTCGCCAATCCGGCACGCTCAGTTGAATGTAAGTTTGTCTGTTACGCTTTCACGCGAAAACTACTTAACGGATCATCATGAAACTTTGTACACATATTTTTGAGGGTATGAGAAGTAACAGAGGATACTTTTTATGAAAAAAATGTTTTTTTTTTACGAAAGATAACCGGCATCCACGCGAGCGGAGCCGACAGCTAGTGTAGTCATAAAGTATCTCATTACAGAATATAGATGTACCGAAGTGATTACAAATCAACTTACCTATGATCCGAATTATAATTTAACCACATAAAATTCTTTCTTTAGTGTTAAATCAGATAGACTAAAACATTAACGTTTTCGAGTTAGGGGGCGTAGAAATATCACAAGTTATACAACTTTCGGTAGTCAGGCAACAGTTTTGCAAATCGCATGTAATGTGCGCGGTCGCTTGAAAAGGAATTCACTAATCGGAATCCTTAAATACATAAGGACAATGTTCAGTGTTCGGAACAAGCCACTGCAATCAAGGTAAACGTTATTTATAGACCTTCTGTCATTAATATAGAAGGGATTTTTATGTTCAGAGAAAAGTTGCTACAGATGCGTGTAAAGGAAAATGATTACTTTTAACGCAGTCCGTACCAGACTGCGTCAAAAGTAACTTTTGCTATAAGAAATCCTTAGTGCGCTTATACACGCTAAGAAAGCCTAACTTAGTTTTGTTTAACATCGCAAATTTAAAGTTCATCTCCTGTTTAATAAAAAGTTTCTAATATTTTGGCATGATAATTTTTCATGTCAGCCTTGATAACAGAATAATTTTCTAATCGATTTAAGTTTAATTAATCAATACTTTTGATTGATTTTGGGATCATAGTCCACATCTACAGTGGTGTGATACAAAACAGAAATGGTTTTCTTATATTGTTATATGGGTAACAATACCGTGTCCCTGTCAGGCAATCAACATGTCTGTTTCTCAGGCATAATTTTGAATCTATGAGCGGTCATGGTCGTCTTCATACTTTGTTCATGGCTATATTTTTTTTCACTACGCGTCACTGAGGTTCAGTTGCGAGTTAGCAAAGCCTTAACGTACTGCTCGTGGAATGGTTATAATTTATCTACACCTTTTTACTTACGAGTACTCGTAACATATCATTGACTAAAAAAGTTAAAGTTTTTACTTCAGAAAACATCGATTATTAATTCTGTTTAACAATTCGTAACAAAACAATTTATAACAGTACGTTAAATCAACTCACCATTAGTAAAGTAATTTAATAACAATAGATATATCGACGTCAAAATTATTTAAAAATACGTGATATTAAATTTCAGAGAATGTAAAAATTCCTAACACTGATCGGACCCGGCCGTCTGGTCGCCGCCCGGCTGTATTGCACGCTCGTCTGGGCGCCGCACTGTGGGCTGAAATCAGCGTTTCATAGACATTCAAATATTTTTTTTAAGTGTCTTTTTTTTTCACATGTAATACTAGAGGAGACTAATTACATGCCTAAAAATATATTTTTTATGAAATGGGTACGTAAACGGAAATCTGAGAATATTTTCTTTAAAAATTTGTATGGAGACAACATAAAAAAATACGATAACTCTGCTATCGCACAATTGGCCCTAATTCCCTTCTAGAGGATTAATCCTTGAATTATTTATGATTTTTGACCTACTCGGTATCACGGCCTCAGGTGCGCTTTTTTTTTTAAATGTACATTTTTTTTTTAATTTTGTATTTGTGGCAATTTCTTCGGACCAATTTGGCTTAACATACATGAATATGATCCAAATATCCGGGTCATATTCATATATATTATGTTAAGCCAAATTGGTCCAAAGAAATTGCCACAAATACAAAATTTATAAAAAAAAACCGGTCAAGTGCGAGTCGGACTCGCGCACCGAGGGTTCCGTACAAACCTGTAGGTATATAAGTAAAAGTTCACCAGTCATAGTTATGGTATTTTTATTGCCAAATGAAATCCATAACATTACAGTATGGAAAGCTGGAGGAGCATTAATTAAAGAAAAAGGGGTCTTTGTCGTTTGTAATCAGTCATCCTTTACTTTATATTAACATATATCGCTTATTTTATAATATTACTTAAATACCAGCCTTGCAGCAGCCTTGCAAAAGTCTGCTGATGAATGATGATAAGATTTTTTATCAAAGTTATTGATTTACAAAGTTTTTAGTGACTATTAGAAATCTGTTACAAAAATACTTATAAAGTACAGAATAATTAGCAAAAAGATTTGAAGGCTATGTAATTATTTGAAATCTCAATCTCAATCAGCCTATCGCAGTCCACTGCTGGACATAGGCCTCTCCCAACACGCACCACAGCACACGGTCCTCAGCCTTCCGCATCCTATATCTCGGCTATAAGACGTTGCTTCGTACCAAATTTCAAGATTTTGAGTTCACGGGAAGTACCCTGTAGGTTTTGATTCACTTGCGAGTAGGCGCGAGTTTGAAAATATGCTTATATTGCTCTTTCTTTTGATTGCGTTGACATAGAAGCTTGATTTTGTTGCAGCCTTACGATGTTATATACCTGAGTATTTGATATGAATTTCAATTTAATACCTCCACGCGTTCAAGAGAAATGCGTAGTAACTTTAAATTTATTAAAAATATTCTTCTTATATGATGTAACAAAACATTTATGGTTTTCGTAATTTTTCCTTTATATGTGCTATAAGGCGTTGCTTCGTACCAAATTTCAAGATTCTGAGCTCACGGAAAGTACCCTGTAGGTTTTGATTCACTTGCGAGTAGGCACGAGTTTAAAAATATGCTTATATTGCTCTTTCTTTTGATTGCGTTGACATAGAAGCTTGATTTTGTTGCAGCCTAACGGTGTTTTATACTTGAGTATTTGATATGAATTTCAATTTAATACCTCCACGCGTTCAAGAGAAAGGGGTAGTAACTTTAAATTTATTAAAAATATTTTTTATATGCTGTAACTAAAAATTTACGGTTTTCGCAATTTTTCCTTCATATGTGATATAAGACGTTACTTCATTCCAAATTTCAAGATTTTGAGTTCACGGGAAGTACCCTGTAGGTTTTGATTCACTTGCGAGTAGGCGCGAGTTTGGAAATATGCTTATATTGCTCTTTCTTTTGATTGCGTTGACATAGAAGCTTGATTTTGTTGCAGCTTTACGGTGTTATATACCAGAGTATTTGATATGAATTTCAATTTAATACCTCCACGCGTTCAAGAGAAAGGCGTAGTAACTTTAAATTTATTAAAAATATTTTTTTTATATGCTGTAACTAAAAATTTACGGTTTTCCCAATTTTTCCTTTATAAGTGATATAAGACGTTGCTTCGTACCAAATTTCAAGATTCTGAGTTCACGGGAAGTACCCTGTAGGTTTTGATTCCAATGCGAGTTTGAAAATATGCTGCAATTTGCAGCATATACGGCTGTATCTTTTGATTGCGTTGGATTAGAAGTTTGATTTTTTTACAGCTCTATGGAACCGTAGATTCGAATATTTAGTATACATTTTAGATTGATACCTCCATGCATCCCTGAGAAAAAGGGTCTTGACAGACGGACGGACAACAAAGTGAGGGTATAAGGGTTCCGTTTTTTCCTTTCGAAGTACGGAACCCTAAAAATGTACATTAAAAAAAAAAAGCGCACCTGAGGCCGTGATACCGAGTATGTCAAAAAATCATAAATAATTCAAGGATTAATCCCCTAGAAGGGAATTAGGGCCAATTGTGCGATAGCAGAGTTATCGTATTTTTTTATGTTGTCTCCATACAAATTTTTAAAGAAAATATTCTCAGATTTCCGTTTACGTATCCATTTCATAAAAAATATATTTTTAGGCATATAATTAGTCTCCTCTAGTATTACATGTGAAAAAAAAGACACATAAAAAAATATATTTGAATGTCTATGAAACGCTGATTTCAGCCCACAGTGCGCCGCCGGCTTCCGTCTAAACAGCCGGTTCGTCATAGTGTGAACTCTCGCTTAGCGGATCCGTTCCATTGATCGGATCCGGCTAAGTGTGAACAGTGTCATACAAATTGTACTGCCATTGGTGCGTTTGTCGCCGGACCGGGCAATCAGCCGGACCGGACCTAAGTACGAACTCTCGCTTACAAAAAGTCAAAAGGTCACAGAAAATCAGAGGTATTTATACATTACATAAGTTAGTAAACACGATTAACACTCGTCAAAAAAACTTGTATGAAGAATAAGTTTTTACTAAGAGCCGACGACGATGCAAGTCATAATATTTTACTCTTGCAGCGACGTTCCTATTCTACGAAAACTTAATCAAACATCGTTTGTCCCTAAAGTGATTAAGTTTTACCAAGAAACGGTAATTTAAACTAGCACACCTACATAAACGCATCGAGTCAAACTCACCCCCTAATAACTAAACAATGAGTAACGCGGAGCTACTCATACAATAAATATTACCTGCACAGTATGTTATTGTTCTTTTATTATTTATGACGTATTGTATTATATACGTATGTTATAAGTATTGTAGTAATAACTCTATTAAAATTAAGACTTGTTAAAGAAATAAACAGTCGGGTACTTGACTACTATAATTATATTGGATTAGGTAGGTATAACGTAAACTTCACGCAATGCAAGCAAATCTGTGAAAATCAAGCAAAATGTAGAATATTAAAGAAATTACAAGCGTCTGAAGTAAGTAGAAAACACATGTTTTCACCCCACGGGCAGGGCAGTCTTTGATTACAATGCAGACTGTCGCTGCCGTCGTCACGACAGATCTAGCTATCTCTGTGTTATAAATAATATTAAAATGGTTGTAACTAGCTAAATATGAAAGTCAATGACACGCTGATTTAAAGAACCGATATAGACTTTGGGTTATCTGTATTTTATGACATCATAAACATTTTCATCTAAAATGTTTCCAAGAAGAGACCACTCCGGCTGACGATGTCAAAAAGGAACTTATGGAGAGCCAAGTTTCTATGTCGACCCACTCGACACGCCCTTACTTCACAAACACAAGATATATGGTTAATCCGTTTCGTCACCAAGTCATGGGCCTGGCAAAAAAATTCACTGTTTATTATCTATATCTATAAAATTCTCGTGTCACAGTGTTAGTTAAAATACTCCTCCAAAACGGCTGGACCGATTTGTATGAAATTTTGTATGTATATTTGGTAGGCCTGAGAATCGGTCGTAATCTATTTTTCAAACCCCCAAATTATAAGGGTAGCCAACCCAAAAAAATATTTTTAATTTTTTGGACATAATTTTTATTTTTTTATTATGTGGCATTAAAAATACATACGACTATTAATTTTCAGTCTTTTAGCATCAACCCCTATTTTTTAATAGCCATATTAGTAATTTATTCATATCACTAGATCAATTCTGTTGTCCACGCCACGCGCATACCGGAGTCATAAAAATCGTTTCTTATTGCTAGTTACAATACTCCGCCGAAACGGCTAGACCGCGTTGTATAAAATTGTAATCGTATATTCTTTAGGTCTAAGAATCTTAGAGAATCTTCTGAAAAATTTAGTTTTTAATCCCTAAGTAATGAAGACGGGCCAATCCAAACATATCTTTTTGAAGTTATACTTCTTTAGGCGCGTTATGAAAAAATGATGAGTCACATTTTACAATGCGCGCGCATGTGTGACACAAAATTCTCACGGGAGAAGTTTTTAGTTTCTACATTCACAAGATGGCGGACGGGACATCTTCTCAATATTCTGTTACTGACTGACTGACAGACACGCTACAGCCGAAACTATTGGGCGCAGGAAGCTGAAATTTGGCATGTATGTTCCTTGGTGACCGTAAGGGTGTACCCTTACGGGATCCCTAAGAAGGGATTTCCCAAAATTCCCACGGGATTCGCCAAAACGGGTAAATTTAAAAAAAATGCAGGCGTAGCTGCTGGCGTCCTCTAGTTTTTAGTAAAATTAATATGGGTATGATTTTCGGGGTTTTCATGCATTCTAATCACGAAAATGACATCTAAGTATTTGGGAATCAAATATGGCACACGGGACATTTTTATTTATTTATAGACTCACGCCTGTATCCCCGAAGGGGTAGGCAGAGGTGTAATATTACACCCACATTTTGCCATGAATTTTTAGGTCCCACGTAATAGGTGGCGAGCCTATTTCCATACCGGGCAGATTACCAGACTCGAGCAAAATTAATATGGGTATCATTTTCGGGGTTTTCATGGATTCTGATCACGAAAATGACATCTATTTGGGAATCCAAGATGGCGGACGGGACATTTTTAGTAAAATTAATATCTTTAACATCAAAATATAATAAAATTGGTCCAATTATCATTTGGCATCGTTTTACTGTGTGAACTTTTTTGAAGTTATACTTCTTTGGGTGCGTTATAAAAAAAATATGAGAATGAAATTTTACGATGCGCGCGCATGTGTGACACAAATTCTTTAGTTTATTCTAAAGTTTTTAGTTTATACGTTCACAACACGTGTTTTAGTTTCGTACGAGTGTGAATTATAAATGTGCTTATAAATTATATATCATATATGTGTTATATATGATAAATAATTATAGTGCATAGGGTTCCCACCAAGAACTTAGGGTCCCAAGCCAACCTCACCTGCAAGTGGTGCAATTGCCGATCAACGGACGAGGCTCTGGCAAAAAAATATCCTGATAAGCGGCAATAGGCTCGCCACCTATTACGTGGGATCGAAACACTAGCGAAAAGTGGGCGTTTAATATGCCTCTGCCTACCCGTTCGAGGAAACAGGCGTGAGTCTATGTATGTATGTATAAATTATATGCAGTAGTGTTAACTGAATATTTTGATTAATATTAACTAGGTATTCGTAAATATTAGTAAAAAAAATGTTATACCTATACTTTTTCAAGTGCCCCAATATAATTGAGGTTAACTATCCGTATGTATTATTTATTGATATAAATTAAAATAATATTATTTAATATAATTAATACTAAATATTATTAAATTATTAATAAAAAAATATTATTGGTTATTTAATATCGACAAAATAAATAAATAAAATTAATAAATATTTTGTGATAAAAATTAAAAACCGACATCAAATTAAAATATTATTTTTTAATATTTATTATTAAGTATGAAATTTAATAAATAATGAATATTTATAAAAATAAATGAACAAATGGAATGATTTTTTTCATAAAAATAAAAAGTGAATATTTTTAATGATGCCAAAGAAGTATAACTTCTCACGCGCGTACATAAGTACACCCATTTTAATTTATTTATTTTTTGAATTTTATTGATTTCTCTTTCTTTATGATATGGCATTGAAAATACAAACAACTCTTAATTTTCACCCTTTTGACACCAAATCCTATTTTAATAGCCATCTTAGTAAGTTAATCATATCACTAGATCAGTCATACGCGCCAGACGCATACTGGAGTCCAAAAATCGTTTCACAGCATTAGTGAAACAATTCAGCAATTTCACAGTCTTAGTGATACAATACTCCTCCGAAACCGTTGTACCGATTTGTATGAAATTATAATTAATATAAATATATTTGGTAGATCTGGAAATCGGTCGTAATCTATGTATCAAACCCCTAAGTCATAAGGGTGGTCAAACCAAATTTTTTTTTTGTTTTTTTCGCCATAATTTTATATTTCCATTTCGTTTTACAGTGTTAGCACAGAATAATTAATAGTACTAACGGTGTTAGTCACAATACTCCTTTGAAACGGCTGGACCGATTTGCATGTAATTTTATATGTATATTTTTAGGTGTGAGTTTTGGTCGTAAACTATTTTTCAAACCCCTTAGTCATAAGGGTGGTCCAACCTAAATATATACTTCATTTTTTTTTGGTTAATTTCTTAAGCCCTGATGGATGGATGAATGGAAAAAAAGGAATGAGAAAAAGACCTTAAAAAGGCGATACGGAGTTCGCCGGGTCAGCTAGTATAGTATAAAAAAATTATTACATTTCTGCTATACAATTTTTATAAAAAGTATACAATCGTTCTTTATGTAACGAAATGCCACATATTTTAACTTAAGTGTAGAGTATCGGTCGATTAAAACCTCATAATTTAGTTTCAAGTTCTCGTATCTCTAAAGGTATACCAAGTTTTGTAAATTTATTTGTGATGCATTTCAGTCGATGCATAGACTCAGATTACAAATGCATTTGATTTACACTTGCTCAGACATGATTTTAGCAACACTTGATGGGCGACCGACCGGCGAATTGCTGTCTACGAAACAAATACAGACGCTGAAGATAATTTATTTGCTACAGCAATACTTTTGACTCAGATTCTCATCATAATCTTGTATTCAAGTCAATGCAATACTGCTTATTATGTGTTTGTCTGATCTCAATAACTCGCTAATTTTGTCAATAATACAACAATTACTCTTCTTAATAACTTACGCTACGAAATTGACTTCTTAACATTTAATAGTGTTTGACACAAGATCTGTCTGATAGAGGCACCTACTTGCCTACTCACTTGTTACAGTTTAACTGAAGAGCAACTTAGTAACTAGTTTGGATGAGTTGAGTCTAACGACTTCCGAGAACTGATAAAGAGTGAATGCATTCCAGTTCCGTAATTTTTGCAGTGGCTATTGAAGAACCGTTGTAAACTCTCTTAGTCAGAGTTAGACATATAATAATAAGTTCATTTCTTATTTTGCAAGCTGGGCTATGTCATATGGCTTTTTATAATATTTTAAGTTTTAGTAACAATAATGAAATGTTCTGGTTATATTTGCTTCCATTTTCAATATTTTTTTAAGGGCAATCCTATATTATTCAAATTAAATAATAAATACGTCAATTTAATATATAGCTGAATGCATTGATAAGTAAGTAAGCTATCTACAATATTTTACTTATAATATCACAGATTTTAGTGGAAATTTCATTAAATAAGTATGTGTCTTAGGTAATTTGTGGTTTCTGGTGGAGAGTATAGTTTAGCCGTTAGGTACACTATCTCGCCGGCACTAGTCTTTTACACTACGTGCGGCGTTTAGACGGGTCTCTAACTACGGAATTCAATATTCGATCTATAGATAGATCTGTAGATTTTAGATTCGTTTTTGACGCGAGGATTTTGTTTCATTCTTGGGTATGATGGTATTGCCATATTATAAGGAATGGCATATTAGTCTCTAAAATAATGAATAAAAATAGTGATATGTAGCTAAATAAGATTTAAATTGATAATATTCATTAGAAATGTTTGTTTTTCTAATATAAAGATGAACATAGCATCTAGAAAACCCTTGTACTCGAGAAATCTATTATTTTCAAATTACCACATGCTCCACCTGCTCAGCTGTATTAAACTCATTGTTGAACTATTAGTCTAAACTGAACACCTGAGTATTTGAATATAATCTTTTAACAATGACCCAAAAATAACAATAGAAAATCAGGTAATATTTTAAGACATCTGTCTAGCATCGCTCATTATGTTTGGTTGGCTATTTACGTTCGAGTTCTATTGTGAAGCGTTCACAAGTATTTTCGCTTTCGTTACGTTAACATGTGCAGAAGTGAATCATGAAGTGAATATTATACCGATCATAGAAGACTTAAAGTATCGGACTTTGAACGTATATGGTTTAGTGAAGAACCTCCTATTAGAAATGAATACATTAAAGCAATCGCCTATCGCCACAACTCGTTAAAATCAAGTGTAAAACATGTACATAAAATTACGGTTCGTGAAAACATTTTTGCTAGTGCAACCAAAGGTTCCGTTCGAGAGGACGAGCTAAAAGATCACCAAAATATGAATGCAGGCGTGCCCGTTGCGTGGTCTACTGAAATGTGTCTTCTTTCAAACAATGCAATATTCAATGTGAATCCTGGAACCAACAATTAAATATCTCTTCAAATTTGCGAGTCTAATAAAAAGCAAAATTATCCCAACCTGTTACATAAAGGGACATTTAAACAATTTCGTAACGAGTAACTGTACGGCCGTCACATGAAGTATTATGGCAAACACGTGGTATTTATTTGGTACCACCGCAACGTATTCTACACAGGGATCGCTTCAATACCAAAGGTTTTTTTGCAAATCAGTATGACGAACCCAAAGACCTAACGCTCTCATCAGTGACATCACGAGTAATCAAATGGGTCATCACTTTGGCCAGAGCGAGGTATCCTCCAGTAGTAAACATTCTTTGGAACCAGCCTAGCAAACGGAGAAGCCAGCTATCGTCTGAAACGTTATCCCTTTATCTACAATGTGTTTACTTCAATGAATTTAACGCACCAACGTGATCCAGGATTTTAGCAGTAGCACCACATTATTAAAAAAAAGTTGAAAAAATAATCGTAATAATAATCGCCGGGACCGTACTTACGTCACGGGAGACATCTCTTGGACATGGTGTAGCGAATTGGGTGTTTATTAACTTATTCCTAGGGAGAGCCAGTAGTTGTTACATCGAATCTTATGCTAGTTATATTTAGTACAGTGTTCATCACAATAATACAACGTTCCATAAAATCACTACAACGAACTCAACAGTCGGAGGACCTTCTTTGTGTACCTATCTTAAATTTTTTCAACGAATGTTCTATTAAATTACCAACTATGTTTTAAACGGATTCATTCAGGGCTTTTTATAATACTACTATCGGCCGGTTTCAATATTCGATCTATCCATATTTCGCGATTTTAGATTCGCTTTTGACATAAGCTCCATACAAAATATGTTAACTGTAAATGGATTGAACATTTTGTATGTGCTTATGTGTAACGACCATTATTGTTATTAAGTATAATAAAATGTATGTTACTATTTATTAATTTTAGCATTTGATTTGTATATTATAATTTTGGTGTAGTTTTGTAGCTTTTTAATAAATAACATATTCAAATAATAATTTTGTTTTAGTATCATTACATATTATCACTTCATAGTATAAAACAAAGTCTTGTCTTCTGTCTGTCTGTCCCTATCTATGCTTAAATATTAAAATCTACGTAACGGATTTCAATGCGGATTTTTTAATAGATAGAATGATTCAAAAGGAAGGTTTATATGTATAATTGATGCGGGCGAAGCCGCTGGCGACGACGTCTAGTATATAATATTCTTCTCCACGTACTGTCAGTCTGTATGTATGCTGAATGCGATAAACCACTAAACGGTGACAGACTGACATACATCGCATAGCCAAACCTATTGGGTGCAAGAAGCTGAATTTTGGCATGTATGTTACTCGGGGACCGTTACGGTTGAATAAAAAGGGATTTTCCAAACTTATCCCAGAACCAGAACAAAAAGTATGCTGCGTAGCTGCAGCTTCAGAAAAATATTTTTCAATTTAGTTTCTTCGTATGGACAGCTTCCGCACCAGGCAATACAGCCTGTGTCGCGTGGAACTTAAAACTATACAACCAACGGACATAAAGTATACCCAGGCACTAAAAAACAATTTGTGTATCACACAATGTATTGTCTCGCTTAAAATTGACTCCATAACATTTAGCGCAGTGCCATACGGCAAAGCGGCTGCATCAAGCTCCACGTCAACCGTGTATTTAAAAGCTTGTACTTCCAAGTTTTTTTTAAATAAACTCTTGTTTAATTTAAGAACTCATAAATGTGATAGGTGTATTAAATCTTTGCAACAGCCTGCCGATACGAAACTTTACGAGTCATGTAACTATGATATGAACTTTGTCAGAGTTTGACTAAGCCATGGACGATTCTGTTTCAGATAAACGAACAGATATAAAAGTAATATCGATACACAGTAAGCCCATATCTGTGCAAATATTTCGAAGGACTTACCTAAGGTATATGTGCAAACAATTTTAGTTCCACAAGAAGGTTTTCTCGTGAAAAGTGGCGACTGAGAAATTATTGTGACAGTATTTTTCAACGGATTCTGCTGATTTCGTTTTGTACTGTTTTGATTGTAACAAAATGTTATATTTATTATTATTGCTATATGATACGATATATTTGTTAAGAAGAACTTTATGGATTGGCATTGACTACCACTTTAGGTAGATGGACAGAATAATAATCTTACGTAGTCATAAAGTATCTCATTACAGAATACAGATGTACCGAAGTGGTTTCAAATCAACTTACCAATGCCCCGAATTATAATTTAACCACATAAAAATCTTTCTTTAGTGTTAAATCAGATAGACCGAAACACGCATTAAGGTTAAGGAGCGTAGAAATATCAAATGTTAGACAAGTTTCGGTCGTCGGGCAACAGTTTTGCAAATCGCATGTAATTTGCGCGGTCGCTTGAAAAGGAATTCACTAATGGCCGGTCGGACGGACGTCGGAATCTTTACAAAGTACAAAGTACAGTGTTCGGAACAAGCTGCTGCAATCAAGGGAACCGTTATGTATAGACCTACTGTCATTAATAAAGAAGTGATTTTATGTTCAGACAAAAGTGGCTACAGATGTGTGATAATTTATAATAAAAATATTTATTTAACGGGTTGTAAATAGTAGGATTCGTGAAAAGCAACTTAGTTTTGTAAAAACTATTACTTATTTTATATACCTATTACTTGCACACCAAAGAAAGTTCCATGTATTAAGAGATAGATATTTCTTTCTTTCTTTTAAAAAAGACTACTCCCGCACTAGGAATAAATCCTGTACTTTACACACATACAACCAACGGACACAATGAACACCTGACTCGAAACAACAATTTATGGATCCCACAAAGTGTTGTCTCGTGTGGGAATCGAACCCACAACACACGGCGCAGTGTCAAGCGGCGAGGCGGCCGCTTAAACCACTACGCCAACCGTGCAGTCAATTATAACAAGAGTCTTTTTATTTCTTGCCAGCTTTAGAATTTAAGGCTAGAAGTGCATTCGCCTTTTATCACTCCTCGGAAGTCGTTAGACTCAACTCAACCAACTAATCACTAAATTGCTCTTCAGTTAAACTAGTAACATGTCAGTAGGTAAGAAAGTACCTCTATCAGACAGTTTGGTCGACATTAAATCTTGTTTCGAACCTAGTAACATGTCAGTAAGTAAGAAAGTACCTCTATCAGACAGTTTGGTCGACATTCAATCTTGTGTCGAACCTTTAGAAGTCAATTTTGCGGCGTAAGTTACTGTAATTGTGAATAATTGCTGTTTTGATGAGGTCGGTTAAAATAAAATCTATACTTAATATAATAAAGAGGAAAATATTGTATTTTTGTATGTTTGTAACGAATAAAGTAAAAAAGTATTAGAGCGATTTAAAAAATTCTTGCACCATTATAATGCGACATTATCCCTGAGTGACATAGGCTATATTTATTTCTAGAAAATATTAGGGATCACCCGTGCGAAACCGGGACGCGCCGCTAGTACACAATAAGTATAATAACCGTAATAATTTTCAGCTTTTACCCTGGCCTCCGTGAAAGGTTTATTAAAGATTAATTTTACAAAGCAAAAGTATGGCATTGACGCGAAAACTAGTTTATGATGATCATCTCAGTGAAAAGGTTAAGTTAAAGAGTAACACAACAAATAAATTTTCTTCTTTGTCTGTATTTATGTTTCATGATTTCTTAGAAGGCAATGGCCCGTCGTACGCTAGTAATGAATCTAAAATCATTTGGCAAACTGTGAATGTAAGGCATCCCTATCTTTCCATATACAGATACGAAAGCGTGAGATTGTCACTACGGATATCTTTAAAAATCTTTTTAATGTTCACCTGCTCATATTATATTTCAGATGTAGCAGGTTTTTTTCTTTATATTGTTTTTTACTTTTTAAACGAGTTTTAAAATTAATAAAATGATTATAACAATAAAACAAAAGTTATCCTATTTCTAGGGTTAATAACCAAGTACAATATTAATAGTAATTAGTAGTGCAGCTGCAGGTAGTATTTATTAGTAAGAGCCGGTCGGCGTTACCCATTGTTAAGTAATTAGGGTGAGTATGACTCTACGCGTTAATACAACGGTGCTAGTTACCATTTATGATTTCTTAGAAAATTCTAACCGGTTTTAAAATAAACAATTAGTGATTTCGTAGAATAGGAATGCAGGAACAACAATAAAAGATTTGAGTACCTATTTACATTAATACAATATTATTTGATTTTACTAGAAAAGATGAGATTATGATAACAATGTCCATAGTAGTAAATAAGTTATAGTTACTGTTGTTGGTCAGAAATGTTTATAGATATGATAGTATTTTTGATAAATATATTTGAAGTAAAAGATGAAAATATAGAAATACGATTAGCATTAAGCTGATAGCGTCATTATCACCGGCCGGTAATATCTATTTTTGTAACTTAATGACCGTATTTAAAAAGTTATACGATGCATATTTCAATGCGATCCATTTTAAATTATATTTTTCTTAAAGATAAATGTACTATTATTGATAAATATGTACATTATTTTAGCCACTACTGTTTAACGTCATTACAGTAGCCTATTGGATACCAGACCCTGAATAGGAGCTTTTATTTTCTCAAACAATAAATGCAATAAACTTTCCTCTTCTGAGAATATGTGCCACCGTCATAAATACTAATGGGCCACCGAGTACCAACGCGGTAGTGAATAAAAATATAAAAATCTATAGATCCTGCCTAGCGTCAAACACAAGTAGCATTCTACTAGATATATTGGGACAGTATCGGTCCACTCTTCTCTGTTGATCAGGCAATATTCTTTTATATTCATGCGAGGAGAGACAACCTTGTAAATATCAATGGAAGTACTCTGTGGTCCAAGTCGTTTTGAAATCGCATAGTTCAAATACACATGTATAATTGTGATTGAGCGAACATTGATTCAAGGTAAAAAAAGTTGGGCTTATTTTACCTAGCCAAAAGCTATAAATCCTTCATAATGGCTCGGACTACAATAAGTATGATCAAAGTATAATAGAAATAATATATACACAAAATACGCATTTGAAAACATTAAAAGAGATGACTTTGATTCATAATTTTAAAATCTTGTTATAAAATTTAATAATGCCGCAGATGCAATAAGTCTATTTAATTCATGTCAATGTGTGTTTCTCTTATAAGTACACATAAGTATTTAGAAGGAGTAGAAATTGAATATGGTTTGTAGTTGTTAAAATAGGCCATAACTGAGTTTAATGTTGCGTTTATTTTCCTAATAAAATAAATAATACCTACTTATGCACGTAGCAAGCCCTAGTCTCCATACAAAACAAGCGCTTTGTAGATAATTCTATACAAAACGCTTGTTCAATTGCTTAAAAATTACCACGTGTTCTGCTCAAGTAATTCTGAGTTTTACAAACTATATTTTCGGTTCTTAAAATGTTATCTTTGAACAATCACCCAAGAACAATAAAAAGCAGGTAACATTGTCAATAAATCCCTACCCATTTCTTATTATATTAGGGTGGCTATATAAGTTCAGGTTCTATTGGCATACAGCCACAAGTATTTACGCTTTCGTTTCGTCAACACGTACAAGGTTGAACCGTGATGTTAGTTTTACTGTGCTGAAGATTGAATATATTAAGTGGCGGACTATGGTTTAATTTAGTACAGAATTGAATTCGTAAAAGTGTTCATCTATCCTTAAAATTAAGTGAAAATAATTACTATCTTTAAACAATACCCGTTCCTGTAAACACTGATCTTAGTGAAACCAAGAGATCTCTGAATGCTTAATATTTTCCGAAATGTGAAGGCCGGCCTGGCTAAAGTATGGTCTGCTGAGAAATGTCTTTTTTTAAACAATGCAATGTTCAGTATAAATCGAGGAACAAATAATTAAATATCACTTCGAAAGTGCGAGTCAAGCAAGAAGGAAAATGTTCACAGTTAATAAATAGACATTAATAAAGTTCTTGAAGAGAAAACATTTCTTTGAATTACTTGTATGGGCGTTGCTGGATGTGCTATACCAAACTCGAAGCTTTTCTTTGATCACCGACTGGCAAACTGGACCCTGTTTAACAGTTATGTGTGTTATTATGCAATGTTTTATGAGAATCATCGAGATATCTACTTATGCAGGTGAGGTAAAGAGTTCATCTAGCAGTGACGGACACTCTGTACATACATCACCGGCTGGCACACTGGATCCTGCATATAAAGTTATGTGGTCTTGTAAACAATGCAATGTTTAATGAGAATCATCGAGATATCTACTTATGAAGGGGAGGTAAACAGTTCATCTAGCAGTGACGGACACTCTGTACATACATCACCGGCTGGCACACTGGATCCTGCATATAAAGTTATGTGGTCTTTAAACAATGCAATGTTTGATGAGAATCATCGAGATATCTACTTATAAAGAGGAGGTAAAGAGTTCATCTAGCAGTGACGGACACTCTGTACCTACATCAGCGGCTGGCACACTGGATCCTGCATATAAAGTTATGTGGTCTTCTAAACAATGCATTGTTTAATGAGAATCATCGAGATATCTTCTTATGAAGGGGAGGTAAAGAGTTCATCTAGCAGTGACGGACACTCGGTACATACATCACCGGCTGGCACACTGGATCCTACATATAAAGTTATGTAGTCTTGTAAACAATGTAACGTTTAATGAGAATCATCGAGATATCTACTTATGAAGGGGAGGTAAAGAGTTCATCTAGCAATGACGGACACTCTGTACATACATCACCGGCTGGCACACTGGATCCTGCATATAAACTTATGTGGTTTTGTAAACAATGCAATATTTAATGGCAATCATCGAGAGATCTACTTATGAAAGGGAGATAAAGAGTTCATCTAGCAGTGACTGATACTCCGTACATCCATCAACGACAGGCACACTGGATCTTGCGTATAAAGTTATGTGGTCTTCTAAACAATGCAATGTTTAATAAGAATCAACGAGAGATAAGTCAGTGATCTTCGAAACAATTATAAACTTCCACAAAAGCACTGCAGCGACGCTAACTGTCAAACAAAATTTCTCTTTCTCTTCTCTTAATCTTTATCAACATCATTTTCTTTTGAATCTTGTCGAACATAACAAAAATAATCTATGGTCTATTGAGAGGTTTAAAAACCGTAGACGTAATCTGTTAAAAGAATATTTGTGCTGATTGTAATCTCATTATTTTTATGTTGATGTAAGTCTTATAAGTATTGTTTAGTTTTTTTTTGTATAAAATTATTGTTTAATGCTTATTGTGTAGCTTTGTATTTTTATGGAAAAATTAAACATTAAAATAATAAGTTTGTTTGTGTTAATATGTTAATTGTTGTTGATTATTATAATAATATTTATTGACCAACAATATAATATTATATAATACCAGATAAAACATACACTGAATTTGTTGGTAATAAAGGTTTAAAACTTTTCATGAACCCCTGACTCCTAAGCTACGTACCTAATTATCTGTATTTTAGAAGTCAGTGATTATAATAAATCTAAATAGATGTGCTTTGAATAATTTTAGATTGACTGGTACTGGCTTAAATTATCTCCACAAATGATTATGTATGTATACACAGACTTTCGTCAAGTAAGCTCTCAATTATTTGTCTTATTATCTACGAGTACATCTACACTACTATTATAAAGAGGAAAAATTTGTATTTTTGTTTGTTTGTTTGTAATGGATAAACTCAAAAACTACTGGACCGATTTTAAAAATTCTTTCACCATTAGAAAGCTACATTATCTGCGAGTATCATAAGCTATATTTTATTTTAGAAAATATAGGAATCCGTAAGATATTTGGGTTTTTCGGGTACGCGAAGTAGTTCCCTCAGGACGCGGGTGAAACAGCGGGAAACGGCTAGTAATTATATAAGCCACGTTTGTAAAGTTATAGATTTGGCTTGTGATATGATATTTAATTTAGAATATTCATTATATTTTGGATTATAATATTGACTAGGATAATAATATTGACTCACAAGCTTGCTTAATAGGGGAAAAGACTATTTTTAAGTAAAAAAAAATTTGTCATAAGGAATTCCAAGCGCTAAAGATGATATTAACGCACAAATGATTCATACTCTCCCTAATTACGAAACAATGGATATCGCGCCTGGTTTTACAAAAAAATTGAGAATTTTAAGAACTCGAGAAACCTGTACTATTGTATTGTTTTTAAGTTATTTCGTTTTCCGTTTATACTTAGTTCACCGGCTATAAGATAATTCTATATCTTCAGGTATTTACCTAGCGAAAAGTATGGTACTTTATGAATATTCAATATCAATTGCCATATACCTAATTATTGACTTAATTACATTGTGCGCAGTTGACGTATATTGTTATAATTATTATTGTTATATTATGAACTAGCGCATATTTTATTTTAAATTAACTGTTTCTTCCCGATGCCGTGAGAATTTCGAGAAATCCATTCTAAGTGCATTTAAGTTTTGGCTGTGTGCTATTCGTCAGTCAGTCAGTAATGCAAAATGTAACCATTAGTAAAAATAGTGTTGTTTGCTCTGTTAACACTGCTTTTACAACGTGAAAAAATTTTTATTTGAAAAATATCGCATTTCTTTATTTCAGAGGCAGTGTTACTGCAGTTTTATTGCAAACACAAACAGTTTTAAGTCTTCATATCTTATGATATATGATCTACTGAGGTAGAATGACGCTATAGAAAGGGGATTTTGGGAGTTCCCGGAACTTTGTCCGTAGGCCGTCTTGGGTCCCGTCTTTTAAACTATCAAGACGGAAGTCTTGGGTTTGGGAACAAATCCTAATTGCTAGTCTTTGTCCAAGGCTCCGCCCGCGTGATTATACTCCTAAACCTTTCTCTCGAATCACACTATCTATTGGTGAAAACTTTACAGAAATGTATTCGGTAGTTTTTGACTTTACCGCATTAATAGAGACCTCTCGCCAAAGAACCAAGCCATGCTTTAACATTGAACCGATTCTAATTTGTTATTTAAATTGAGGCAATTTTAAGTTATAGTGTTTTGATTACGATTTAGGTGTTAAGCGTGACAATGTTAATTTAGCTGAAATATTATTTATCTATTACATCAAAAGGGTAGTAACTGTTGCAACACGCACAATTTTATTATGATGCATTTTCATTTATATTTATATAAAATAAAACCAACATACATTATTAACGATAACATGTCGGACTTGCCGCAATTGTGACTGCTGTCTATATCTTTCATAACAAGCTGTATATTGTAAAAGAGTTGTTTGGCCTAAATAGTAATAAATATCTCAACGATGGCAGCGCGCGTTCAACCAAATTGTAGCATTTCCACGCAGCTGAGCGCACGGGAACAAGTGACTGCGTCAAATATATTATTTTGTTTAAGGCACGCGTGATCATGAAAATTTATATACCCCTGTTTTCAAACTAATTTATCTAGTACTTATCTACTTGCATAACAATTATGAAAGGTAATTGAAGGCATTACATGAAGGGTCACGACAAATGCGATTTGCGAGGCCGGGTCGAGGTACGAGATGCTGACGGTCACCGGGATGTTTTAAGTGACTAGGTCTCGAACACCTGTAGGGAACATGCAGTCTCACATTCCTCTGCCTAAATTATGAAGAAAGATAAAATCAGTACTCGTAGATGTCATTGAAACCCATCTAAAAGTAGAAAAACCACATGACCGTATTAATATTGTAGTTATTAATAGACGCTAACGGGCACTGTAGCTAGACTTATGATATAGTTCTGTTAATACACAGATGAAAGCACTATATCAAAATACCCTACAAGGTGCCAGCATAAAAAAGAGAAATAATCGTCCAATTTGTTCTCAAATCTCACTATGTATGTAGTTAAACGAATGATAAATGTGTGCCAACGACACCACGTTAAGATAACGCGTTTCCGTCGAATGTCATATATCATCGGCGTGTATTATTGCTGTGTGCCATTACTCAAGCACCATTGTGGTTCGCATCCAAACCTACTTCGTGTTATATTTTGGATTCGCGTAAATTTAAGTGGATGTTACGTCAAAGAAAATGTTTGTACTAAAGTGTCTACGGGTAATGCATGGTAATATGAATGTTAATTTTATGTAGGCAACCTGTAAAGTATCAGCTCTGCTTAGGCTAACATATTATAGTAATGTTACTTTACGGAAGGTAGAAACTAATAAATTCCGTCTTATTTAGTTAGTCAAGAAAGAGGCGCTCGGGCTTCAAAGGTTGCATCCACTGCCTTGGAATTTCTTGGATGTAACCGGAATAGAACGATGTTGCTTTCTTTACGGTACAGTAAAAAAATCTTTCCCTAAAAATTGGATAAGACCAACTACCGCACTGACCATGGAACCTGTATCGCTTGAGACTGACCAACGGTATTTTGCGGAACACAGTCATTCAATGCGCGGTTCCAACCCGTCTTTGCAAAACACTTGATTATTATTGACAACAATCACTACAATATTTTTATGAAACTTGTTGCGTGATAATGTTTCATCAAATGTTAAAACGTATTTTACAGAATTTGCTAAAACAAATTATAGTACTCAAGGGTTTACGGGAATCAGCTTTTTCGCTTGGCATCGTATACAACTTCATAATCAATCTATGCTTCATCATCATCATCATTATCAGTCTGTCATAGTCCACTACTAGACAAAGGGTCATCCAATTCATGCTTAAATTTCATGCATTTTTTATTTAAGCATTCATACATAGTGCCATTGCATTGTCCTGGCATTTTGTTAGAGTTTAGGGAGAGGCATACGAAGCAATTTAAAAGCATCGTATGTGTTTGTCTCTCCTTTGTTCGTGTTGGCTAGTCGTTGCTGACCGCGTGACAAATGTTTTAGTTTAATGCGGCAAAATAAGTGCACAAAACATTTAAATGCAAGTGTTTTGATAAAGTTAAAAGTTGACACATATTGTTTGAATAAATACTTAGCGGGAGAAGCTGGACTTTGGGTATCATCGGTCGCGTCTATTGCATCAAATGGGTCGGTACATATCTGACGAAAAATTGTCGAGCGTATCTGCATTGGTCTCGTCTGTTCCGTCAAATTAGACCAGCCACGTGCGTGGCGCGCGCGATGTCGACCGACAATGCGCTGACGGAAACGGAACAGACGGTGTACGTTCGACGCACTAAGGCATCATCGGTTAGGTGTGAAAGGTTGAATGTTTTAATATATATTTGTCTGTTTTGGCGTTACGCGACTGATAAACGCGACGCATTTTCCGTCAGATATGTACCGACCCTTATATTGTTATATTATAAAAGTACCGACACTGACAGATACAAAAACAAATGGGACTCGTCTCAATTCACAAATAATATTATCATCATTAGCTAGTATCTTTTCGCTGGCTGCGATGCAAGACAATTTTTTTACTAGTGTTCATGATTATGCGTGTAGTGACGGATTAAGGGTACAAAATTTCACTACCCTATTTAATTCCGTAGGTGTTGTAAGAGGCAATTTACGACATTCACACGATGCAAACAAAATCTTTGCAAAGAGACAGAAAACTCGACATCAAACCCGGCCAGAGAGAATCAAGGCCAGAGGGATGGCCAGCGTGGTACAGTAGACCAAATCCTCTTACCGACACAGTGCCATTGTGGAGCAAATTTAAGTTCAGCAGTCCAGTGCAAAAAAGCTCTAGAAGATTATTGCTTAGAACGCAGTGCCAGTTGCTTGTACCATTATAAATAATATAGAGATCCAGGATGATCCAAAATAACGTTACGTATGACGACTTAAATCACAGTGCAATCCCTGCACGCATTGTTTTAAAAATCACTGGCACTGCCACGTTCATATCATTCATCATTTCATACAATATATATTGCATGTGCTTGTGTCGGCTATACATCACCCGTGCAACTTGTATGAAGCAAGGAGGGCAATGTGTCTACTTATGCACAATTGTTATTTCTAACACGTTCACAATAGGATCCGTTTTATGTGTTTTCAGTAATATAACGCGTGTAAAATAGCTAAATGTATTCAAAACAGTACTATTTGAAAGACTGCTATTTTGAATGTGTCTTATAGTTTTTTAATGTCTTTTATGAATCAATGTATTTCACTTAATTGACTGACTAAATTGTTAAATTACAAACTATTTGTGGGTGTCACATCTGCCTACCGTAGATTAAATATTTATTACGTTTTATGAGATTAAATAATTATAAAGCATTTGTATGTGTAAAAATAAATAAAGCATACTTTAAAAGTTCGCCGGCTAGTTAGTTGGCAGGATATAATGTACTCGCACTAATGCATAAATGTTGGTAAAGAAACAATGTTTGGCAATGGGTTTTTCCGTTAGGAAATTCTCAGTAGCAGCACGGAGTCTGGTAATGTACCCGGTACGGCAATTGGCTCGCCCCCTATTACGTGGGACCTAAAAATTCATGGCGAAATATGGCTATAATATTACACCTCTGCCTACCCCTTCGGGGATACAGGCGTGAGTCACGCACTATTTCTATATTTTTAGTACAGTAAGGAGTCTAGAATTCAGTGTGACTGAGCTAGGACAAAGATTAATACTTGCATGTTTATGATAATATGTCGGAGCTATGTCTGCTTTGTACCTTTAATTTAATTTCCCCCGTTCACCCATGAGTAACCGGAATTATATTACGTTCACAGCTGCTACGATTACTAAATGTGGTAGAAATCTTCAAAGAGTGGACCTATTGGCGCGAAAAAAGCATTTGACGTTTTAATCTCCTGGTGATTCATTGGCATGCCGATCAGCTGTCAGCAGCGCTATTATTTTCGACGCCATTCTACTTTTAACTGACAAGCCGTGAGCTTAAACGTGGTCTGAAAATACCTGTTTCATTGCAAACGCGGACGTTTTGCGAGATTTTTGGGTATGTACACAGTTTTATTTGTTGGTATGCAGCAATTTTCGGGAGAAATTAAATTGTGTGGCGTTTCATGCACCAGTTATTTTACAGTCTTGGCAGGAAGTTAATCGTTTTTATGAATATATCATTTCATAAAGTCTTAAATATTACCAACCCATGGAATTGCTTCTTTTTTGACTGCAGATAGAACATTTGGTACACCAACGTACATAGATATTTCATCGACAAACACGAACCACAAACGCATATCCCGAATGTGTATTGGCTCTAAAACTATGCACCACAATCGCAGGATATATGTTAAGCCAATCGATAAAAATTGATTATAGCAATAATGTAGTAGTTTTAGCTGCCCACGCATGCAGATTGTTAGAATTTCGATCAACATCTGAGAAAGCACTTTGAAGAATATTCTAACACTGTCATCCAAATAATGTTGTTTTCTGTTTGGGTTTTTATTTTTGTCCATTGTTTATATGTTTAAAAAGTCGCTCGCAATAAGGATCTAATTCTACTGCGGGAGTTCGCTTATAAAACAGTGAAAATCCAGATAGACATGTTTTCACTGCAGGTATAATGGTTTAGTATTGTTACGGACGGGGTAACGGGATTGGAAGGAAACACCGAGTAGCACTGATGACACTTTATTCGAATTTACACACACGACGCGTCGTTCAATTTCGACGCGGACAGCACCAACACTAACGTCTATTGCACTGCACTTCACTGCACTATACTTTCACTTCACTTTATTTCACTACCACTTCATTCTTCCTTTTACTTCTTCCTTTTCTTCCCACTTTACCACTTCTCAACTTAAACTGGCGCTCAACGCGTCTACACCGCCTTATATACCCCTAGGAATGTTCTAGATCCACTAATTTCGACTGTTATTTCATTATTCAATTGTTTTTTCATCTCCTGTCTTTTTTTAACCTTTCCATTCCTTCCTGAAGTTTCTAGCATTTTCTAATCTTTATTCGAAATATTTAAATAATCTTTTTTTAAATATTTTCCAAATATTCATACACATTTTCCAAATTTCATAAAAACCAAAATCCACATAATTGTTATGACTGGGATTTGAACCCACGCCCTCAGAACGTGCAGCGTATGTGTTATCCGCACGGCCATCGCCTTGTTGTCAATGACTGGTGAATTTGGCGAACACTTGACAGAGTGTATACGTCATCGAACTAAAAACTGTCATTTCCAAATAATAAAATAGTCTTCAAACCTCTTTGCTAATTATTGTGTTTGACGGCCAGCTAATTTGTCGTGTAGACGTCAGTAGTCCTTGACAACCGTAGTGATGACAGCTTAACATCTTACCGGCCGTCACAGTATGTGACACCGTTTGCTAAAATAACAGATACAGTTGTTCAGCTAATTTATGTTAAGCGGTGGTGTGTAGGGGCCAAAATTTGCTTATAAAAAGCGCACGCTTCACACCAGCAAGCCCCCTGATATCTGTACTTACAAACGCCTATCCGTAATTGACCATATTTATATGAAATGACAGTACAAACACGAGAACTGTCAATATGAGCTGTTTATAGGGTCAGATTATGTAACAAAAGTTTCGTATATTACCGTAACCCTTGCAATTACATCATAGGGGGTGTCGCAACCCTATATGCCTTTGATTGAATAGTTTTCGATATCCGAAGTTTGTACTAAATACCTCTTGTTTGTATTAGCTTCTATTATCGGGATTACAGAGGCTGGCAGTGATATACCGGTTGTATAAAATTATTTGCCACATCAACTTGATATGTTACATTATACATTTATTGGGATCAGCTTTCAATACGATAATATTCTGATGTGAATTTCAGCGATTCAGTACGCTCTTGAAAGTTTTCATTCACAACTTGAAGGTAAGACCAGATTTTATTCATTAGACAATAGTGTAAAATATATACATAATATATACGTTTATTCCCAAATTCTTGAACTTGCATGAAAAGTGGACTGAGTTGCAACCAGGATAACGCTAGAAGGATGTTGTACGAAAATGTGCCTTAATAGCGAGCAATTGTTTTATTCGAAGAATAAGCCTATCATATTTCGAATTTATATTTATTTGAGTACTTATATTTATTAAATAAAAATGTATATCACCACTAACATTTTTTTTACAGAAGTTATTTATACCGTCGACGGATATCAAAGTTATAAATTGATGACATAATGTAAGTCTAGTGACCATTGTATGAAACAATTTAGATTGAAATAGATTTACCATTCCAAGAATTACGTAATACTTTGAAACAAGTTGTTTCCCGAAAGTTGACTCTATTGTTTTCATTTGTTTCATAATGTGGCTTTCAGTTCACGCGGTTTCACGCGGTTGAAAAAGTATAATAGCGACATCAAACAATACTTTTCACGGCAACGTATATATTATATAATAATATTATTATTATTATATAACCCAGAGTCAAAATTAAGTACTACGTTATATGCTACTCTAGTTTAAAGATCTTCCAGAAAACCCACGCTAAGACGTTAGGAAAAAAGTGGAGACCGCTACATTAATATTAGTAGATATGCTTCGATTTGTTGCAGTTTTTAGTAATATGGGAACATTGACTACGGAGGTATTCGTCGCAGTTTTAATTAGTATGTTTACCGCTTAGCCCTGAGACCACGAGTTATTACGTGGAATGCAAGTTTCAAATAATGTCCTTTCTTTTCTCTTAGCGATATCCCAGTTTCAATCTGGGGTCCGTTTACTAGTCTAACCGGATTTGGCTGAATATTAGCTTTTCCACAGAGCGACTGCCTGTCTGACCTCCGCAACCCGAAGGGATAGCGATATTCCATGGTTTAGACTAGTGCCAGTTTATTTAGAAGGTACTGACGCCCTGTAACGACTGTCAAAGATCTTCATGACAATCGGGACCGACATCTTAACGTGCTCTCCGAGGCACGGGACAAGCGATAATTAACAATTCAATACGCACATAACTCCGAAATGTCATTGGTGCGCGCCATGGATTCGAACCCGATACCCTCTGCATGGCAGTCTGTTGGTATATCCACTCGGCTATCGCTGCCGCGAAGTTTCAAATAATGTATCAGATGTTTATTAAAATTTTGTTTCAGCCTAGTCTTAACTACATTTTACTTTAAAATGCTGTCCATGAGATGCACTGTAATCGTAGTAGTTTAAAGTTTACAAACCTGGAAAATCTGGCAGAATTCGGTAAGCGAGCGGTTCAAGCGCGAATAACATAAATCGTATAACCTGAATATATATACATATATTTTAGTGTTTATGTTACTAGTAAACGTTACATACAATACGTTTACGTTGTAAAACGTGTGATATTTGCATTAAAGGTTTTGACGAAACTAGCTTTGAGCTAAACTTACTTGTGCATACTTATAAACCTAGTAATATTTTTATTTGATTTTTATTAATCACAAAATACGTAAAGATTGCTTTTGGCTATGAATTATTAAAAAAATGGATACATCTAATAATAGCATATTGTATATAAATTCTACTTCTGAGCTTTATATAGCCGTATACCTTAGGTTATGAATATAAACTAGGTAGAATCGATTGAAAGTGCGCCAAACTTTCAGTACATAAACTACGCACTAAATTAAATTCAAAGGGTTCCGTTGAAATCACAGAAACTGACGTTACACATAAACAAACGCAACACGGAATCACAAACTTCGTGATTTGTGTGTTCTTAGCAGACCCGCAATATCAATGGGGTGTCGTGACGAAAATTCAAAGAGTCCATTAGTCTTAAAACAACTGTAACTTGTGACTTGTTGAAACATTGTCCAATTCACTGGCCTGTCAGGAGCGAGGGCGCTTTAGCACCGTATTCTTCTAGTGAATATAGTTAACTAGTTTATTATGTTCTGGAACAGACACTAGAAACTATGAATTTATTGGTACTAATAAATAAATAATAGTGTATACAACATCGTATAGTCCCCACCGTTATTCGCATTCATTAGCTTTTAATGTGGCCTGAGAACCTTTTTATGTTTTGCAAATTCGCTGCCGCATTTTGTGTCGAACTAGTGGGACAGAATACGGGACATGTTAAATAAGAAAACCTGTATAAAACCTGCACAGGCTAGGCAGGCGATCCGTATGCAAACATGAAGACAAAAGTACCCACATTGCCTTTTCCTGTTTCATGGGTTTGATCTTTGACCTCAATATATTTAGAAAGTATGACTGCTCTAGCAGAAATAAATCTGTGTAGCCACCCTATCGCACTGGCTGCGATCGAAAGTAATGACATTTTAAAGTTCCGACCCGAGTATTGTTTGTTCTGGGGACGTCAAACTATTCCCTGTTTGTTATTTGTTAAACTTTGTCATATTTCGCTGGAGTACGGTACGTGTGTGAGTGAACTGGGTCGTTAAAATGTCTCAAAGTACTTTTGTTGTACAGTTGAAAACATAGAATGATGAATGCCTTCTTTTTAGACTCGGTTGCTCTACGTTCAAATAAAGAAACGAGTTTCTATTGCTGCGTTTGTAGAATTCAAATAAAGCAATAAATGAATAAACTTAAAGATCATTAAAGTAGATAAAATAGATGTGTCTAGACACAATTATGCAGTCAAAAAATGGGAAAGTATATATCATTAACTTTTCGCAAAATCAACCGGGCGTTTGGTATGTATAGCAGGTGTGTTGCTACGCTGACTAGTAATAATAATAATAGTGTTGAAAACCAATGGATATCGAACTATCAGTACCGATTATGATCTGTTAATGTTTCATCGCCGTTTGTTAGATCCCCAGGACTTTACTGCTATAAAATACTTTTATCGATCGTTTACTGTTTATATTATGCGGCAAAATAATTATATTATAGGCTTTTTCACACACGGTCATGTGATACGAATCTAAGCAGAGATTGTTATATGGAAACCAGATAAATGATAATCATATCTTATATGTTACCTATATGATATTATTAAGCTGAAGAGGTTATTCAATTGGTTGAACGAATTAATCTTAGGAACTTGATTAAATAATATTTTTATTTTGTGTCATAACGTCACGCCAGTTTCCCTGAAAGGGTAAGCAGGGAGGGAGGGAGATATCACGTAGTAGGATCTCAATATACCACGCAGTATCTCAATATATAATCTCAGCTAGTGTGTTATATAGAGTTATAGACATACAAACACAGAACAGACAGTAGAGCTCATCACACGTATATTTGTTCTAGGTGGAAACTGAACCTCCAACGGCCGCCTTAGCAACCACTGTCAATACATTCAGTGTTTGTCATTTTACCCATACATTATTCATACGTAAACATAACCTGAGTGAGAATAACAATAATCATTTTTGTCTAGACTACAGTATTCAACAAAATAGTAAACACACACAATCGTTGGTTTGTCATTAATGTAAATACAATTTTATGAGTAGAATTGTAGGTACTTTGACCTAACCTCACTTTTATATTTACAAATGAGCAGCTTTTCACAAAAGAAAAGGTGAAAAGAATAAAAACGTCTTATTATAAACACTGCTGCTCCAATATTAGAATAAGTTAGTATTTTAACTAAAGCTTGAACGCTCAAATTGGCGAAACAATTTTCGTTTTTGTGTAATTTGCGTATTGTTATTTTTACGTCTAGTTTTCGTAGCAACGTAGGCGGTCTACGAGAGCAATAGCCGCCGGCTACTATTCAAGGACTGAATGTAGTATTCAATGTACTTTCGAAATTTAGATAGTAAGTACTATTCAGACTGTACATTTTAATGAAGCTTGTGTTTAGAGCGAGTACATGCCAGAGTTAACTTTTCTTCAAACGTAACATGGTGATTCCGAAATACAGTCATAACACACGCACACACATACCGGACATATTTGATTAACATTAGAACATAATATTATGTACGTGTTGTTTGTAAATTAAATACTATTAACGAACATTGTCTACCCTGTCTGTAATAAACTAATTTAAAAGTGTACTTCGTAATTGGCGTACCTATATACATTGTAATAACCTTAGTTTAAGTATTGTCAGCTGTGAGGGACCTATATGAAATAAATAAATAAATAAAGTAAGGGTACGAAAACAGCTTTAATCAAACTATGCTAAAGAAATTTCAGCTACTAGTACCATTGAGATTAAAGTACATTTTAGAATCTTATCGTGATATCTGTTAGGTTTCTGAGATTACACATAACTGAGTGTGACGTCGCTGTGACGTAAAGAGGACACCACCTCTCGGCCGCTTGCACCTCCGCCCCCACCGCACCGCGAGCTTCTATAAAAGCGGACGCGTTGGCTTCGCGCTTTCCTTTGCGGCGGCTGCAGCACACCGAGTTAAGTCACTAACTCTCCTGGACCATCGGCAGCAGGACTCTCAACAGAAACCTCACCCACCGCCGAATCACGCGACCCTGTGTATATCTTTTTAATTACGCATTACTAGTAATTTTTTTCAATTGCTAAATGATGTGTAGATTTTCTTGGCAATTAAATCAATTTTTATTGTAAAATTCAACTCATGTTCTCATTTAAACACACCCTAGTAGGGATAACGTAACAGTGGACACCTGAAAGGTTTTTTACGTTACACAACTGCATTTACAATATACACATTTACAATTTTTAGTTTCAATTACAGGAAGACATGATAATAATTATTTTTTGCTTCTATCAACAAACGTTAAATGAAAATAGCCTATGCAAACAAATCTATCAAATAGCAAAATATTCTAAAGAATTTTAAATAGTAATCAAACATGATACGTAATAATTGTTACTGAGCTAACTTTTGAAAACTATTTTAATTAAAGCCCTAGTCCTGTTTTTTGTCGATAGATGTCGCGACGAGTAAAACGTTTTAATAACTAAAAGTAAAAGAAACGAACATTACTTTCAGTTCCCAACAGGCCAGTGAGTTGGGAACTTCGATTAACTTGTTCTCGATTCGACATTCGATATACCTTACTTAATTGAAATGTTTAAAAATTTGACGAGACTAAAACACCGACGAAAAGCTATCTGTAGTCATAAAAGCTATAACAGTAACATCATAAGCTTAATATTTAAATTCATCGCCATAAGGGGTGGTGCCTAATCATATATAAGTGCAGGCTGCATACGTTTGCGTCAGCTCAGTTGAAAATCTTATTCAGTTATTCTACAGAGATACAGAAATAACGTAATGTCTTGAATTAGGGTTCGTTACACAGTAATGGGATCTCAGCAAGAAAAATGTGGGAGTGGTACATTTCAGTCCCTTTAATGTACAGGTTTAAACAGAAAATACACAGTCTATATTTAGAAAGTTAAAATTAACTTTATTTTAGAACTAGAGGATGCCCGAAGCTACACCCGCAAATTTTATCAAAATTTAACCGTATCTGCCTGGTCCCGTGAGCACTTCAGAAAATCCCTTCTGAGTGCATCCCTACGGTCTCCAAAAAACATACATACTTATTTCAGCTCCCTGCGCCCAATACTTTGGCTGTGCGTTGTCTGCCAGTCAGTCAGTAACGCAAGAATTTTATATACATACTAGAGGACGCCAGCAGCTACGCCTGCATTTTTTTTATTTACCTGTTTTGGCCGATCCCGTGGGAATTTCGGGAAATCCCTTCTTAGTGCACCCCTACGGTCTCCAAGGAACATACATGCCAAATTTCAGCTTCCTGCGCCCAACAGTTTCGGCTGTAGCGTGTCTGTCAGTCAGTCAGTAACGCAAGGATTTTATATATTAAGATAATATTGTTTATTACTACAGTAGTCAGAATTTATTTTTATTTTATTCGAGTTTTTATGTATTATGAAAATATGACAATTGTTTTGTTGACAGGAAAAATGTAACAGGAGTTTATTCAACTCGTCATCGTCCTAGCGTTATCTCGGTTGCATTCAAGACTAGCACGCTTTAAAGCCCAGGGTCCGCTTACTAGTCTTACCAGATATCACTGAATATCAGCTTTTCCACAGAGCGACTGCCGTCTGACCTCCGCAATTCAAAGGGACAGCGATATTCCATGGTTTAGACCAGTATCAGTTTATTTGCGGTACTGACTCCCCGCAACGACTGTCAAAGATCTTCATGGCAACCGGGACCGACAGTTTAACTTGCACTCCGAGGCACGGAGTAAGCGATAATAAACAATTGAATACGCACATCATTTCGAAAACTCAGTGAAACCAAATCAAAATCAAATCTGATACCCTCTACATGGCAGTTTGTTATAATCTTTATTAGGCTATCGCTGCCTTTTATCTCAGGTATTCAACTGTTACAACTATAAGGAATCGGCACATCTTTGGACCCTTCACAGCCTAGGCTAATAATACCACCGAGCTCTAGTGTGGTGAGAGGAATTATTTGGTACCTAGTCGATATTATTATGTAATATAATATTTTTAAATTTTTTTTTAATTATAACAAAGGTAGATATTATGCAGAGAACAGCACTGTAAGAGACGGAAAACTTGATACAAACCCTATACCAACCCTTTTGGCCAGCGTGGTATAGTAGGCCAATTCCTCCTTTCAAAGGAGAGGCCTAGTCCAGCAGTGGACTTTTAAAGGCTGATGATGATGATGAAGATCGTTGCATTTAAATTGTAACTAGATTAGTATCTTTGTTTTCATTCTCTTAATAGGAGTTGGTTCTACAGCGGAATTGGTTGGATCACGTCAGCGTGTCATACGAATATAATTGGGTCAGCATTGGTATTGATTAGCTCATGTGAAGTAAGAAGAAGTGCATGTCATTGTGTTTTGTAATCTGATATCCCATTGCATCGTTTGTACCTTCATTGATCATGAAGACAACTACTGTTAAAAGCATATAGAACGATTTATATCAAACTAATAATGAAAATTGTCGAACCAAGTCCATAACAATACAAATTGAAAGTTTTAATATCCTGCGAGGGACAGTAGCGTACTGATAAGAATGCTTAAGTCAGTCGTTAGCATCCAAGTGAGAACTGCTAGAAACGTAGGTTCATTATGGGGAACATTCCTTTCAAGCTCAACCAGGATCCCTTCGGCGACAAAGTAATTGTATTTCTATAATTTTAATTAAAAAAATAAATTGTATTTCTGTACAAACAAAATAATTCACACTACGTATTTGAAAAATACAGTGTTCCAAAGTTTATATTGAACTCGGTTAGGACGGGTGTAGTGGTACATGAATTCGTTTGGCACACTGCGACCTCAAAAAAGTCCTTATAAAATTTATCCACTGGTACAGCAAATCATATGCAAATAAATAACACTGCCCTTCGAACTTTAAATTAGTTTTCCCGACCTGAACTTTCAGTAGCATGCATCATTTTTCAACATGGTACAAACTAGTAGTTTATCTAACTTACCTACATTGTTTATACTTTATTTCGAGACTACTGCATTATTGAAGTCATGAGCTTCTTAGTAAATTTGTTAGGCAGTGGGTCTTGGAGAGTCTAGTACCTACAGAACTTCACAATTTAATTATAAGTGCATGTGCCACAGCTTCGATATTTCTATTATGCCTGAATAGTGAATATATTTCAGTGACCAGTAGTGTTTCATAGAGATATGATATTTTACGATAGTAACTGGTCGCCTTTCATCATCCAGATTTAGGTAAGTCGATCTGGTACATCTCATCTATTTAGTGTATACAATATACTAAATACATGAGATGCACCATATCCACACAATGCCAAACTTTAAAGCATACAACCCCAGTTGCTAGAGGCGGTGGTATCGGCCCTCTTCCCAGAGCGAGTGGAACACGTTTCCCCGGCGATGGCTTCGCCCTCAGCCACAGACTCTCCAGAAGAGGAGAGCACCGATGTCCCCGAGGTGACGCCAGCAGAGACGAGAGCGGCCGTGTCGCGACTCCGGGCTAAGAATACAGCACCAGGACCCGACAGAGTTCCTGGTCGAGCTCTCGTCCTGGCTCTGAAGGAGCTAGAACCCCGGATGAGGGGACTCTCCACGGCATGTCTCGAGCAAGGTCAGTTTCCCAGTGTGTGGAAGGAGCGGAGGCTGGTCCTGCTCAGGAAGGAGGGGCGCCCCGCGGACTCACCGTCCGCGTATCGACCCATAGTGCTACTCGACGAGGCGGGCAAACTTTTTGAGCGTATTATTGCAGATCGCCTCGTCAGCCACTTGTGCAGGGAGGGGCCGAACCTGGACGACAATCAATTTGGTTTTCATCAAGGGCGTTCCACCATAGACACCATCATGTGCGTGAGGGCCCTGGTGGAGGAGACGGTGTCCCGGGGTGGGTGGTGCTGTGCGTCCTGGCCGAATCCCCGCCCTGGGACCTAGAGGCGAAAGTACTAGCGTCATTATATAAATGGCGCTAGGAAGAGCGGACACGGGGCTCGAGGCCGGTACAGCGGCAGATCACACTGCGCCGAGAGGAGCTCCGTCAGGTCTTAGTGGCGGAATGGCGGGAAAAGCTTATGCGCCCTACCGCCGGCTTCGCTACCGTCGAGGCGATCCAGCCAGTACTCGATGACTGGATCGGGAGAAGGCACGGCTCCTTGTCGTTTAGGGTGACGCAGATGCTGTCGGGGCACGGCTGCTTCGGCGGCACCCTGTCTACCCCGCTCGGTGCCACAACTGCGTCCATTGCGGGGTGGACACGGCGCAACACACGCTCACCGAGTGTTTGGCTAGGGAGGAGCAGCGCTGTGTCCTCACAAACAAAGAAGGAGGCGATCTGTCGCTGCCGGCCGTAGTGCGGAGGATGGTCGGTAGCGCAGAGTCGTGGGACGCGGTGGCGTCCTTCTTGCAGGACGTGATGTCGCAAAAGGAAACTGCGAGCGGGAGAGGGAGATCTTGACTCCCTTTCCCGGCCGCAGAAGGCGCACCGGGCGCAGGAGAAGGGCGGACAACACCTCTTTCCGGCCCCCATGAATGGTTCCAGAGGCGAGGGAATTAGGGAAGTCCCCGCCCCCTATTCGATGGACCTGAGTCGCAGGCGCGCGCGGGTGTCGACGCGCGCCTCTGAGGCGATGCACGGGGTAGTTCGACACCTCGCTACCCCGGGCAGGAGACGAGACCCGAACCAGTACCCGGCCAGTACTAGTTTGGGGTTGCGAAAGAGTTTGGATTCCCGCGCGCACGTGCGAGGAGACACCGGGGTGGTTTTAGCCGGTACGAGTCCGGCACGCCCCTCCGCTTTTCTCCAGGCGGAGGTAGTCCATGAGGCCTTCCCCCCGCAAAAAAAAATAAAAGTTTCTCAAAGTCTGTTTTGATTTTGCCTTAGACCTGAAAATAATAAAATTTATTTATTGCAGATATTTCGTTAGTTATCTGTAATTTTTAGACGTAAAAAGCGTGGGTGCTTTTTTCTGGGTTGCGGTAGTACCCTGCGCTTTTTTGCGATTAAGGTATTATTTTGCATTTTTATGCTAAATTTTAATTTATTTTTAGTTTTTATATTATTATTTCTTTTGTAATTATTGTGTTATATCCGGTCCCAAATCAATGTATAAAATCACGTTCAGAGATTCCGTGGCATAGATACATAAAACATAGATACACACCAAGTTAATAAAAGCGTGTTAAAAAAAGATTTCATAACAAAAAGCAATCATTTTCTAAAAGCTTTTGTTAAAGCCCGTTTTCTTTCATCTCGTCCATGAAAGTAATAAAAACAAACTCTTTTAATTATGATTTATAACAGTATTTTTCCAAACATCTTTTAAATCAGGGCACCTTATATTGACATACCTAATATTATTTATCAAAATAATAGGTAATACAGGAGTGGTTAAACAGTTTAAAATAGCATTAAATAATCGAGCTGTTTGCTGATATCCGTGCACGCTATAGCTAACAAAATTTATCGATTGCTTAATGACATTCGAACAATAGTGGTCCTCATAAGTTCTAGTTTATGAATAGGTGGCCGGACGGCTGACCTAACGCCAGCAATTCGATATGCACCACGGTGTTGCACAGCACTCATATATGCCACTGAGATAGGAGTGATAAATTTTAGTGCAATGCTTTAGCTGATTTCAATAATGTTTGAAGGTTGAGTAATAACGAAATGTATTTGTGGTTTTAAAATAATAACGGCGAAACCAGCTTCAGGACCATTCCTGAAGCTGTTTTAGCCGTTATGTAAATATGCATATATTTGCACATTAAAATAAAGTAAACAATAACCTTTAAGTAGCACTCCTCTGAAATTATTAGAAATTGATACATGGAATCGTAATATATCAATTAGTGTTACAAATGTTCTATTTAATTTAAATAAGTATTAATTACAACTATGTGTTTATATATGTTGACGTCTATGATGTTACAAAAGTAAAAGTTGACGTGGTATGTGCACTAGAAGTTACTATTCTAATTAGAAACATTTTTGTTAATAGGTATACACACTTCGTTCGTTTGTTCTGCCTGGTGATTATTAATCCCGGTCTTTACCAGGGTCCGCCTTCCTACTCAATTCTCTCCATTTTGCCCGGTCTTACATTTATAAGTGTATACACTCTATACACTTATAAATGTATTTTTATAGGTATAAAGCGATTCCTTTATATATAAACCCAAACAAAGTAAATGGTAATTTGATGAAATTACCATTTACCGCCAGGCGAAACTCTGACACGTCTGCTTCAGCAATACGAGAATATATGGATCCGAAAACACGATCTAATTTCTGAGGACGTCGAGCAGAAAGGAAACACTTCAGATAAAACGAATGTTACTTAAATTAGCTACTTTTGTGAAGATGTCAATGATAGTACTTTTGATTCTATTCAGTATCAAAGTATCTCTCTAGTAAGAGATCCGTAGAAGTGCGACCTTCACCAATCTGATAATTGGATGAAAACTATTTTATATGAAATTTTGCATGTTAAAAAAAAATGGCTTTTCGTTTAACATTGCATTTACGCGTATAATTAATAAGTTTAGTAGGTACTTACCGAATGTATAAACCCTAAAGGTTACGGTAAACATTGGGTTATAAATCTTTCCTGGCGTATTTGTAGGGTTGCCAGGTATAAACACTTCGACTGTTATGTTGATACTAGCTATATTTATCAACTTCTTTAAAAGACAAATATCATATTAAAATGACCGCTACTTCGCTGCAAATACGAAGGTATTGGGTTGCCTACGAAAAACCTGTCAGGAAAAGCGGTATTTTTTTAGCCTGGATCGGGTACCTTTTTAACAACCCATTCGCGATATAATTTTTAACATGCAAAATTTGATATAAAATACTTTTCATCCAATTATCAGATCGGTAAAAGACGCTCTTCTACGGATCTTAGACTACTCCAACTTCGATGTTCTGTTCAATTTGATGCAGAAATTTGTTAAGTCAACAAAGATTCCAATCGGTAGATACGTATCTATTAACCTAAAAAGTTTTGTTTCATTTTGTATATTCTTGTTGTCTGCCAAGACTTTCTTTAGGAGTTTAAAGTATACAACAGAAAATATATTTAATAAAAAAATAAATACAAGAAAGTAATAAAAAAATGGACAATATCACATAGCAACAATTGACTACTTATTTGATACGTGAAGAAATGTAAAACGTGATAACTGTGATAATTTATTTTTACTGTGCAAAATGGAAGTTAAATTTGACATAGATAGTTAAAATTTCTATGGACCGGATTTTATTTAATGGTTGTTATTTGACCACTGAAAATATGTTAAGGCTATGTGTGTATCTTGTATGACGAACTGTTAATATATTGTTTCCTTTGCTTGTATTCACAAGGGCGGTCTTGACGCTGTTGGTTTAATGGGCGATTGTTACAAACGCTTTTTTTTGGGATTGAACCCTTGGGGGAGTTTTAGTCATAAGACAAGAAGAACCTAAACTTTGCTAAAGTGCCAGAATTTTTGTGATTATACAAGCAGCTTTCCAAACCACAAAAACAGCGTAAATTTGTTACTGAGCCTTGAAAACTATTATGGCAAATTGTGAATTGGACTAATTTGTGCAATTTGTGATTGGCTTACAATCACAAATTGCACCAATAAACACGGCTTTAAAGTAAATCGTTTTCGTTCATTTCATTTCACGGCTTTGACAATTATAATTATTAGTTTATATTTATTTTACGTAATTTACGTACATACGTAAAAGTATGTACATTTTGGAAACCCAATATTAACTTAGTTAGTCAAGTTAAGTATTCCTTTTAATACACGAGGAATATTATTGTAATTTTGTAGGACATAAAGAAGAGTGCTCTTACAGAATACATAATAATTAAACTATAGCGTTAGCATCCATCATTTGGAATCTAACGTGTTCAGTAATTTTCCAATATTGATAAGTCAAATAAGTGTACCTACATGTGTGATTGTTATGTCGCTAACAACCAATTTTATTCTACCGGGCGAAAAACACTCATATGTTTGAGAGTAAAAGAGGAACGTTTCTCGTATCCGATATAAGTGTATATAAGTGCTTATTTTTTATCACTGACCTTTTGCAAAGACCACAGCTTCATCTAAATAAATCAAATGATTTCAATTACACATTGATGTTTGCTTGTTAACTCACCTTTCCTCTTTAGACTATGTATCGAAAACATATGATTTGTAGTCGTAGAAGGGTTACAAAAACAACTTTATAAAGTAATGACACTAACAAACATGTTGTCTTATTATTGTAGTGAAATTTAGTAAGACATTTAAAACATTTGCTCTACCTAAATGTTTTGCAAGAGTCCATTATAATTTATTAAAGATTAAAGATCTGGTAAGATCGCGAAAATCTGTTGGATGCGAGCGGCTCAAAATCGGTCTTTGTGGAGATGGTGGACGTCTCTAGGCTGACATTTTGAACAAAGATTTCTGTTTAATTACCTATTGCATAATTATTATTTATTTTGTTACACCACATTAGGTGACCTAGACACAATACATAATACATCACCCTGGCTATGTGTGGATTACAAGACTTCACATATCTGTCGAAAGAGCCTTAGAGACATATTTACTCACTATGTTCTTCTTTTTACGAGCTCTCTGAGTAGTTGGCCTCTCTACCAAGATTTCACAGCTGGCACTTGTCACCCGTTTCCTACTTTATATTATATCAACTGTTTTGGATTCATAATAAATATATCGACGGTTGAAAGGCTAATTGAGCTAAGCGACATTTAGTAAAACTTGCAGGAGGATGGATTAAACTTTTTTTGTTGGATTTCTTTTTTATAAAAATACAATTATTTAATAGACTTTTATTTATTTTATTCAGTATATCCCTAATCAAGTAAGGATTCTTTTTAATTGTTTTGATTCTATTACTGTTGTTAATTGTGTATTATTTTGGAAAATTTAAGTTGGTTAGCCCAAAATGCATCAAATTTCATTTGCAAAATTATTCTTTTGAGAAAGGCAAAATGGTTCAAATGCCTGCCGTAAGAAAATAGCTGACAGAGACTGGCTCAATCATCAACTTAGAATAAAACAATACGAGAGAAAATGAATTAAGCGCCATGTCAACTGACAGTTGAATAAGCACAATGATTGTAAGCAAGATGATGGTGTTACACCAGAGTGAAGTAGTTTGATGCAGATGCCCATTAGAGGGACTGCGGGATGAAACAAAATGACCCCTTACTAGATTATTAGTAGATATTGAAGCTTAGGCCATCATTCAGCGACATCCATACGATTTTAATGTAGTTGAATAACAAATGGGCCAAACGACACAGCTTATTGTTTTGGTTTAATGCAAACTAGGCCAAACGACAAAACCACAACTACGGCGAAAAAGCTAAATGCCTTAATCGACACTCGTTATAAAAGTTCGAAAAATCAAAATAGCCTAAGTCATCGAGTCCTCAAATTTGTCTAGTTTTGTGTGATCAATGAGCTTTGAAATGAGTCTGTTTTGCTGTAGGTGCTAAGCGCCATAAAAGTAGTAAAATAAAATTGAAACCTGACTCAAACGAGGGAGAAAAATTTGCTGATTCCGAATATGTATATAACTCAATATCGCAAAAAAATGTCGCTTGTACCAATTAGCCTTTCAACCGTCGATATAAATATTTATGTAATGGGTTAATATCGCGTAATAATTTGAAATTAAAGTTGTGTACCTTATATTTTCCTCGACGTTTCGGGATGTGTTACAAGATGTCCTGCAGCGCCTTCTCCGAGTAGTGCAGGTTTCGGCACCTAGCCTCACTTGGTCTTCGCAACTATTTTTATTATCATAAAACATAGGTGTTGTTTTTATTTGCATATTAAATTTGTCTTTCGATCTAAAATATTTTATACTTTTAAGAATGTTTACTTGAATATATTTAAATCGTTCAATCTTAAGTATTTCAGACTTTAAAATACGTCTACTTGTTTTATCGATGATGGTATTTAATACATGCAAGAGGCTAGCGAGTACTTTAAGTATTTTCTCACTCTTTATTTTTAAAATGGCGATGCCAATAGCCCGAGGCTAGTGATTGTCTGGGTGTGAAATTGAATTCTCAGCATTGCATAACTGACACTCTAGCTGTTTAGTTGGCAGGATTAACAATGATAGTAATACGCTTTAGTCCAAGAAGCCGGTGATTTTATTAAATAAAATGGCAATACCTAGATTCTCTGTTATATGCTAATCAACTTTAGTCCACACTTTCAGCTAGATAGATGTATTATTTTGAAATATTAATGAAAATGTATTTCACCCGTAATTATTACACAAAAAAGAACGCTCTCATTATTTTATCTAAATATTACCATTCCCGTGTTGAGCACGTAAAAGTTTTTCTTAATACATAAGAACAACACAGTATTTACAACTGCGGTATAAAATAATAACGAAAAATGAAAAAGAAACATCAAAAAGGAAAAGGAAATCGCGCGCACCGTATGAAGATAAAACTCAGACAGGTATAAGGTACACAAAATGAGCCCGCATTGAATAAAGTTAAAGATACTTGTATCAACGTTATTCATAATATTGTCTTATGTTTACTTTAATGTTACAATATGGAATTATGGTGCTCCGTCTTCCAGAACATTCGTTTGTTATGTTATAATGCACGTTTACTGTAGTGGTTTAAGCGGCCTCCTCGCCGTTCAGCACTGCGTCGAGTATTGTAGGTTCGTTCCATAAATAGACAATACTTTGTGTCATTAACAATTGTTGTCGACACTAGGTATTGTCTAAAATCACGTCTTTGCGGTGCAGACAAGAATAAGCTCATCAGCTAGTGAGGCACTATTGTATAATTTTGCTCAAAGTCAAATACTGGTGCTACATTACACGCTAATTTATATTTGCAACTTACGTCAAACAGCACCGCTTGTGCTATAGTAACCAGTCAACTATTAAACAAAATATTTAAACACTAGAGGACGCCAGCAGCTACGCCTACATTTTTTTAAATTTGCGTGTTTTGGCCGATCCCGTGGGAATTTCGGGAAATCCCTTCTTAGTGCACCCCTACGGTCTCCAAGGAACATACATGCCAAATTTCAGCTTCCTGCGCCCAATAGTTTCAGCTGTAGCGTGTTTGTCAGTCAGTCAGTAACGCAAGGATTTTATATATTAAGATAATCTCAAGTGCAGTTTTGTAGATGTTATCGTGATGTACCCATTGATCTGTCTGTTATCTCAATGGATGTTCCTACATATTTTGGTTTTAGAGTGATCATGACACCGTTTATTGTAGGAAAATACTGAAAAGATTTACTTATAAGTTAAAAAATAAATGCTACAAAATAAAAAACTTACGAGATCTGGAAAAATACGTTAATTTCAATATTAATTTACATTCTTGTTTACTTATGTCAGAGAGACAGATATACTCAAACACATACAATATTTGTTCTCATTATCTTGTAAAATGATACTACGCAGATTGCAGTTGTTTACGAGATGTCATCAACAAACGATGTGTTCATCATCATCAACACACGATTGTCCCAATGCACCTTAGAATGAGAAGGGTTAAGGATATCCGTCACACTGGTCAGTTGCGGGTTATCAGGCATCCCTTTTCAACATATGACCTCGTCACTCTTATTTTCTTCAGACTGAAACAAACGCATTTGTCTGGTTACTAAAGGATGTTTGTGTTACGAATGAAAGCCGAAATATGTTTCGTATGTCTATTTTAACGCTAGCTATGCCAAACATGGGATAGTATATTATGGCAAGCGATAACGCAGAGAAAAAAATTGAAATTGTTTATAAAATCAATGAAAATATACTTTTAGCGTTAGCAATATTGTAAATATTTCATTTAAAGGAACAAGTATATAATAAGTCATGTATTAAAGTGAGGGTATAAATTTATCAAGTCTGAAGCTTTCTTAATTGTAGTAAAACATCTCGCAGAACTCGGTTTCTACGACAAAATACCAGAAATGATGATTACTGAATTTTGCTGTCAGGAATTTTCAGTTCTTATGGCCCATCATGAATGACGTAAACACACGTCAAGTTTCACAAAACGCATCCATCAGCAGCTTTCAGTGGGTAAGTATTACTGTGCCAACAGTTACACGAAACACTTGCAATGCTATATGTGTCACAGCTCTCCCGAGTGCAAAGCTGGTAAAGGTATCAACGGATAATCGTGTAGCCCTTTATGCGTGCCCACGTTGCGTCGATATCGTTACTAAAAATAAAGATTCATGCATACATTTGGTAGGTGACAATGCATATTGTCAGTAGGATTCAAGAGGTTCTATCCGAATTTGAATGAATATTTTTCGACAGTGCGACTGCCTGTCTGACCTCTGGTACCCAAAGGAATAGTCATATTCCATGGTTTAAACTAATGACAGTTTATTCAGAGGTAGCGAATCCGAAAGATCTTCAAACAGCCGGAACGGACGTCTTAACATGCTCACTTTATTCTTATTTGATGTTATAGATTCTTTATAAACAATTCAATACGCACACAACTCCAAAGATACAGTGATGCGCGCCTTTGATTTGAACCCGATAACCTCTGCATGGCAGTCTGTTGGTATCTCTACTAGGCCATCGCTTAGTTATACGAATACTGCTCTCATTTTAACTTGTTAAAGATATCCGGCGCCGGCAGCACATGAGTAGATTTATTTACTCATGTGGCCGGCAGGTTGGACCTGTATATAATATATATAAATATATAAAATGTTCCATCAACATAACTCAACAATCTGCAAACAAAGCAAGATTGCTTTTAAACTACCACGATTTGCGCACATACTAAAGATTATGTAACGGGTCTGAATCGTGTTAATGAACAAAAAGAAAGATGAAATACCTTTCTATTTTTTCCGACGTTTCGGCATGGGTTACACCAGCCGTGGTCACGGGATGACTGATGTTGGTCAGCGCTGCCTCCGAGAAGTGCGGGTTTTGGAAACTACCCTCACTTGGTCTTCACAATTATTAACATTTATTATGTTCGGAACTGTCGGTACTTAGACACACAACACTAATGGCGCGTAATGTCACCTCGTCGGTGTCTACATTTGTTGATGACAGGATTCCAAGATGTAGATAAACGGTAACCATCCTCCCAGTTGAAGTTTGCGTGCTTTTTTATTTCAACCGCTTCCCGTGCTATTCTTGAAAAAGAGTGACGGTCTGTGGAGAAAACCTGGAGCCGATGTAGCTCAATCCAGTGATTGGATCCTGACTCCAACAAATGCAAATAGTACTGTTCCAACTTTATCCGTTACTCCTTTTATGTAGTGCATCAACGCTGGCGCTCTGTTCACTTCAGTCAGTCTCGACCTTTTCCTTGAATTTTGCATATTGTGTTTGTAGCCGTTTTGCTTGAGTACCTCCCGAACATGTGTGAGCTCACTATCTAAGTGTTCGGGGTCGCAAAGGTCATATGCTCTGTTTGTCAATGAAGCAATAACGGATTGCAAATGCCGCGGGTGATGATGTGAATTTGCGTGTAAGTACCTGTCAGTGTGTGTGGGCTTCTTGTAAACAGTGTGACAGGTTTCCATTTTCTCTCACCTTGATCTTCACATCGAAGAAGGCCAACGATCTTTCTGTCTCCATTTCATAAGTGAACCTTATATTAGGGTGTATGGAGTTCAAGTAATCTGCTAATTTTTCTACAACATGTCTGTTACCCTTCATAATACAGAACACGTCATCGACGTATCTTTTCCATATCTTTACGTGGAACGCTTGTAGTTGGATCCTTTCTTCAAAATGTTACATCCAGATGTTGGCCATTACCGGTGCGACAGGGCTACCCATGGCCACTCCGTCGATCTGGAGGTAATATTGCCCACGATATAGAAAATAATTCCCGTCTAGGCAGTGTTTCAGTAGAACAATGTATTTATCAGACAGACCGTTTAACCTCAGTTTACTCTCGACCATATCAAGGCAGTCTTGAATTGGAACGCTTGTGAATAGTGACTCGACATCAAAGCTCACCATCACTTCGTCGGGTTCTACTTTCATGCTCTTGATGACGTCTACAAAATGGCGAGAATCCTTTACAACTTCTTTTACAATTCCTTACACTTAGATAGTGAGCTCACACATGTTCGGGAGGTACTCAAGCAAAACGGTTACAAACACAATATGCGAAATTCAAGGAAAAGGTCGAGACTGACTGAAGTGAACAGAGCGCCAGCGTTGATGCCCTACATAAAAGGAGTAACGGATAAAGTTTGAACAGTACTACAAAAATACTCCATTAAGACTGTATATAGTCCGTACTCCAAAGTAGCAAATCACCTGCGCACTCCAAAGGATGTCATCCCTTTTCAAACACCAGGCGTGTACAAGGTGGATTGCAGCTGTGGTAGTTCCTACATCGGACAAACAAAAAGGACCATCGCCGAACGAGTTGAGAAACACATCACGGCCGTCAAAAACCGACAAATCACCAAGTCGGCCATAGCTGAGCATTTGTTGGAGTCAGGATCCAATCACTGGATTGAGCTACATCGGCCCCAGGTTCTCTCCACAGACCGTCACTATTTTTCAAGAATAGCACGGGAAGCGGTTGAAATAAAAAAGCACGCAAACTTCAACCGGGAGGATGGTTACCGTTTATCTACATCTTGGAATCCTGTCATCAGCAAATGTAGACACCGACGAGGTGACATTACGCGCCAGTGTGTAGATACCATTAGTGTTGTGTGTCTTAGTACCGACAGTTCCGAACATATAAATGTTAATAATTGTGAAGACCAAGTGAGGGTAGTTTCCAAAACCCGCACTTCTTGGAGGCAGCGCTGACCAACATCAGTCATCCCGTGACCACGGCCGGTGTAACCCATGCCGAAACGTCGGGAAAAATAGAAAGGTATTTCATCTCTCTTTTTGTTCATTAACATGATTCAGACCCGTTACATAATCTTTAGTATGAAAGCAAGATTGGCTTTGAATGTGTCCTGTATGAGGACCGTTCCCGTTCGCATGAGGCCCACTCAAGTGTTCACGTTCTTAGAGCAATCGTTAGCCTGAATTACACCTTCTACATACATACACATACATAACGTCACGCCTTTTATCCCCGAAGGGGTAGGCAGAGGTGTATTTCTACACCCACTTTTCGCCAGATATACTTTAGTCCCACGTAATAAGGGGCGAGCCTATTGCCGTACCGGGCACATTTTCAGACTCCGTGCGGCTACTGAGAATTTCGTGACAGAAAAACCCAATAATACTGCCCGACCCAGGAATCAAACCCGGGACCTCCCGATCCCAGCCGCGAGACCAACGAGGTAGTCGTATAGGGTTTGATGTCGAGTTTTCCGTCTCTACGCAAAGATGGTATTTGCACCTTCTAATGTACATAAAATCATATTTCGAAATAAATTAAGGAACTCAATGTTTTCAAACCGAGATTATGTTACTCATAATTAACCACAATAATATGTAGATGTGATTAAAACAGTCAGAAAAAAACAATAACTTGGCATTGCAGAGTATAAAAATGTAAATCGTTGCAATACCAACCGCGCAATGGTAAGCCATTGCCAACTTTGTTTTACTTGATCCAGTTAAAAAATAAGTAGTTTGCAAAAGTTCTATCCAGTTAGTAGTTGTGAAACTTGAGTAGATTTGTTTATAAAATAAAATAATAGAGTAGTCTAACGCGCCTTTAAAAATAAATAAATAACTGCTGGTCCCAATATTTGATCTATCCATGGATAGAGATATGTGAAAGGTTTAATGTTTTAATATATATTGGTCGGTTTTGGCGTTACTCGACCGATAATACGCGACGCATTTTCCGTCAGATATGTACCGACCCCTTTATTGTCATATTATGAAAGTACCGACCAAAACAAATGAGACTCGTCTCAATTCACACAGAGAATATCATCAATATCATCAGCTAGTATCTTTTGGCTGGCTGCCATCCAAGACAATTTTTTTCTAGTGTTTATGATTGTCCGTGTGGTGACGGATTAAGAGTACATTTCACTATTCCATTTAATTCCGTAGGTGTTGTAAGAGGCAATTTACGACATTCACGCGATGCAAACAATATCTTTGTGATGAGACAGAAAACTCGACATGCAACCCTGTACCAATCCCTCTGTCCAGAGGATTTGCCCTACTTTGACCTACTGGTCACAGTAGGCCAAATCCTCTTGCTGACACAGTGCTATTGTGGAGCAAACAAGGAGAGGTTTCAAGTCCAGCAGTCCACTGCAAAAAGCTGTAGAAGATTATTGCTTAGAACGCAGTGCCAGTTGCTTATACCATTATAAATAATATAGAGATCCAGGATGTTCCAACATAACATAACGTATGACTACTTAAATCACAGCGCAATTCTGCACGCATTGTTTTAAAAATCACTGCTCCTGCCACGTTCATATCATTCATCATTTCATACAATATAATTATATTGCATGTGCTTGTGTCGGCTATACATCACCCGTGCAACTTGTATGAAGCAAGGAGGGCAATGTGTCTACTAATGCACAATTGTTATTTCTAACACGTTCACAATAGGATCCGTTTTATGTGTTTTCAGTAATGTCACGCGTGTAAAATAGCAAAATGTATTCAAAACCGTACTATTTGAAAGGGTACGCAGACTATGTCCCATTTTGAATGTGTCTTATGGTTTTTGAATGTCTTTTATGAATAAATGTATTTCACTTAACTCAATTGACAGACTAAATTGTTAAATTATAAACTTTTTGTGGGTGTAATATTTACACCTCTGCGTACCCCTTCGGGGATACAGGCGTGAGACTATAAATAAATAAGAAATAAAAAATTATTTGTACCGGATCTACTGGCATAATAATTATATCATGATACAGCCTTTCATAGTCAACAGGAGGATTAAGCTTACTAAACCAGGCTGGATAGGTCCCCCCCGTAGGATCTCCACCTTGGCGTGGAGGGGAGGCTCAGTAACCGTGGGTGAGTTCCAACACCCACGGTGAAGCTAGCGGGTTCCCGGGAGGGGACGCTCCACGTGGACTTGCGTGGGGCCTGCGTAGGATGCGTCCCAGGGTGCGGGTACGGGGGACAGTTCTGTCTGTCCCTCGCAGTCGGGTGCGGTCGCGGGAGGAGAGGTATGTCGGTGTTGCGTTGCCGCGCGCCCTATCTCCCGCGACCAAATGGGGCCGCATCATCGTTGCGTCGCGGTGGGGCCGCAGAGGAAGAGGAGATGCGGTGTTGCGTTGCCGTCCTCCCTATCCTCTGCGGCCGCTAGGTGTTTTGGCGGTGGAGCTCAACATCTTTATCCACTGCCAAGGGGGTTTCGTTCGGGGCCCGCCTGACGATCTGGCGGGCCAATACCTGTCGGGGGGTAGCGAGGAATGCTTCGGTGAAACCCTACCCTCCGACACATGGGTGCATGAGGAGCACGGGTTGGTGTTTAGTCAGTAAGAGTCTGACAGTCCCCTTCGTCCTTCCCCCCAGGGCGGAGGGACTCCATGAGGATTTTCCAACACGACAAAAACAAAAAAAAAAAAGGCTGGATAGGTGGATTGGCAAAGGATTTAATGACGAGCTTTCAAAGGATTATTAAAAAATAAATAGCAGTAGTTTAGTAGAGCCTTGCTGATTTCTGCATGAATGGGCCGGCTCGACCAGGGAAGTACTACCCTCTCACAGACAATCGACGTAAAGTAACAGTACCTAAACTGTTGCGTTTCGTTCGGTGAGTGAGAGTGCCGAAGGCCCTATCCCCTATTCCTTCTCCCTCATCTGACTCCTCATCCTATCCCTTTTCCTAATCCCAAGGGACGGCAACGCACTTGTGACTCCTGTGGTATTGCATTTGTCTATGGGCAGCGGTAATCGTTTACCATCAGGCGATCCGTCTGCTCGTTTGCCGCCTATTACTATAAAAAAAAACAGTTCATAATACCCGCTGAATTAAGGTATGCTATAGCAATGATGATTAAATATTTATTACCCTAATTCAGGTTAAGAAGAGCACTATTTCTATATTTTGAATACAGTAAGGAGTCTATAATTCAGTTTGACTGTAAAAGCCGGGACAAAGATTTATGCTTGTATGTTTATGATAATATGTCGGAGCTATGTCTGCTTTGTACCTTTAATTTAATTTCCCCCATTCACCCACGAGTAACCGGAATTATATTACGTTCACAGCTGCTACGATGACTAAATGTGGTAAAAATCTTTAAAGAGTTGGACCTATTGGCGCGAAAAAAGCATTTGGCGTTTTAATCTCCTGATGATTCATTGGCATGCCGATCAGCTGTCAGCGGCGCTATTATTTTCGACGCCATTCTACTTTTAACTGACAAGCCGTGAGCTTAAACGTGGTCTGAAAATACCTGTTTAATTGCGAACGCGGACGTTTTGCGATATTACTGGGTATGTACACAGTTTTATTTGTTGGTAAGCAGCAATTTTCGGAAGAAATTAAATTGTAAAGCGTTTCATGCACCAGTTATTTTACAGTCTTGGCAGGAAGTAAATAATTTTTATGAATATATCATTTCATAAAGTCTTAAATATTACCAACCCATGAAATTGCTTCTTTTTGACTGTGGATACAACATTTGGTACACTAACGTACATAGATATTTCATCGACAAACACGAACCATAAACGCATATCCCGAATTTGTTATTGGCTCTAAAACTATGCACCACCATCGCAGGATTTATGTTAAGCCAATCTATAAAAATTGTATGCAGATTGTCGGGATTTCGACCAACATCTGAGAAAGCACTTTGAAGAATATACTAACACTGTCATCCAAAAATTGTTGTTTTACCTTTGGCTATTATTTTCGTCCATTGTTTATATGTTTAAAAAGTCGCTCGCAATAGGGATCAATTTCTACTGCGGAATTGCGCTTATAAAACAGTGAAAACCCAGACAGACATGTTTTCACTGTAGGTATAATGGTTTAGTATGTGAGACCGTTTGTTTAAATAACAGATACATTTGTTAAGTTACTTTATGTTAAGCGGTGGTGTGTAGAGGCCAATACTTGCTTATAAAAAGCGCCCGCTTCACACCAGCAAGGCCCCTGATATCTGAACTTACAAACGACTCTCCATATTTAGCCATATTTATATGATATGAGAGTAGAAACACGAGATATGTCAACATGAGTTGTTTATAGGGTCGGATTATATGAAAAAAGTTTCGTATATTACCGTAACCCTTGTTGTACATCATATGGGGTGTCGCAACTATATATCCCTTTGATTGAATAGTTTTCGTTATCCGAGGTTTGTACTATGTACCTCTAGTTTGTATTAGCTTCTATTATCGGGATTACAGAGGATGGCAGTAATATACCGGTTGTATAAAATTATTTTCCACATAAACTTGATATGTTACATTATTCATTTATTGGGATTGGAAGATAGGCTTTCATTGCGATAATACTGATCTGAATGTCAGCGATTCAATCACGCTCTTGAAAGTTTTCATTCGCAACTTGGAGATAAGACCAGATTTTATTAATTAGACAACAGTGCAAAATATATACATATATACATTTATTCCCAGGATAACGCTAGGAAAATTTTGTACGAAAATGTGCCTGAATAGCTAGCAATTGTTTTAGTCGAAGAAAACTGAGTACTTATATTTATTTATTTAAAATGTATATCAGTACTTAAATCTTTTTTACAGAAGTTATTAATACCCTTGACGGATATCAAAGTTATAAATTGATGACATAAGTCTAGTGACCATTGTATGAAGCAATTTAGTTTGAAATAGATTTGCTATTTCAAAAATTACGTAATACTTTGAAACAAATTGTTTCCCGAAGGTTGACTCTATTGTTTTCATTTGTTTCATAACGTGGCTTTCAGTTCACGTTTCACACGTTTGAAAATGTATAATAGCGACATCAAACAATACTTTTCATGGCGACGTATAATATTATTGGATAACCCAGAGTCAAAATTAAGTACTACATTATATGCTACTCTAGTTTAAATATTTTTCAGAATATTGAAGTTTTAAATGAAACTCGTAAGTAGGTTTGTAACGTACTGGCGCTTTTTTGTAATAGCGGTACAAAAAAAAAATAATATTACAGGAAACGGATGAAGCTAGTGTAGTGACACAATTAGTTTTATACACACCCACAGATTCACAATAACATCCCCACTTATAAAAATAATTGTGACTTACAAGACAACTGATTAACTACAAAATATAAAATGCTGATAGCATTTGAAATTAAAAAAAAATACAAAAACCTTCTACTGTAATAATGACAATCCCATACTATTCATAAATTTATAATAATTCACATGACACAAACTCTTAGTTAATATATCAGCTGGCATATCAGCTGTAGGCACATATGATATTTCTACGAACTGATTAGCTAAACATTCTCTTATAAAATGATGGCAAACATCAATATGTTTTGTCCTTCGATGGTACAGAGGATTAGATGCCAACTTTTGTGAACTTTGATTATCACTTAACAATGTTATAGGGACATTTTCTAAGTTATTTTTATTTATTTCACATATAAATATTTTAAGATAAATTGCTTCCTTGCAGGCTTCAGACAAAGCCATGTATTCTGCCTCTGTACTGGACAAAGCAGTAGTTTTCTGTTTCCTACATTCATAAGATATAGCACTGCCAGACATTTAAAAAATAAATCCAATATAAGACCGTCTGTCAGCTGCACATGAAGCCCAATCAGAATCAACATATCCTATTATCTTACAATTATTATCATTTATATATTTTAATCCATAACACTTTGTTTTACTTAAATAGCCTAAAACACGTTTTAAATGTTTCCAATGTGTCTCATTGTAACAGTTATTATACTGACTTAGAAAACTAATGGCAAAAGCAATATCTGGTCGAGTCAAAACACTTAAATACATTAATGCACCAAGTAACTGTTGGTATGGATACTGAGAAGAGACCTTTTCAGCCTTTTCCAATTTTAAATTTTTCTTCATTGGAGTGTCAAAGCCTTTAAAATTATACATATTAAATCTTTTCAAAATTACATCAGTATAGTCTTTTTGATCCATAGTTACGGAATTGTTTCTCACAGTTACTTTCATTCCAAGACAGTTCTTGATTTTTCCCAAATCTTTTATATTAAATTTGGTTTTTAACTTAGCTTTTAGTTTTTCACAGGTATCCGTGCAGTTATAAAATACAAAAAAATCATCAACAAACAGAACAATGTCTTCTTTCTTCTTCTTTTGCCTGCCCTATTCCTATATTACTTGGGGTCGGCGCAGAATGTCTTTCGCTTCCATTCTCTCCTATCAGCCGTCATCTGATTATTCAATCCCTTATCATTCATGTCATCCTTCACACAATCCATCCATCTTTTCTTTGGTCTTCCTCTTGCTTTATATCCCTCAACTCTAATATTCATCACCTTTCTAGTCACATGCTTTTCATCCCTCCTCATAACATGCCCATACCACGCTAGACGATATCCTTTCAGCTTTTCTTGCACCTTTCAAACTTCCCCTAATACTCTAATATTTCCATCACATTTCATAAATAGACATGGTTCATACTGAGACTTAATGTAACCTAATTCTAGCAAAAGTATCTCAACTCTATGGTACCAAGCCCTGGCTGATTGCTTAAGTCCATATATTGCACGTTTGAGTTTAAGAACTTTATTTTCACAATTATGAAAGTTTGCATAATCTGGTATTTCCATAAAAATTGTCTCATTTAATAGACCATTCAGAAAAGCAGTAGGAACATCTAGATGAACAATATCTAGATTTAGATTAACACTTAGTGCAAATAATAATCTTAAAGAAGAGTACCTGAGCACTGGTGAAAAGGTTTCTTTGAAGTCAATTCCCTTTTTCTGGCTAAACTCTTTTGCTACCAATCTGGCTCCATACCGCAATTCACTGTCACTATTGAGCTTTCTTTTGAACACCCACTTACACTTCACAACAGTTTTGTTTACAGGTCTGTCCACAAGTTCCCACGCATCCCTATCACTGAATGACTGCAATTCTTCACTGATTGCACGCTGCCATTGTTCCTTTTCAGGTCCTTTTAAAACATCACTTGTGGTTATTTCTTCAGTGAAATCATCCATAACACATAAGTTTGCATATCCATAATAGTCAGGTTTTCTCCTAGCACGTTTACCCAATCTTTCAGTATCTTGCTGAAGTGAAATTGCTAATTTATCTTCTGATGATAATGATTCATAGTAGCTGTCCTCGGAATCATTAGAATCTTCTTCTGGTACATATGTTTTATCTTGTTCATCAAACTGATTGCTTTCCATATCTGAGATTGATTGAACATTTTCTGACTGAACCGTCCCCACTGAATCAAGCGTATCTGAATTCTTCTCTTCTACTATGATCTGTGACACCATGCTGTCATTTTCCTTTTCCATTATTATAACATCTCTTGCAACTGTCACTTTGTGTGTGGAGGGATCATACAGTCTAAATCCTTTGATATTGTCAGCATATCCAACAAGGATTAATTTCTTAGCTTTCTTGTCCCATTTTAGCCGTTTTTCCTTGGGCACATGTGACATAACTAAGCTGCCAAAGATTCTAATATGATTTACATCTGGCTTTTGATCTGTCCATAACTCGAATGGGGTTTTCTGATTTAGACCAGCTGCAGGTGATCTGTTTTTGAGGTATACAGCAGTGTGGACCGCCTCTGCCCATAGATGCTTTTCAAGTCCAGCATCAAATAACAAGCATCTTGCTTTTTGTTGTGGGGTATATGGGTTTGTTTTTTGGTGTACAATTCCACATTGTTTCATATAATTTTCCATTACAGCTGAACAAAATTCACCTCCATTGTCACTTCTTAAGATTTTTATTTTTCTTGATTTCTGATTCTCAACATAATTTTTGAATTGTTTGAAATATGTGAATGTTTCATCCTTGGACTTCAAAAAATACACAAAAGCCATTCGACTGTAGTCATCTACGAACAATAGGAAGTATCTGGCCATACCAAGTGACTTTGTTTCCATAGGCCCACACAGGTCTGCATTTACAAGCTTCAAAACCTCTTTGCTTCTTGACAAACTGCTAGGAAACGGTAATTTTGTCTGTTTCCCTTCACAACAAACTGTGCAGTTATTTCTGTCAAAAACTGCCTTATCTTGGAAATTCAAGCCCTTTACAGCACCATTTCTCATGGCCTTCAGATCATTCTGATTGATGTGGCCGAATCGCCTGTGCCAAGTCATAGAAGAAGTGACTGCCACCGCTGCTAACAATTTATTTGAATTTTCAATATTCAATTTGTACACACCATTCACTTGCTTGGCTTCTCCAATCAAATCATTTTTCTTGATAAAAATGTGGCACATATTTTCCTTGAATATAACTCTGTTACCACTAGATATTATCTTACTCACAGATAAAAGATTTGTAGTGAGGTTATGTATGCACAAAACATTGTTAACTTTTATGTTGTACTCAGAATCTCCAACACATGTGGTAATCTGAAGTTTTCCTGAACATAAAACCGGCACACTTTCTCTATTTGCTACCACAATATCTCGAGTTTCGGTATCATATGAGATATTTGTCAATAAATGTTTGTTTGTCTCTGAAATTAAATGAGTACTTGCGCCTGAATCCACATACCAATCTTTATCACTAAATTCACCAGTTAAGAATATTGCACTCAATGCATTCATCTGGTTTTCGTTCGAATTGTTGTTATATCGACATTGATTTTTATAATGTCCAGTTCTTTTACACTTATAACATTTTATGCTTTTAACCAGCCGGTTATCACGTCAGTGACAAGCCTGTCACTGACGTGATCGGCGCCATTTGCTTTTTCTTTACACATAGTCGTTTGACGCGGTTTTTGGCGGTATGCGCTTTTCATGTTTCTAGCAATAAAAGCGCCTTCTAATTTTGCCGCTTCAGGATCTGTACTCATATCCAATAATTTCGTCTTTATAACATCTGCACTGCTATTTGTCCCAGAATGTTCTATTGCCATGATCATTGGCGCGAACTTGTCTGGCAATCCGGCAAGTAAAAGCGATCCCACCCACTCGTCGTTAATTTCAAAGCCTGTTCCTTTAAGCTTTTGTGCCGTGTCCACTAACTGCGTCACGTAGCTCGTCATGGAGTCCGAATTTTCGAGACGAATGGAAATCAAGTGTCTGAGTAGACTGATTCGGCGGGTAAAATCAGAATCGTCGAATAACGATTTCAACTTGGTCCACAAGCCATGCACTGTACTTTCATTTTTAATGTGTACGTACAGAGATGGGTCAATTGTCATCACCATCTTCGCTTTACCTTTTCTGTCGTCTTGCTCACTTAATCCTTTGCTATTTCTTATATCGATGCCTTCTAGAACGAGAAAGTTTTCCACTGCGAACGCCCAATCATCTTAGTTCTCTCTTCCCTTTAACTTCGGGACGTTCACCGAATAATTTGCCGACATTATCACTGTGCTGTATAAAGACTGCAACAAACTTAAAACTTTGGGACTGGGCCCATAACCTATTGAAATTTTAAATGAAACTCGTAAGTAGGTTTGTAACTTATCACTGTGCTGTATAAAGACTGCAACAAACTTAAAACTTTGGGACTGGGCCCATAACCTATTGAAATTTTAAATGAAACTCGTAAGTAGGTTTGTAACTGGCGCTTTTTTGTAATAGCGGTACAAAAAAAAGTTACAGGAAACGGATGAAGCTAGTGTAGTGACACAATTAGTTTTATACACAACCACAGATTCACAATAACACAGAAAACCCACGCTGAAACGTTAGGACAAAAGTGTAGACCACTATATTAATATTAGTAGGTATGCTTCGATTCGTTGCAGTTTTCAGTAATAAGGGAACATTGACTACGGAGGTATTCGTCGCAGTTTTCATTAGTATGTTTACCGCTTAGCCTTGAGACGACGAGTTATTACGTGGAATGCAAGTTTCAAATAATGTATCAGATGTCTATTAAAATTAGTTTCAGCCCAGTCTAAAAAAGATTTTACTTCAAAACGACCGGTTGGCGCAGCGGGAGTGTAAGCGACTGCTACGCCGAAGGTCGCGGGTTCGATTCCCGCATAAGTCAAACATTTGTGTGCATGAACATGGATGTTTGTCTTGGTCTGGGTGTTTCTATGTATAATATGTATGTATTTACAAAAAAAAAAGTATATAAGTATGTTTATCCATTATCTAGTACCCATAGTACAAGCTCTGCTTAGTTTGGGACTAGATGGTGTTGTGTGAATGTAGTAGAATATTATATTATTATTTAGAAAAATGCTGTCCATGAGATGCACTGTAAACGTAGTAGTTTAAAGTTTACAAACCTGGAAAATTTGGCAGAAATTCGGTAAGCGAGCGGTTCAAGCACGAATAACATAGATCGTATAACCTGAATATATATACATATATTTTAGTGTTTATGTTAGTAGTTCACGTTACATACGTTTGTGTTGTAAACCGAAGAAGCTATTTATTTACATTTACGGTTTTGACGAAACTAGCTTTGAGCTAATTATTGAGACTAACGAAAACTTACTTGTGCATGCTTATAATTCTAGTAATAGGGCAGCGATAGCCGAGTGGATATACCAACAGACTGCCATGCAGAGGGTATCGGGTTCGGATCCACGGCGCGCACCAATGACTTTTTGGAGTTATGTGCGTATTGAATTGTTAATTATCGCTTGTCCCGTGCCTCGGAGAGCACGTTAAGCCGTCGGTCCCGGTTGTCATGAAGATCTTTGACAGTCGTTACAGGGCGCCAGTACCTTCTAAATAAACTGACACTAGTCTAAACCATGGAATATCGCTATCCCTTCGGGTTGCGGAGGGCAGACAGACAGTCGCTCCGTGGAAAAGCTAATATTCAGCCAAATCCGGTTAGACTAGAAAGCGGACCCCAGATTGAAAATGGGATAACTCTAAGAGGAGGATGACTTATAATTCTAGTAATATTTTTATTTGATTTTTATTTACCACAAAATACGTAAAGATTGTTTTTGGCTATGAGTTATTTAAAAAATGAATGCATCTAATAATAGCATATTGTATATAAATTCTACTTCTGAGTCGTATATAGCCGTATATCTTAGGTTATAAATATAACATAGGTAGAATTGATTCAAAGAGCGCCAAACTTTCACTAGATAAACTACGCACTAAATTAAATCCAAAAGGTTCCGTTGAAATCACAGAAACTGACGTTAAACATAATCAAACGCAACACGGAATCACAAACTTCATGATTTGTGTTTTCTTAGCAGACCCGCAGTATCAATGGGGTGTCGTGACAAAAATTCAAATAGCTCATCAGTCCTAAAACAACTGTAACTTGTGACTTGTTTAAACATTGCCCAAATCACTGGCCTGTCAGGAACGAGGGCGCTTTAGCAACGTATTCTTCTAGTGAATATAGTTAACTAGCTTATTATGTTCTGGAACAGACACTATACATTATGAATTTATTGGTACTAATAAATAAATAATTGTGTATACAACATCGTATAGTCCCCACCGTTATTCGCATTCATTAGCTTTTAATGTGGCCTGAGAACTTTTTATGTTTTGCAAATTCGCTGCCGCATTTTGTGTCCGACGCGTGGGACAGAATACTTGCATACTACTTACAACTCACGAATACGGGACATGTTAACTAAGAAAACCTGTATAAAACCTGCACAGGTTAGGCAAGCGATCCGTATGCAAACATGAAGACAAAAGTACCCAGATTGCCATTTCCTGTTTCATGGGTTTGATCTTTGACCTCAACATATTTAGTAAGTATGCCTGCTCTTGCAGAAATAAATCTGTGTAGTCACCCTATCGCACTGCCAGCGATCGAAAGTAATATCATTTTAAAGTTCCGACCCGAGTATTGTTTATTCTGGGGACGTCAAACTATTCCCTGTTTGTTATTTGTTAAACTTTGTCATATTTCGCTCGAGTACGGTCCGTATGTGAGTGAAGTGCGGTCGTTAAAATGTATCAAAGTACTTTTGTTGTACAGTTGAAAACATAGAATGATGAATGCCTTGTTTTTAGACTCGGGTGCTCCACGTTCCAATATAGAGGCGAGTTTCTATTTCTGCGGTTGGAGCACAGGTATATTGCAATAAATAAATAAATAAACTTTTAAAGACCATTTAAGTCAATGTCTCGATCAAAGTGTCTAGATACAAATAAGAGGTCATAAAAATGGGAAATTATGTTTCGTTAACTTTTCGTTTCGTCATGCCAACCGAATAGTTTAATCACTAAAGCTTCGGCACAGATTTTTCAGTAGGTGTGTTGCTACGCAAACTAGTAGTATAGTCTTCAAAACCAATAGAGACTGAACTATAAGAACCAATTATGATCGGTTAGATTTTATCGCCGTTGTGTTGCCCAGATCTTCAGGTCTTTACTGCTTTAAAATACTTTTATCGATCGTTAACCGTTATTCTTAAGAGCTGGCCGAGCTGGTGCAGCACTGTGAGGACCACGGCTGGCAGGTAATCATCTCGGCGGACGCAATGTGGGGAAGCCCCGACGCAAACAGACGAGGTGAGATCTTGACTGAATACATCTTTTCTACAAATCTATCTGTAGTTAACAACGGTTCGGAGCCCACCTTTGTTAGCTCCAGATATCAAACCATAGAAGACATAACGCTAGCATCGGATGGGGCCGCGGAACTTGTCACAAACTGGCATGTGTCCGCTGAGCCATCCTTTGCAGACCACAGACGAATCTGCTATGACATACGTGTGCAAGAGAACGTCCAACAACCTAGGCGCAACCCTCGCAGAACCAACATCGCGAAATACAAGACGCTTCTCGTATCACAGGTAGACAAATCCTATTTTAAGGACATGTCAACCAGCACTGACAACATAGAACATAACACCAACTTACTAACAGAATGTATACAAACAAGTTACCAGCAAGCCTGTGCACCCACACTCCCAAAGTCGTCTAGCAAAACCCAGTGGTGGGGAAGAGAACTAGAGGAACTCAGGCAAAACCTGAGGAAACTCTTTAACAGGGCTAAAAATACGAGAATGGAAGCAGACTGGCTCAAATACAAAGAAACCCAGTCACACTACAAGAAACGCATAAGATTCCGCAGAGACGAGTCCTGGCGGCGTTTCTGCAGAGGTATAAACACCACGAATGAAGCAGCCAGGGTGAAAAAGATCTTGTCTCAGGATAGCAACAAAACCCTTGGCGCCATTAAAAAGCAAGATGGAACCTACGCAACTACGGACGCTGAAATTAGCCAAGTGCTAATTGAAACTCACTTCCCAGGTTGTGAAGTAACCAATGACCGTCTGTGGGACGAGTCAGACTACAGACCACCGACCCAAACAGACTGGCTGGTAGCCGAAAATGTGGTCACCACAGACCGGCTGAAATGGGTAATAGACAGCTTCCAGGCATTCAAATCCGCAAGCCTGGATGAAATCATACCAGCATTCCTACAGTGGGGATGCACAACGATTGTGCCGCACCTGCTCGACATCTACAGGGCCTCAATAGCACACAGATACATACCTTGCAGGTGGAGGGAAGTTAAAGTCATATTGCTCCCAAAACCTGGCAAAACTGACTACTCACAAGCGAAAGCATATAGACCCATCAGCTTGACCTCCTTCTTATTGAAAACGCTGGAGAGACTTACGGACCGATACCTCCGTGAGGGCGCATTACTGCGCAATCCACTACACCCACATCAACACGCCTACAGAAGTGGCAGGTCTACTAGGCAACTGAATCGGCGCTGCATTCCGTTGTGGGAACCATTGAAACAGCGCTTACTAACAAGTTAATGACACTGGGGGCCTTCATTGACATAGAAGGTGCCTTCGACAAAACTAAGTTCAACAGTATCAGCCGGGCCCTCAAAAAGTTCGGAGTTGAGCAAACCCTTAGTGGCTGGATTGATCAACTGCTGAAACAGAGGGCAATACAATTCACGGTAAACTCCACCACAAGGGGCATAGTTGCAAAAGGCTGCCCTCAGGGAGGTGTACTCTCACCCCTGTTGTGGAACCAATGTTCCACAACAGGGGTGAGAGTACCACAATTGGTGGACGATCTGTTACGGAACTTAAACGACAGACGATTCTTCACGGTCGGCTATGCAGACGACATTACCATCCTGATCAAAGGTGACTCAGAAGACACGATCCGAAATCGGATGCAAGTAGCCATCAGGATCATGGAGAAATGGTGCAACCAACATGAACTGACGGTTAACCCTAACAAAACGGAGCTAGTACTTTTCACCAACAAAAGGAAAACCCATATGTGCAAAACACCAAAACTCTTTGGAACGGAGCTTACCCTATCGAATGAAGTCAAGTACTTGGGCGTAATACTTGACCATAAGCTAAACTGGGGCAAGCACATCAGCACAAAAACAACAAAAGCATGCACAATCTTCTGGCAATGTCGGAGAATCATAGGCAAAAAATGGGGTCTCAAACCATCAATTACCCTGTGGATCTACACTGCCATTATACGCCCCATGCTTACATATGGTGCAGTAGTGTGGTGGCCACGCACGCAACTAAGCACAATCACAAAAAAGCTACAGAGCCTTCTACGCCTAGCCTGCTTGGCCACAACAGGCTGCATGAAGAGCACCCCAACAGCCGCCTTGGAGATACTACTGGACCTAAGACCGCTGCACCTAATGATCCAGCAGGAAGCTGGCGCTGCAGCAATCCGTCTAGACAAGCTCGGGCTATGGAGAAAGGATGATCGAATTACCCACGCACGCCTAAAAGGGACCTTAATCAAAGAGATCCCGATGCTAGAGGCCGCTTGCGATCTCATCCCTAAAACTTTTGTCTTTGACAAAAAATATCGCATCCAATTGCAGGAGGAACACAAAGACAGCTCTGGTATACACAAAGTCAGAGTATACACAGACGGCTCAAAAACGAAGTATGGGACGGGTGCAGGCGTATTCTCCCATGACTTAAATATCAACATCTCAACATCCCTTGGCACCCATAACACCATATTCCAAGCCGAGTGTGCTGGGATAACAAGAGCCGCAACAGCAATCGCGTCTAGGAACGTAAGTGACCTGGCTATACGCATTATCACGGACAGTGCCTCTGTACTACAAGCTCTCGGCAGCAACTGCTTTAACAGCAGCCTCATCATGGAATGCCACCTAGAGCTGCAAAAGATTGCAGAGAAGAATCGGGTTACGCTGCAATGGATTAAAGGCCACAGAAACTCCGCAGGCAATGACGCCGCAGACCAACTGGCACGGCAAGGATCGGACACAATGATAATGGGACCCGAGCCGATTGTACCGATACCAGCAAGCCACGAAAAACAGTGGGCAAACATAAAAGAATGCAGACAAACAAAAGATGCTATCCCCTGCTTGAACAAGCGACTCTCACACAAGCTGCTGCATTCTAATAGAAAAACACTTAAGCATCTGACGGGCGTAATAACCGGCCGCAGTCCACTCAACAAGCACCTATTCAACATAGGCGTTACGGACAGCCCACTGTGCAGGGGCTGCATGGAAACCGAAGAAACACCCGCTCACGTCATTCTGCACTGTGCAAGTGTGAGCGATCAACGGGCAAAGCTACTGAACAGCCCCAGAACCATGAGTGAAGCTTTAAACGACACCAGCCAACTAATGGCTTTCTGGAAGGAACTAAGGTGGTATGAGTAGTCGGCGTCAATCAAGTCGCCACATACGCACAATGGCCCAAATAAGTGGCTAAGTGCGGAAAACCCACGACCAACTATAACTATAACCGTTATTCTTCCGCTATTATGCGGAAGAATAATAATATCCTAGGCTTCTTCACACACAGTCATGTATCAATATATATAAAAAAGAATTGCTGTTCGTTAGTCTCGCTAAAACTCGAGAACGGCTGAACGGATTTATCTTATTTTGGTTTTGAAATGTTTGTGGAGGTCTAGGGAAGGTTTAAAAGTTGAAAAAAATCGAATAATTGCCGGGAAAACTCTCAAAACAGCCCTTTTCTATTTCTTATACAAACGTTTTCTAAATAAAATGGAGAGTCAATTTGTAATTTATTACCGCTGCATAAAGTTCAAATTCGCGTGCGCGTTTATAAACTTCTTTGTTTGATGGCAGTTTTGACAGGTTTCCGGACCTGAAGTCTCAGTGCTGCCGCCCAGCGGGCTTCATATCAGAAGAAACCCATTGAGAATCCCTACTTAAATTATAAATTCGAAATTGTGTATGTATGTATGTTCCGTTTTCAGGCTAAAACGGCTGAACCAATTTTGTTGAATTTTAATAAAGAGATACATATATTGGACCATGGAGACGGACATAGGCTACCGTAAGTTGTAAAAATTAAACTGGGAGGGATTGTAGAGAGGGTAGAAGTTTGTACAGCACAAATTTACCTCTTGGAAGTAAGAACGCATGCGCTGATAATTGAGTGCTGCGCATATGCTATCGCATATCTATCAGTACTGTCACGTCATAAATAATGTCATATTGTGCACGTTGAATAAATTGTTCGCATATTTATACTAATATAATAAAGCGGAAGAGTTTGTTTGTTTGTTTGAACGCGCCAATCTCAGGAACTACCGGTCGAATCTGAAAAAATATTTTTGTATACGATAGCCCAGTTATTCCGGAAGGCTATAGGCTATATAACATAACGCTTAGACTCTTTGGGGCCGGGCAAAAGGCTAAAAAGGCTAAAAGATAATGTCGGCTAATCTCAGGAACTAGCAGTCGGATTTAAATTGTTATTGCCTATGATAGCCCAATTATTCCGAAAGGCTTATAGGCTATATAAAATTACGCCACAACTTTTAGGGGCCAGACAAAAATAATAAAATGGTCAAACGAGAAGGGGGAGGGTTGGGTCAAAGGCAAAAAAAGGCTAAACGAATAGGAAACAATCTATATGGGTATCGTTTTCGAGATTGTCGGGACGCTGATTAATAATATGAAATTTATTCAGTGATCAAGATGGTGGATGGGAAATCAAAGATGGCAGATAGGAACAATTTAAAAAATCAATATGGGCATCGTCTCTGATGATTTAAGGGATGGAGAATCCAAATACAACATCTATTTTGTGATCAAAGATGGCGGATGGGAAATTAAAAAAAAATCAATATTGGTATCCTCTCCGATGTTTAAAGGGATGGAGAATCCAAATACAACATCTATTTCGTGATCAAAGATGGCGGATAGGAAATCAAAGATGGCGGACGGGATTTTTTTTTAAAGTCGATAGATGGGTATCGTCTTCGATATTTTAAGGAATGGGGAATTCAAAAACACCATCTATTTCGTGATCAAAGATGGCGGATGGGATTTTTTTTTAAATCAATATGGGTATCGTCTCCGATGTTTAAAGGGATGGGGAATCCAAATACAACATCTATTTCGTCATTCAAGATGGCGGATGGGAAATCAAAGATGGCTGATGGAAAAAAAATTAAAAATCAATATGGGTATCGTCTCTGATCATTTAAGGGATGGTGAATCCCAATACAACATCTATTTCGTGATCAAAGATGCCGAACGGGATTTTTTTTTAAAGTCAATATGGGTATCGTCTCCGATATTTTAAGGAATGGGGAATTCTATATTATATAAAAATGTATGTTTGTTTGTTCATCATTTATAGACTCTGAAATGATAAGAGATTAAGCGCTAAGTCAATGGTAACTTTGGAAAAGGGACTTGGAAAAAGGGAATTAAATAAAAACTCCTAAAAAGGCGATACGGAGTTCGCTGGGTCAGCTTGTAAATAATATATAAATGAGACTCTAGATAAATGATAATCATACTTATATGTTATCTATATGATATGATTAAGCTGAAAAGGTTGTTCGATTGGTTAAACGAGTTAATCCCAGGCACAACTCGATTAGGATAATTAATTATTTTTGTTTTGCGTCGTAGCGTCACGCCTTTATCCCTGGGAAAGGATTGGCAGAGGGGGAGGGAGGTATCGTGGCGTAGTAGTATCTCAATATATAATCTCAGCTAGCGTGTTATGTATACGTGTTCTAGACATACAAACACAGAACAGATAGTAGAGCTCATCACACGAAGATTTGTTCTTGGCGGGAACTGAACCTCCAACGGCCGCCTCAGCAACCACTGGCTGTCGGCTTCTAACCACTAGACCAACAGACCAGTCATACATCATAGTTATTAAAGCTGAATCAATTCTAGTGACGGTTAGTCTAGAGTCTAGATTAGTCAATACATTCAATGTTTGTCATTTAACGCATACATTTTTCATACGTAAACATGACCTGAAAGAGAATAACAGTTATCACTTTTGTCTAGACTACAGTAATCAACAAAATAGTAAACACACACAATCGTTGGTTTGTCGTTAATGTAAATATAATATTATGAGTAAAATTGTAGGTACTTTGACCTAACGTCACTTTTATATTTACAAATGAGCAGCTTTTCACAAAAGAAAAGGTGAAAAGAATAAAAACGTCTTGTTTTAAACACTGCTGCTCCAATATTATAATAAGTTAGTATTTTAACTAAAGCTTGAACGCTCAAATAGGCGAAACAACTTTCGTTTTTGTGTAATTTGCGTATTGTTATTTTTACATCGAGTTTTCGTAGCAACGTACGCGGTCTACGAAGGTCTACCAGAGCAATAGCCGCCGGCTTCTATTAAAGGACTGAATGTAGAATTCATTGTAGTTTCTTAGTTTAGATAGTAAGTACTATTCAGACTGTACATTTTAATTGAAGCTTATTAATGTGTATAAAGTACTCGCTCTAGCCATGCCAGGGTTAACTTTTCTTCAAACGTAAAATGGTGATTCCGAAATACAGTCGTAAAGCTGAGTACGAAACCAGCTTTAATCAAACTATGCTAAAGAAATTTCAGTATAATTGATATTAAAGTACGTTTATACAAATCTTATCGTGATATTGGTTTCTGAGATTACATATAAACTGAATGATCTAGCAACTGCATTTACAATATACACATTTACAATTTTCAGTTTCAACTACAGGAAGACATGATAATAATAATTATCTTTTGCTTCTATCAACAGTTGTTAAATGAAAATAGCCTATGCAAACAAAGGCGAAAACAGGGAATGGTCCTGAAGCTGTTTTTGCCGTTATATAAATATCCATATATTTGCACATTAAAATAAAGTAATCAATAACCTTTAATTAGCACTCCTCTGAAATTATAAGAAATTGATACGTGGAATCGTAATATTGCAAACAAATGTTCTATTTCATTTAAATAAATCTGAGTTACAAACTATGTGTATATAATTGTTGACGTGGTATGTGCACTAGACGTTACTATTCTAATTAGAAACATTTTTGTTAATAGCTATATACTTATAAATGTATTTTTTATAGATATACTAGCTGACCCAGCGAACTTCGTATCGCCTTTTTAAGAGTTTTTATTTAATTCCCTTTTTTTCAAGCCCCTTTTCCAAAGTTACCATTGACTTAGCGCTTAATCTCTTATCATTTCCGAGTCGATAAATGATGAACAAACAAACATAGATTTTTATATACCAAATATTGAATTCCCCATTCCTTAAAATATCGGAGACGATACCCATATCGACTTAAAAAAAAATCCCGTCCGCCATCTTTGATTTCCAATCCGCCATCTTTGATCACGAAATAGATGTTGTATTTGGATTCACCATGCCTTAAATCATCAGAGACGATACCCATATTGATTTTTTAATTTTTTTCCATCCGCCATCTTTGATTTCCCATCCACCATCTTGAATCACGAAATAGGTTTTGTATTTGGATTCCCCATCCCTTTAAACATCGGAGACGATACTCATATTATTTTTTTTTAATTTCCCAACCGCCATCTTTGATCACAAAATAGATGGTGTTTTTGAATTCCCCATTCCTTAAAATATCGGAGACGATACCCATATCGACTTTAATAAAAATCCCGTCCGCCGTCTTTGATTTCTTATCCGCCATCTTTGATCACGAAATAGATGTTGTATTTGGATTCTCTATCCCTTAAATCATCAGAGACGATACCCATATTGATTTTTTAAATTTTTCCCATCCGCCATCTTTGATTTCCCATCCACCATTTTGAATCACGAAACAGATGTTGTATTTGGATTCCCCATCCCTTTTTACATCGCAGACGATACCAATATTGACTTTTTTTAAATTTTCCCATCCGCCATCTTTGATTTCCCATCCGCCATCTTTGATCACGAAATAGATGTCGTATTTCGATTCCCTACCCCTTAAAGTATCGAAGGCGATATCTATATTGATTTTTAAATTTTTTACATCCGCCATCTTTGATTTCCCGTCCGCCATCTTGGATCACTAAATAAATTTCATATTATTAATCAGCGTCCCGAAAATCTCGAAAACGATACCCATATAGATTGTTTCCTATTCGTTTAGCCTCTTTTTGCCTTTGACCCAACCCTCCCCCTTCTCGTGTGACTATTTTATTATTTTTGTCCAGCCCCTAAAAGTTGTGGCGTAATTTTATATAGCCCATAGCCTTTCGGAATAATTGGGCTATCATAAGCATAACAATTTTTTAAATCCAACTGCTAGTTCCTGAGTTTAGCCGACATTATCTTTAAGCCTTTTTAGCCTTTTGACCGGCCTCAAAGGGTCGATGCGTTATGGTATATAGCCTATTGCCTTCCAGAATAACTGGGCTATCGTATATAAAAATATTTTTTCAGATCCGACTGGTAGGTTCTGAGATTAGCGCGTTTAAACAAACAAAGAAACACTCTTCCGCTTTATTATATTATAGTATAGATAGATATTCGGGGTAACACAAATCTCCTTTATTGGGCGGATACTATATAACTGTAAAAAGTATTTACACATACAAACTACTTAGTACAAAGCAAACTTGGGCCAATATCATAGAGCCAATATGGCGACTGTGATTTGTCTGTCAGAACCATTAGAATTTAACAAAATACTCGACAATCCGAATTTTGCGGATATATGTTGTCGACTCGAAATCTTTATTTTTTAATGTTTTATTATTCAGGTAAGGTTTCGATGTACTCCTTGACGAAATTATTAATATAAGATTATCGACATCTGTAAGAATCTTTTGGAGTTAACAGATAAGTGTGACTGTCAATTAATTATAAACCAATAATTTGCAATAAAATAAAATTGCGACTATAATTAAAGATATAAGCTATCCTATCTCTCAAGTTGGACCAGACTGCTCACGGTGTGCCAATTTAATTTAAAATCGGTTAAGTAGTTTAGGAATCCATCGCGAACAAACATCGTGACAGGAGATTTATATATATTAAGAATAGCGATTTCTCTATGCATAAACCCAAACAAAGTAAATGATAATTTGATGAAATTACCATTTACTGTCAGGCGAAAATCCGACACGGCTGCGTCAGCAATACAAAAATATATGGATCCGACAACATGATCTAATTTCTGAGGACGTCGAGCAGAAAGGAAACACTTCAGAGTAAAACGAACGTTACTTAAATTAGCTACTTTTGTGAAGAGGTCAATGATAGTACTTTTGATTCTATTCAGTATCAAAGTATTTCTCCAACTTCGATGTTCTGTTCAATTTGATGCAGAAATTTGTAAAGTCAACAAAGATTCCAATCGGTAGATACGTATCTATTGACCTAAAATGTTTTGTTTCATTTTGTATATTCTTGTTGTCTGCCAAGACTTTCTTTAGGAATTTAAAGTATACAATGGAAAATAATATTTAATGATTCAAAAACGTAATTTAAAATTGGACAATATCACATAGCAACAATTGTCTACTTATTTGATACGTGAAGAAATGTAAAACGTGATAACTAAGACATTAAGTCCACCTTTATACCTTACATGTGTATATAAAGATAATGCGTCATACTCGTGAACGGGTGCGTCATACTCGTGAACGGGTGCTACTTGCGATGACTGGTCGATGACGGTCTTGCGGGCTGGTATTAGCTTTTAATATTTAACTGCATCATTTCCATCATGGTTCTGATCACTTTCGCGGATTGCCTGCATTATTAGGTATATATAATGTAAGTGGATGCTCCTGTTTCACCATGTCTATTCTGAGGAGGCTAACCAAAAGTATTATGCTTGAGTATTATGATGTACAGTAAATATATACAAGTGATATAGAAGGTGTAACAGTTGCAGCACCTTACAAAATGTAAATTGTGTATTATGCAAAACCTGGCGATGAAAAAGAGTGACCGTGAGTTTTATTGCCCGTTCTTTCTCATGGTTCTACCTATTGCTTTGCGAACGTGGCAGTAAATGTAAATGTAGAAGCATACAGTAATAATGTTTTAAATTTGAGTATAAGTAATTATTTTATAAATGTATTATTTTGACTTTCATAAGCGTCACATTGTGACTCAAATGATTAAAGGATTTTGAATTTGAATTTAATAAATAAATAAATAACTGTGTATTTATTTTTACTGTGCAGAATGGAAGTTTTTAATTTGACATAGATAGTTAAAATTTCTATGGACAAGATTTTATTTAATGGTCGTTATTTGACCACTGAAATTATATAAAGGCTATGTGTGTATCTTGTATGACGAACTGTTAATATATTGTTTCCTTTGCTTGTATTCACAAGGGCGGTCTTGACACTGTTGGTTTAATGGGCGCTTGTTACAAACGCTTTTTTTGGGATCGAACCTTTAGGGGAGTTTTAGCCATAAGACAAGAAGAACCTAAACTTTGCTAAAGTGTCAGGATTTCTGTGATTCTACAAGCAGCTCTCCAAACCACAAAAACAGCGTAAATTTGTTACTAAACCTTGAAAACTATTATGGCAAATTGTGAATTGAACTAATTAAGCCAATCACAAATTGCACCAATAAACACGGCTTTAAAGTAATTCGTTTTCGTTCATTTCATTTCACGGCTTTGACAATTATAATTATTATTTTATATTTACTTTTACGTAATTTACGTACATACGTAAAAGTATGTACATTTTGGAAACCCAATATTAACTTAGTTAGGCAGGTTAAGCATTCCTTTTAATACACGAGGAATATTATTGTAATTTTGTAGGACATTAAGAAGAGTGCTCTTACAGAATACATAATTAAACTATACCGTTAGCATCCATCATTTGGAATCTAACGTGTTCAGTAATTTCCCAATATTGATTAGTCAAATGAGTGTACATGTGTGATTGTTATGTCGCTCACAACCAATTTTATTCTTCCGGGCGAAAAACACTCATATGTTTGAGAGTAAAAGAGGAACGTTTCTCGTATCCGATATAAGTGTATATAAGTGCTTATTTTTTATCACTGACCTTTTGCAAGGGCCACAGCTTCATCTATTTATAAATCAAATTATTTGAATTACACATTGATGTTTGCTTGTTAACTCACCTTTTATCTTTAGACTATGTATCGAAAACATATCATTAATAGTCGTAGAACAAAAAAACTTTATAAAGTAATGACACTAACAAAAATGTTGTCTTATTATTGTATTGAAATTTAGTAAAACGTTTACAACATTTTCTCTACCTTAATATTTTGCAAGAGTCCATTATATTTTATTGAACAAAGACTAAAGATCTGATAAGATTGAGGGAAGCTGTTGGATGCGGGCGGCTCAAAATCGGTCAGTGTGTAGAACCTTGTCCAGCAGTGGACGTCTCTAGGCTGACATGATGAACAAAGATTTTCTATTTATATTCATTATATGAAATGATTATATAGAAAATTGTGTATTTTGTTGCACCACATTAGGTGAATCACACTAGCCATGTGAGTTACAAGACTTCACATATCTGTCGGAAGAGCCTTACACATACATGTTTACTCACTATGTTCTTGTTTTTACGAGCTCTCTGCATAGTTGGCCTCTCTACCAAGCTTTCATAGCTGGCACTTGTCACCCGTTTCCTTATTTATATAATATCAACTGTTTTGGATTCATAATAAATATATTAATATTTATGTAATACGTTAATATCGCGTAATTATTTGAAATTAAAGGTGTGTACCTTACATTTACCTCGATGTTTCGGGATGGGTTACAAGATGTCCTGCGGCGCCTTCTCCAAGTAGTGCAGGTTTCGGCACCTAGCCTCACTTGGTCTTCGCAACTATTTTTGTTATCATAATACATAGGTGTTGTTTTTGTTTGCATATTAAATTTGTCTTTCGGTCTAAAGTATTTCATACTTTAAAGTACGTGTAATCGTTTTATCGATGATGGTATTTAATACACGCAATAGCGCTAGCAAATACTTAAAATATTTTCTCACTCTTTATTTTTAAAATGGAGATGCCAATAGCCCGAGGGGATAGTGATTGTCTGGGTGTGAAATTGAATTCTGAGCATTGCATAACTGACCTTGTAGCTGACGTATACACTCTAGCTGTTTATTTGTCAGGATTAACAATGATAGTAATACACTTTAGTCCAAGAAGCCGGTGATTTTATTAAATAAAATGGCAATACCTAGATTCTCTGTTATATGCTAATCAACATTAGTCCACACTTCCAGCTAGATAGATGTATTATTTTGAAATATTAATGAAAATGTATTTCACCCGTAATTATTACACAAAAAAGAACGCATATTTTATCTAAATATAACCATTCTCGTGTCGAGCACGTAAAAGTTTTCCTTAATACATAAGAACAACACAGTATTTACAACTCCGTTATAAAATAATAACGAAAAATGAAAAAGAAACATCAAAAAGGAAAAGGAAATCGCACGCACCGTATTAAGATAAAACTCAGACAGGTAAAAGGTACACAAAATGAGCCCGCATTGTATTAAAATTAAAGATACTTGTATCAATGTTATTCATAATATTGTCTTATGTTTACTTCAATGTTACAATATGGAATTAAGGTGGTCCGTCTTCCAGAACATTCGTTTGCTATGTAATAATGCACGTTTACTGTAGTGGTTTAAGCGGCCTCCTCGCCGTACAGCACTGCGTCGAGTATTGTAGGTTCGTTCCATAAATAGACAATATTTTGTGTCATTAACAATTGTTGTCGATTCTAGGTATTGTCTGAAATCACGTCTGTGCGGTGCAAACAAGAATAAGCTCATCAGCTAGTGAGGCACTATTGTATAATTTTCTCAAAGTCAAATACTGGTGCTGCATTACACGCTAATTCATATTTGCAACTTACGTCAAACAGCACCGCTTGTGCTATAGTAACCAGTCAACTGATAACCAAAATATTAAAACATATTCTCAAGTGCAGTTTTGTAGATGTTATCGTGATGTACCTATTGATCTGTCTGTTATCTCAATGGATGTACCTACATATTTTGGTTTTAGAGTGATCATGACACCGTTTATAGTAGAAAAATACTGAAAATATTTACTTATAAGTTAAAAAATAATTGCTATAAAATTAAAAAATAACGGGATCTGTAAAAATACGTTAATTTCAATATTAATTTGCATTCTTGTTTATTTATGTTAGCGAGACAGATATACACAAACACATACATGTTTGTTCCCATTATCTTGTAAAATTATACTACGCAGAGTACAGTTGTTTACGAGATGTTATCAACAAACGATGTGTTCATCATCATCAACACACGATTGTCCCAATGCATCTTAGAATGAGAAGGGTTAAGGATATCCGTCACACTGGTCAGTTGCGGGTTATCAGGCATCCCTTTTCAACAAATGACCTCGTCCCTCTTATTTTCTTCAGACTGAAACAAACGCATTTGTCTGGTTGCTAAAGGATGTTTGTGTTACGAATGAAAGCCGAAATATGTTACGTATGTCAATTTTAACGCTAGCTATGCCAAACATGGGATAGTATATTAAGGCAAGCGATAACGCCAAGAAAAAATTGAAATTGCTTATAAAATCAACGAAAATATACTTTTAACGTTAGCAATATTGTAAATATTTCATTTAAAGGAACAACTATATAATATGTCATAAATTAAAGTGAGGGTATTAATTTATCAAGTCTGAAGCTTTCTTAATTGTAGTAAAACCCCTCGCAGAACTCGATTTCTACGACAAAATACCAGACATCTATGATTACTGACTTTTGCCGTCAGGAATTTTCAGTTCTTATGGCCCATCATGAATGACGTAAACACACGCCGGGGTTCACAAAACGCATCCATCAGCAGCTTTCAGTCGGTAAGTACTCGTATTACTGCGTCAACAGCCACACGAAACGCATACAACGCAATATGTGTTACAGCTGTCCCGAGTGCAAAGCTGGTAAAGCTATCAACGGATAATCGTGTAGCCCTTTATGCGTGCCCACGTGGTGTCGATATCGTTATCTATACTAATTATAATAAAGCGGAAGAGTTTGTTTGTTTGTTTGTTTGTTTGAACGCGCTAATCTCAGGAACTACCGGTCGGATCTGAAAAATTCTTTTTGTATACGATAGCCCAGTTACTCTGGAAGCCTATAGGCTATATAACATAACGCTTCGACCCTTTGGAGCCGGGTAAAAGGCTAAAAAGGCTAAAAGATAATGTCGGCTAATCTCAGGAACTAGAAGTCGGATTTAAAAAATTGTTATTTCCTATGATAGCCCAATTATTCCAAAAGGCTATATATAGGCTATATAAAATTACGCCACAACTTTTAGGGGCGAACAATGGTCAAACGAGAAGGGGGAGAGTTGGGTCAAAGGCAAAAAAAGGCTAAACGAATGGGATACAATCTATATGGGTATCGTTTTCGAGATTTTCGGGACGCTGATTAATAATATGAAATTTATTTAGTGATCCAAGATGGCGGACGGGAAATCAAAGATGGTGGATGAGAAAATTTTGATAATCAATATGGGTATCGCCTTCGATATTTTAAGGGGTGGGGAATCGAAATACAACATCTATTTCGTGATCAAAGATTGCGGATGGGAAATCAAAGATGGCGGATGGAAAAATTAAAAAAAATCAATATTGGTATCGTCTGCGATGTTAAAAGGGACGGGAAATCCAAATACAACACCTGTTTCGTGATTCAAGATGGTGGATGGGAAATCAAAGATGGCGGATGGGAAAAAATTTAAAAATCAATATGGATATTGTCTCTGATGATATAAGGGATGGAAAATCCAAATACAACATCTATTTCGTGATCAAAGATGGCGGATAGGAAATCAAAGATGGCGGACGGGATTTTTTTCAAAGTTGATATGGGTATCGTCTCCGATATTTTAAGGAATGGGGCATTCAAAAACACCATCTATTTCGTGATCAAAGATGGCGGATGGGATTTTTTTTCAAAATCAATATGGGTATCGTCTCCGATGTTTAAAGGGATGGGGAATCCAAATACAACATCTATTTCTTGATTCAAGATGGCGGATGGGATTTTTTTTTAAAGTCGACATGGGTACCGTCTCCGATATTTTAAGGAATGGGGAATTTAATATTATATAAAAATCTATTTTTGTTGGTTCATCATTTATAGACTCTGAAATGATAAGAGATTAAGCGCTAAGTCAATGATAACTTTGGAAAAGGGTCTTAGAAAAAAGGGAATGAAATAAAAACTCTTAAAAGGCGATACGGAGTTCGCTGGGTCAGCAAGTTAAAAATAAAGATTCATGCGTACATTTTGTAGGTGACAATGCATATTGTCAGTAGGATTCAAGAACCGCCTTAGTTCTACGAATCACCATCCTCCTAGCATTATCCCAGTTGTAGCCCGGGTTTCGCTTTGCTGGGTTCTAACCGAATTTGAATGAATATTTTTCCACAGTGCGACTGCCTGTCTGACCTCTGTTACCCAAAGGAATAGCGATATTCCATGGTTTAGACTAATGTCAGTTTATTCAGAGGTAGTGAATCCAAAAGATCTTCAAACTACCGGAACTGACGTCTTATGAAGATTTAACATGCTCTCTTTATTTTTATTTGATATGTATAATATATTTCTTTATCTTCATTCTGTCTGAGACACGCGAAAATTTACAATTAAATACGCACATAACTTCAAAAATATAGTGATGCGCCTTTCATTTGAACCCGATTACCTCTGCATGGCAGTCTGTTGGTATATCTACTAGGCCATCGCTTAGTTATACAAATAATTGTCTCATTTTAACTTGTTAAAGATATCCGGCGCGGGCAGGTTGGATCTGTATAAAATATATAAAATGTTCCATCAATATGACTCAACAATCTGCATACAAAGCAAGATTGGCTTTGAATGTGTCCTGTCTCCACGGCCGTCGTATGACGAGGACCGTTCCCGTTCGCATGAAGCCCACTCAAGTGTTCACGTTCTTAGTGCAATTGTAAGCCTGAATTACACCTTCTAATGTACATCAAATCATATTTCGAAATAAATTAAGGTACCCAATGTTTTCAAACCGAGATTATGTTACTCATAATTAACCACAATAATATGTAGATGTGATTAAAACAGTCAGAAAAAAAAACAATAACTTGGCATTGCAGAGTATAAAAATGTAAATCTTTGCAATACCAACCGAGCAATGGTAAGCCATTGCCAACTTTGTTTTACTTGATCCAGTTAAAAAAATAAGTAGTTAGCAAAAGTTTTATCTAGTTAGTAGTTGTAAAACTTGAATAGATTTGTTTATAAATAAAATAATAGTGTAGTCTTATGCGCGTTCACAAATAAAAAAAAGTAACTGGCTGATCCCAGTTTATAATAATTATATCCATTGATTTAGAAATTAGAGATACATATTTCGTATGGAGCTTATGGCAATGTCAGCCGTTCAATCTCGAAAGTTTGGATTGGATCGGTTATTAATTTCGGCCGTGAGTCTGCTAAATATTTGGATAGATCGAACCTGATCGCACCCTAAGAATAAACAATTAAAGTAAATTTTGGTTTCAAAGCAAATAGCCTCAACCATCTGCAAGTTCATGACCTTGTAAATACATAGTTCTGTTGCACGTCTTTCTATATTATCAATCTTACTTCCAGCTTCCACGGCTTTAGGTCTTTAGACGTAAATGCTCAGTAGCGAACATTTATTGGCTGTTTTATATTATCTTTAATTTAAATTTATCTGCTATGGTAGTCATTACGGCGGACAGTAAAAATTGTGACAACAGGATATGGAGGTCAGACAAAAGGCGATTATTTAAGGAGCCTCTCGATATGGCCTGTTTTGGTCATAAACGTGGGAATCGTAAAATGTAAACGAAGAGATGTTTTCACTTGTCAAATTTACAGGTACCTACCATAATAAGTATCGTAAGATAAGAGTAAATGTACTTAAATTGATACAAAACTGAGATTTACAGTTTTGTGTACTGTTCCAAATATAATTACTTGGTACAGTACACATATATTTGTAGAATCATTGTGACGTTGAAAGTGTCCATGTTTCGTTACGATCAAAAGAATTTGGTGACTTTTGGACGATATTTATAATGTCTGTAAAACACAGGCTGCATACATACTAAATAATAGATTTTATCAAAATAAAGGAATATCCTTGTATCGTATAGGCACCAAACTCACAACTTTGGACGCGACACATATGCTACTCAAGGTGCACTTTCGAGAAAATGGCATAAGTTTCCGAGTTGTTGAGAAGTTTACCTTTAATCATAAAGTTTAAGCAGTAACCATAGATTTCCAGAAGATATGTCCTCACTGCGTGATAGTTTGTGTTGAGAAACATAACATTTTGACCGATGGCAAAGGACCGCCGCCACGGACAATAAAAATATATTAAAGTGCTTGGCAAACGTCAGTGTCTATTTTGTTGATTGTTTTGATTGTTTTTGATATTATATTTTAGCAATAAGTTTATTTTTAGTGAATTGTATAATTCATATCGTATAACGGTGGCAAAAGCGATGAGGAGGTAAGTGCCAGTCAACTTTACACACCGACTACCCTGGTGCGCTGCCCCATCTGTCCCCAAGCACGTTTGTTCAAAGGTGAGCGGGGCCTCAAAGTACATTTAGGAAAAATTCACAAAAACCAAAATGTACTTTCCGGCCCCACTACTTCCACCAGTACTACACAGAACAATCCCACAGACGCCCCTAAAATTCCCTTTTGGCAGTATTTAAGTCAGCTAAAAAATTCCATTCCGATCCTGAAGAGAATTCCCCGTGGTGCGAGGCCTTCGGTGGCTCAAAACCTAGCACATTGCATAGGCCTTGTCATCCGGGAGAATTCTATTACGGCTTGGGAACAGCTACTCACTTTCCCTTGTAGAATTCTACATGCTCAAGGAGACCGGCTTACAAAAAAAACTTTAACAACAAAAATTAAAGAAAACTGCAATATTTCGGCATCAAAATTAGATTACCATCCTCCCAAAACTCACCGCAACAGCACCATCTTCCATCATGTAGAGTCGAAACTAAGGGAAGGTGACATCAGGGGAGCGTCCAGGCTCTTATTCAGTAGCGATGTGGTGGCGCCTTGCTCTGCCGACACACTCGCAAGTCTGCAGAGCAAGCATCCAGCGCCAGGGGATAACCTCTCCTTTCCTGAGCCACCTAGCGCTGACTCGGGCTTTCTCAGCATTACAGCCAAGGACGTGGTTGGTGCCGTTGGCTCCTTCCAGAGCGGGTCTGCTGGTGGTCTCGACGGCTTGACACCACAACATCTTAAGGATCTTGTGTGTTCAAGCGCCGGGGCGGCCGGCGACTCGCTTTTGAGTGGGCTAACGGCATTAACTAATCTCATGCTCTCCGGCAATGTGAACGATGCCATCGTCGACGTTTTGTATGGCGCTAATCTGTGCGCCTTACGAAAGCGGGTTGGTGGCATTCGTCCCATTGCCGTGGGGTGCACGTACAGGCGTATGGCAGCTAAAATATGCTGTCGCCATTTTAACACCAGCTTTTCTTATAAATTTCAGCCACAACGAGGCTGCTGTACATGCCTTGTCAACGTACCTTGACTGTAATGGAGGTGAGGTTATCTTGAAGGTTGACCTAAAGAATGCCTTTAACTCAGTCAATAGAGACACCTTGTTGACACAAGTTACATTGGAAACACCCCAAATCTACAATTTTCTTTGGCAATGTTATAGACACCCTTCTAAATTAATATACAAGGAACATCTTTTAGAATCTGCCGGTGGTTGTCAACAAGGTGACCCTCTTGGACCACTAATTTTTAGTTTGGCCATCCATCCAGTCATAAACCAACTAAATTCAAAATTTAACATCTGGTACCTCGATGATGGAACCCTGGGAGGTGACGTAAACACTGTATATCAAGATCTGGCATTCCTGAAATCGAAATTTTTATCCATAGGCTTAGAGTTGAATACAAGCAAATGCGAAATTTTTATTAATGACAATTTAGATAAATCCTCTATTCTTTCAAAATTCCAATATCTGGCACCCAATATCACCCAAGTTGAAAAAAGTTCTCTTCGCCTCCTGGGGTCCCCAATTTTAGACGACGGTTTTGATTCCTTTATACAGGAAAAAATTCAAAATTTTAATGATGTTTCAGACAGGCTACTCAAAATTAATATACATTCGGCTTTTACTATTATTCGGTATTGTCTTTTTGTCCCTAAATTTACACACGCGTTACGGTCTTCACCTTTTTGGAAAAATCCGACTCCACTCATTCAAATTGACAAAATTATACAGAATACCCTAAGTAAAATTTTGAATGTGGCTCTGAACGACCGAGTGTGGCAACAGGCGTCCTTACCTGTGCGCTTAGGCGGCCTCGGCGTTCGCAAAATTTCTGACGTAAGCCTGCCAGCGTTCTTGTCATCGGTCCACAGCACTGCAGAATTGACCAGGAAAATCTTAGCACCTACACTGGTTGATTCTGAGGTGCCGTGTAAGGCCGATGCCATGAACGCTTGGAGAAATTCTTGTCCAGGAACTGAGTTACCCCGAAACTTGTTCTCGCAGAGGCAATGGGGTGGGCCGCTTTGCAGCGTGGTACGAGAAAAACTCCTCAATACATCGGCCAACGCTGCGGAGCGTGCTCGCCTGTTGGCTGTGGGAGAATGGGAATCGGGCCTCTGGCTTCAGGCACTGCCATCGTCCAATATAGGTACCATGTTGGACGATACAACCTTCCGCTTCGCCACTTGCCTCCGTTTAGGCGCGTCATGTGTCTCTCCGCATCGCTGTCACTGCGGAGAGGCTGTCGATAGCCTTGGTCACCATGGTCTGTCATGCAGCAGGAGCGTGGGTCGTATTTCACGACACGCCAACCTCAACGACATTCTGCGGCGTGCTCTTGTCACCGCTGGCGTTCCAGCCCAACTTGAACCTCAGGGCTTGGCACGCGACGATGGCAAGAGACCGGACGGGATGTCTTTACTGCCGTGGAAGCTGGGTAGGCCTTTGGTATGGGACGCGACATGTGTCGATACCCTTGCGCCATCCTATCTTTCCAGCACAGCAGGTTGTGCGGGCGCTGCTGCTGCTTCAGCAGAGACCCTCAAACGGCGCAAATACGTCAATCTTGTAGGAGAGTATGTATTTGAGCCGTTTGGGGTCGAAACCTTGGGGCCATGGGGTCCAAGTGCGAGATCCCTTTTTAGGGATCTCGCAAAGAGACTGATCGACGCCTCGGGTGACCAGAGGGCTGGCATGTATTTAGCACAAAAGATAAGCATTGCTATACAACGAGGCAATGCCCCCTTCTGGGCACGCTTCCGATTGACTGCGATGCGGATGACTTCCATGACGCCTTCTAAATTTAATTTTAATTTCTTTTATTTTTCGTATTGTATATATTAAATAGGCTTATTTTAATTTTAGGACATAATTAAGCTGCTTTTTATATAATTGTTGATTTTGTTTGGAAAATAAACCTTAAGTTTGGAGATTAGTTCTTATACGAAAAAATAAAAATGTAATAGTTGATTTTGTTTGGAAAATAAATATATATATAGACATTTTGACATAATAGCTACTGGCGATGTGTCACCACGTCATATTCACATGTGTGGTGTATTAACTGAACATCATCATCGTACAGAATTTATTGTAGTCCACTGCTGGACAAGGCTTCTCCTAATTTGCGCCACGATACATCTGATTAACTGCTACGTGAACTCATATCATGGTTATCACAGTAATAACTTTGATGCTCCTACACACTGGATGACAATGGAAAACTTCAGCCAAAATACAGTGTTATTTATTGTATTTTTATTAATGTATGAGCTGGAGTACAATTTGATTTAAATAATTTTGAAATTTATTTTGTTTACATTGGAATGTAAATTGTTTGTTTCATTTTATAGTTATGTACATTTTATTTGGCAATTCGTGTTGGTTTATTTGTATTCACTCTATTTGGTAAAATATGTAATTAACATGGTAATAAGCAATACACGATAATAGGAGAATCCATCCCTAGAAATAATTTTATGAATTAAAATGTTACCTACTTCGCAAAACTTCGTTTTGTGTTCGTTGATAGAATAATGATGTCCCCCACGTTACATGACTTTTCATTGTAAAGATTTTCTTAAAAAAACGTTTGGCTGCTTTTAAAAAAATAGTTTTTTTTTTTGGAAAATAAGTAATTTTAATCTTCACTACGCATAACTGAACCACACTGTTTCGCTGAAAGCACACAATGTTTAAATTCGCAGGATTTGAATTAATGAATGAATTTAACGGTCAAGTATTCGGCCGTTCAATTTAGTAGCTTTTGGAAGTCTTAGCTAAATGTATAATTTGCGATTCTTATAGAAACAGTAATGTTCAAAGTTACCATTGCGGTTTCGGCAGTTTGTCTGCCTGGATCTGGTAGTAGTAGAATTTCAATATTGCTCGTAATTTCGGCTCTAGTTAGGAATTAAAAAAAGATTTAAATGTTTTAGAGAATCTGATGCGGTCTCTCTCCGTAGCTACGGTGAACAAGAAGTCATGTATTAATATAATAAATATATTTATTAAGAGTTTTGACGATTACAACTGCTCAATGATGGTAGTACGTGTACAGTAAACGCATAAAAATTATGAAGCTTTCGCAACGCGCTAATATTATATTTTATTCAATACAAATGCGTTTGAAGCTTTTCTTTAACAGTTTATGATAGGAAGAATAAAACTTTGAAGGTCGAGACATTCTTAAGATGCGGAAATGTTCGTATCCTGCTTACTATCGGCGTGCACAGAAAATACTTTAATTCGTATTTCCCTGAGTAATCAGAAACGCGCGTGTCGTGTTGCTAACCGCAACAACCACTTCGTATCACCCACATTTCAGTCAAGGATACTTTGAAATAAACACCTTTGTTTACAAACTGTTTAATCACAATAAAAGTTTTATCAAAGCAGAGTAAGATTTATGGGGAAGATAAAGTAAGTCTAAAGTAACACATAACACATCACAGGGTTTCTCTTGTATGTTTTAATAGTCCATGTTGATCCATAAATGTGCAAAAAGCCAGGCACGTATTCGCCGCGCACTATATACCAGAAGGCCAATTCTCATATTTTATGACATGGAAATCATATTTTGAACAAAATGAAATTATATTTTGATTTGACTCGGAAACGGTATTCTGCTAATTTAATGTGATTATCGTCTAATTTGACTTCTATAGTTCGACGTTGACACATTGTTCAATTTACGATCTAGTCACAATACTATTCAGAATAGTAAAATATCAGTTAATTTAGGATAATACTATTTTTAACATTAGTATGACACTGAAATAAGATCGACACTGCATTTTTAACAAATTTATTTAGGAGAATTGGGCCTCAGAGTTGTGGTGGCCGTTGAAAGTCTCATTTAAAGATAGCGCTTAAACAGAGCTATGTGACGATCAGTGGCTTGCTTTTCCCGCTTAAATCAGCTCTAGTCGACTTCAGCTGACTCAAACGAGGCAAGAGCTCTATCTGGTGAAGCTTAGTTATCGCTTAACCAATGAAGGTGTAATTGGCACTCATAAATGCCATTGACTCATTTTTTGAAACAGACGATTTACTATGAGTTTACATTGATATTATTGGATGGTCCAATAATATCTTGATAGATTTTACCATTTAAAGGCAAACACTAAAGTACAGAAGTGTATTGAAAGGTCTTTAGGGCTTAGTGTATTTCAAATACCTATTTAACGATACCCTATGCGACATAATAATATGGAAATAAAATTATCTTTTGCATTTACGTGTATATTTACCCTTAAATCAAAACTTAAAAATAAATTTATTACAGTTTTATTCACGTAATCAGCATGTATATCTTTGCCATTTCACCTTTCTAGTGCATATTGACATAACAGACTGACGGACTGACATTACAAAACTGTAAGGGTGCCTTGTAGTTAACTAAGGATCCCTAAATAGAGCTAGGACCGATGGCCTGGGATACTCGTTGAGCGTGACATCCAAACATGATCATAGCGCTGCGTGCACTACATCTTCGCTGTCTGCCATTCAATGCACACAGCTCAAGTGTCCATTACCCGTCGCCAGCCTTCTCTTTAATAGAAACTTAGCGTATGTCATCTCACAACCTCATTCAAGGTAACCTTAGCTGGCGCCGTCTATTTTGGTACTTCAGAATACTTAAACGATAAAAAATACCCACCATATCTGCAGCTCTATAGTTGACTGGGAGAGAATGCCTTAGGCCTTGCAATAGCACGGAAATAAAACCTAATCCTTGATAATAAAGCAATATTTGTGAGTATTTTTTAATATACCACAATATTATAACAAGTACCTACTGACGTAACCTAAAATGAGTTGGAGAAGATTCTCCTATGTTGAGAATTAGTTGCCTTGCTTTTGCTTGTATTATTACTGGCTCACAATAAACCTATGTAATTTCACTGCAGCGATCTTTCTGCGGATGGATGCGGGTGGCTCAGGATCGGTCTATGTGGAAATGTGGAGAGCCTTGAAGGAGGCATAAGTCCATCAGTGGACGTCTTTCGGCTGATATGATGATGATGATCTTTCATCAAGAAACCATTTAGAAAGACCTATTTATTCTTTATGTTGTTAATAAAACTAGTAGCAACTTAACTACCTCTATGTACTGAAGTTTTTATCTCTGCCAAACTGAAAACGATTTCATAATTCTGTAATTAAATTAATTATTTCATAATTCAAGATTTCGCCGCTTCTCAATTTTTATTATGTTTAAATATAGTCTTAGCACCAGAAAGTTTAAACCATGGAATATCGCTATCCCTTTGGGTTGCGGAGGTTAGACGGCAGTCGCTCTGTGGAAAACTTGATATTCTGTCATATCTGGTTAGACCAGTAAGCAGACCTCGAGCTCCAAGGCGTGTAAGTCTTGGATGCAATCGGGATAACGCTAAGGCGATGATGATGATAGTCTTAGCACCAAAAATACATCTCCACATTGCCTTACATACCAATATGAAAAAGCTTTAAAACAAAACGTTAGCATAACATTATTCGAAACATTAAACAATATTAAATATATTCCTGAACTATTAAAAACGAGGTAACTCGAATTCATCTAAAAGCCTTTTGAATTTTCCTCTATCCTTTCTTCAATTAAACTTCTTTGCTCGTATTCATGCTCTCCAAACCCCATATAGTCACAGTTGACCATTTTGACCTTTGGTTAGCTTTCCTAGCCACTATACAGTTCAAGCGTTCTCAACGAGACGGCCGGCAGCCAGAGGTATGTAATGTGTTTGCGAAGCATTACCATTGCGAAGATTTTTTTGAAAGGTGTGCAAAAAGTGCCGTGGGTGTGTTATTTACTCGTTTTATATTTATATCACGTACTTTCTAGTACTTTTTGTAAATAGAAATGTTGTTTATGAAATTAAGTTTACACATAACTTTGTATGTGACTCATGGTCACATAGACACATGGTAACGAAAGTGATGGTGACAAATACTACTTACTCGTACACGTTAATGTAATAACTTAATTTCCCCAGTATAGTAGTCTTCAGAACTTCTAAACAATTGTGCTGGATATCATGTGAGTGTATTTTTTATCTAAAGATGGAAATAAAAAGCTCATCACAAATTCTAAGTGGGTCAAATGGATTTTCTATTCGGCAAGTTTTATCCAAATCAGTAATGCTGTTTAATGTACGTGTTTATGTTAGTCACAATCAAAATCTCAATGGCAATTTAATAAAAAACAATTAATAAAAAGCAATCGATATTAATTATCATGCTGTTATATCGGTTGCATTCAAAACTGTCTGCTTCTTGGTGCTTTCACCACTTTCCAGTCCAACCAGATTTCTTCAAATATTAAGTTTTGGCACAGAGTGATTGGCGTGTGTCCTCCTGTCCTGTCATACAAAGGAAAACCGATATTCTATACTTAGGACCAGTGACAGATTCTTTGAAGGCACCATTTCCCCGTAAAGATTGTCCTCTATGACAGCTAGAACCTATGGCTCGCAGTTTTTTTTTTGGTACATTTTTTGTTTCAATAATTGAATTTAACTTTGTGCATAAAATGTATGTTTTTAGATGGTAATCTAATTCTGCAATCGGTTAAAAGTTTTATTTTATATTTGAAGATGTGTCATTAAGTTGCCCAACAAAACCGAAAAATAGTAGAAAAAAATATTCGCTGCCTAGAAAAAGTCCAAACCAGTTTCATTTCAAAAGTGCACTTTCGACCCTTGTATGTTGGTGATTTTAATACTCCTTTATAGACGTAAACTCATAACCCGAAGAGAATACAAGCAAGTCACTGTACACCTTTTATTATATTGCTGTATTGTCTTGTTGCCAGCTCTATTTAAGTTCCAGGTACTTCAACCTATTATCGTCTTTTGATAGTACCTAAAAGCAAGCCTCATGACACGAAAACGAAAAGAGGTACCTAGTGCAACCTTCAATGCCATTTCATTTCACAACATAATAAGAGTGTATTAAAGAAAATATTACAGAGATAAGGAATATTTTAAAATTTTATTGTTAGACGAGTAGAGCCTCGTCGAACAATAGTTATACTAGAAGCTCAAACGATGCTTCTTAAAAAGGATATCTATCTTGAACTGATATTGGCACTAAAGTATTGTTAAATTTTCATTGCAATTTGCATTTAATTATTTTTATAAAAACTACAATACGGTTAATTACGTACAGGGAGAGCTGCTTACTCTAATAAGCTGTTATTCGATCTTTCCACATTTTATCCAAAATAGATACATATGTGGTATATCTTTAATACATTGATGAAACAAAAAAAAATCGGTAATTTCAAAACACATACGTCACACTTAAATTCTTTAGAGCCGAATTATTAGAGTAAATATAGATGAAAAGGAAAATTAAGGCAGAAAGAATCAAAAATCCTTGACCATGTGATAGACGGCGTTTTAGGAAATATTTTGTACTAAAAACATTATAGCTAATAGTCTACTGCTGATGAGCTTAATCGATGGCTTTTCCCTATGCGGAGAAAAATGGTACAGAAATAAACTTCACGTCAGTGATTGGCCTCAGGGAGGTCTCGTAAGTATATTAGATTGATCCCGTTTGGACCGGCTTCCTGGATGTATCTCTTGACGAAACTGATGACCCGTATTTACATAGATTGCTATTAAGCTATAGCTGTCCTTTGCACAGATTTTGAACAAAAAGGAAGAAGAAAATATAATGTTACATGTCACAAAAAACAAAAATCTATAATGAGATACTACGGTTACGATGATAAGGTTACGTTTACTATTGAAATGTATTTTATAAGACTAAATTAAATGGCGCTGAAACAAATTTCTATTTTCGAAAATGAAGTTTGTTAAGTTAGTAATAAATCACTAGTAGGGCGTTATAATAATAGCAAAACTTTAACTGTAAGTACAATACAAACTAAAGCAATCAGCGTAACATAAAACAAAGAGTATTATTGTTTAGTTTACAAATTATAAATACGACATAGAATTTTTTAGATTAGATTATGCCTGCAGCTGCTCCGTCCATGTATATTTATAAAGAATCTTATGTTTAATTCTAGCTTATAAACTAAAGGCCTACTTTCAATCTGGGTGATAGTGATTGCATGACGACAATGCGAGAGCGGGTTTCGTGATGGGGAAGCCTACGACCAGAAGTGGTCTGTGTGACAGCCTGATCAGAGTGTATACGTCTCACGGGATTATATAAGTCGTCTATCGACTCTATTTCGCAATCTGCTACCTTTAAATAAACATTTATAAAATGTTCCTCTCCATTGTGCTCGGGAATGTGTAAACAAATTTGTCGAAAATATTCATTTTATCTACCACACGCTTGTAACACTATACAACGGATTTATAACAAGCCATTTTGATCATCTATGGTGTCTCATGATCTGATTCAGTGATGCTTTAGAAGCTCCCTAATTAGCCAATAATTTGAGTGACATGTTTATTGGCCGGAGTACAATGACTAGGAGAATTTCCGACAAGGATAAAATAACAGGCTTTTGTTATGGCTATGGTGTATGGCTATAACCAAATTGTATTAATTTATATATGCGCTGCTGGCGATTAATCAACGCCTAGTCCAAACCACAGAGCCACGAAACGTGATATTTAGTACACATCTTTGTCTTAGGGCTTAGTTTAAGGATAAAGAGAGATTTGTAAACTCGAAATTTAAGACGCTATGGGTTAAATGTTATTATTATATTAATATTATTACATTTAATCCAGCAAGTTAAGCCTTTGTTAGCACACGAGAAATGTCAAAGGATTCCTAACGAAGAACGATTGTAGCACAACTAAATCAATAATATGAATTTGCCATGTGATTGGATATCATAAGATACCTCCCATGTATATTTTTTTATGGAGCCGAAGTGCGATAAGCGACTACTGGTGGTATTGGCGATGCAAAGATATCCACGCGCCTCTAGCGGCGAATTTACAAGTTGTCCGGGTATGACACTTTTAACTGCTTTCAATACAACTTTGCTTCCAGGTTATAGTAGTAATTGTATTGAGCTGTCAAAATTGTCGTACCCGGACAACTTCCAAATTCGCCGCTAGAGTCGCTAGTTAAAATCTTAGCATCGCCAATTAGATATCCTGCTACTTTTATGTATACTCTTAAAACAGTATGATTAACAATGTCACATTTATAAATTAAAAGTTATATAAAAAGTCGATATGCCTTTATTCGATTTCGATCGGCCCAAGACTTAGACGTTAATTGTTCGAAACTTTGCCAAAGTTTATAAATTTTAATAGGTGGTTGCGTTAACCACTGAATCATAACGATCTCATTACTTGTAATGAATAACGGCACAAAAGAGAACACCAATATTCTACGAATACATACCTTAAAAGAATATTCCTCCCTATATCTATGTAACAAAAAACCAAATTACATCCGGTGGAGGATAAAAGTACAATAAAAACTACTTAGTACGTCCGTAGGGAGAAGTAGTTTGGAATAAAACAGGACATTAACTATCGGTCGACTTTGATTAATAAATAGCGGACTGTAGGTTAGCTCGGGCAAACCTAAGCTTAAGGGAATTTATTACGAACTGCGCTTAATGATAAATCTACTGATCAAATATAAAATTTTATTGCATGTGTTTATTGCACCTTTCAAGGGGAAAATATTCATTTGGTTAGGTACTAGTTATTAGAGTTATATGCACTCAAAGTATTTAGAACAATTATTGTCTTAAATAAACTCATTCATCATCAGGCTCAAAATCGGTCTGTGTGGAGAACCTTGGGGGAGGCCTTTGTCCAACAATGGGCGTCTCTATGCTGATATGATGATGATGATGACATTCATTGAATTCATAGTAAGGTAGCCATTCATAGAAGACGAAGATTATACCACCTTCTTCCTCTTTCATTTCTCTCGGTGGAGAGTGAATAGTGTAACGTTGGGAGAATAAGGCAATCTATTTAAGTAATCCACTGACTGTGAGAAGATCTAAGTGAAAGAGGCATGAGAAAGCGGAAAACTGAGGTATATAGCAGCGTTACACATATACTACTCTCAGGCTTTGGAATGCCATTACGTCGAGGAAGACGTCACAAACATTTATAACAGCGGAAAAACTAGCTAACTACTAGATTCTCAGCACTCACGCATTAATTGTCGTACTTGGTGACCACATAAACTACCATCCAAATGGTCAAATACTTGTACGATACACCAAGTTCAATAAAATACATACAGTATATACCGTGACTGTCAATTGTACGTTTGCAAAGATTGTATGGTACATGAATAATTCCAATGGGAGTTGTATTAAAAACCTTAGCAATTGCCGGCGACGTTGTCCGCACGGAATATCAAATACAAATTTAATTTATACAACCATCCTGGGCCTGTTTCGCTTCGATCCACAGCCTTATGGTCCGTTGGATAACACATTAACGCGTTTTGATGTTTCCTCCAACTTGGAAACTCTTTAAGTTTTGGTGAAATAAAACATCAAAACGTAAATCAATTTTTTATGATACTTTGAAGATTGAAAAACAATAAAACCGGCAATAAAATCAGTATCTTATCCTTTTTGCAGCGAATATTCACAGGTACCGAAAAATTAATTTCTGAATAATTGTAATAACGTAAAAGTACTTACTTTACTGATTGAAAATGAAATCCCATTGGAGACACAGATTATGAATACATGTTTCTTTTCTACAAATTCAAATGAAATCTTAAAATCGCAAAAAAGAAATAAATTTAATATAAATATCTTAAAAGTTTCATGAAACTAGTTTTGTAAAAATAATATGACACGAAGAATCTCGCTCGAAGAATGACCCTTATGAACTCGATATTTTTCTACACCAATTGTACAGTGCGCAATGGAATGCTCAGATGGTTCCAATATATTTCCTGAGTGAAAATATGCCATTAAAAGCATTGCATAGTCAAAGGATTTCTCTGCTCTCTTCACATTGCACGTTCTATTCCTAATTGATAAATAACAAATAAAATAAAACTGTTTGCGTTGCGTTGTAAAAACGTTTTATCGTTTATATAGATATTTGTTGTACTGTCTATCTATGTGGGCAGACTTATTTATTAGCGTTGAGTGTCAATACTGAGTCTCTAAAACTGAATTTTAGTATCTCGATGGAGCACATAAAATATTACACGTATTGTCGAATCTGGGTTTGATTTTAAGAAAATTTAGATAGGTAGGTACTTTATAATACGGGTGATATTGTATAGTGTTTACTTTGAAACATATTTAGTAAAAGAATTTATTAATTTAAGTTTACAATTATCTTTTTGCAAGCTTATAAAGACTAGCTATCAACTAATAGGAATTACATTTCTGAGATGTAGCAGAATTGTTGATATACTAGTAAACCTTCGGCATTTATGCCACATCACATTTAGCCATAAATGCTTGTGATGTTAAAATATCTAATAAACTTGACAACGTATTCTACGAAAATGCAATACCCCATTCATCAGTATTAAAAGCATACTGATCAGGTTACTAATATAAATGCCTTTTTACACTGCTAATGTGAAAATGTCAAATAAATTGCTACCCAGCAAAAACAGCTGGTAAAAACTATCATCTTAATTTATGAAATCCTTGCGTTACTGACTGACTGACAGACACGCTACAGTTAAAACTAATGGGCGCAGGAAGCTGAAATTTGGCATGTATGCTCCTTGGGGACCGTAGGGGTGCACTAAGAAGGGATTTCCCGAAATTCCCACGGGATCGGCCAAAACGGGTAAATTAAAAAAAATGCGGGCTTAGCTGCTGGCATAATATATAAAATCCTTGCGTTACTGACTAACTGACAGACAACCGACAGCCAAAACTATTGGGCGCAGGAAGCTGAAATTTGGCATGTACTTTCCTTAGGGACCGTAGGGGTGCACTAGAAAGGGATTTCCCGAAATACCCACGGGATCGGTCAAAACAGATAAATAAAAAAGAATGTGCAGGCGTAGCTGCTGGCGTCCTCTAGTCCTTTAATAAAATCAAACATTTGCTTTACTGCTTTTAAAATAGGCAATATTTTACCACATACGGTGCTTGTAGAGTTATGGACGAAACATGTTTTAGTTCGGCGATTTCGTTACTATATTCTGGCCATTTGAATTCTTCATAAAACGAGGGGTACATTCGGGGCCAGTGACATCTCGTTAAAATTTACTTACGACTAATTTAAGTGACGTCTAGGTAGTAGAGCCTTGCTGATTTCAGCATGAATGGGCCGGCTTGACCGGAGAAATACTACCCTCTCACAGAAAATAGACGTAAAGTAACAGTATCTAAACTGTTGCGTTTCGTTCGGTGAGTGAGAGTGCCGGAGACCCTATCCCCTATTCCTTCTCCCTCATCCCACTCCTTATCCTATCCCTTTTCCCAACGCCAAGGGGCGGTAACGCACTTGTGACTCCTGTGGTGTTGCTTGTGTCAATGGGCGGCGGTAATTGCTTACCATCAGGCAATCCGTCTGCTCGTTTGCCGCCTTATACAATAAAAAAATAATAATAATGCTGTACAAATTCAGAAATGATATACCTATTGCAATTCGACTCATAACTTTCATCCTACAAAAAACTACATATTAATTTTTATTTTGAAATTGAATTATGATACACACAAAATTTTATTTGAACATCAGCGTTATGCTACCAAACGCGTCAGTTAATATTATTGAAATAACACATAGTTTTAATAAATTGATTTTGCGTAAACGGACAGTTGCAGCGGGGTAGTGCAAAGAGATTAAAAAACCATCAGGCTTTCGAGCGTATAGTAAGAGAGCTTGTACTTTGTAGGTAAAGCAATAAAATTGTAAAAAAAGGTGAACAAATTTGGTTCCCATATATTTCAATGTTAAAGGGATTTTATATTCTAATAATTTCAGTTACGAAGGTGCCATTTGAGCGCGGACGAAAACCTGTAATATCATAGTATTATGGATCAGGATTGAAATAGGTTTTTAAAAAATAGAAATCAAACACTTATAACTAACAATTAAGAACTTTATGCAAAACTTAGACTTTACACAATCTGTAAAATATAAATGGAGGTAGTTGAACAAAAACGAAACGTCACTACAGCCCTAATACACGTCCGCAACGTCTGAAGGCCGAACACCAAAAGGAACGAGCCGCCGCTTTCCACCCGTTATATTGGCTCAGCACCACCATCTTGTGACGTCACGTCGGTGCTGCCACTTCATTGTTCGTTATTTCCAACACGGCCTCTCCTGACCGCGAGGCGCCCTCGACCGCTTGATTTGAGGTAGACGCTTCCCCATTATCTGAGGAACCGACATCAAGTTCGTTTTCTGAAACAGGACACGTATGTTAGAAAGCTGCAAAACAAAATATTTCGGGATATAGCAATTCGACATTACAATAGCAAGTGTGCACAACAAGCCATTGTAATGTGAACTATCAACTTACTAACAGATTCAATCATTTTTATCGAACCACAAACGACAGGCTCCGGATCCCCGTCGTTGTGCCGCATAGCGAAAGCATTAGCTCTGTAAATGCAATTGCTATGCCCCGCAGCACGAAGCACCAAGTTCGCTTGCTGTGTAATATCCTTGACCATAGCCTAGGCACCAAGTTCGCATGCTATGGCCACTACTCGCATAACTAAAGCATCTGGTCTGTAAATGCAATTGCTATGCCCCGCGACACGAAGCACCAAGTTCGCTTGTCGCGTTTACCAAGTAATCATAACATAGGCACCAAGTTCGCTTATTATGATCACACCTGATGTACCACATCATCATGGGAGTACATCATCAAACAAATTGCCAAGGCCAAAAAGAGCTGTGCGACGTTGGCTTACCAGTCTCAAAGAAAACTGAACAGGCGTCGGGCGTCCATTCACCATGCCACCGAACCATGTGTTCAGCTGCTGCCTGAGTCCGTTTGCCGTATGAGCCAGCCAGAAGCTCCAGCTCATAGCGATGATGAGGAAGGCCTCGAGTGACCTTGTATGGGCCTCTCATGCTCGAGTCCAGCTTGCCAGTAGTCTGCGAGCCCTTGCTGACGAACACGAACTCGCCTACCGCGTAGGCGCGAGGCTCCTTGCGATTCTCGTTCACTCGTTGGTCTTGCCGCTGCCGATTTGCTTCCAGTAGTTCTGAAGCTCGTTGTCGGCGCAGCGTTATCATCGCTTCACGGTTTGGATTACTGTTATGCAGAACTACATCCCTGATGAGAGATCTTAAGACAGGTGTAGTCCCTTCAACGCCTGTCAACAGATGTAACATTGCTTAGTTATGTTAAGCGTTAATTTAACTTTCCAAAGGACATTGGCCCAGCTATTGCCTTTGGCATTGACCTCAATCCGCAACATATTTAAAACGGTACGGCAGTACCGCTCAACTTGGCCGTTCTCACGATGCATTCCCGGTGTAATACGATGTGTACTACATCCCATGTCGCTTACCCAGTCTTGAAAGCCGGTAGCTTCGAACATTCTACCTTGGTCAGTTATAATAAGGGATGGGGTACCAAACAAAGATATAACATTGGTGAATACACGTTTCAATTCATCGGTGTCTTGCCTATAGAGTGCATATAAGAGACAAAACTTTGAAAATGCATCTACTACAAGCAAAATGTACTTAAAGCCATTAGATTCAATCAGCGGACCAAGTACGTCCAGATGGACATTCTGAAATGGTACATCGGGCTTATTCCACGATTGAATGGGCTGATGTGGTGACCGAGGAACTTTCTTATGTGAAAGACAAACAACGCAATGCGTAATGTATTTCCTCACAAATTGTCTCAGACCGGGGAACCAGAAATGACGCAGTATCATGTCAGTAGTCTTGTCAATACCTATATGGTCGTGATCGTCATGAAAGACGCGTAAAAGGCTTAGTCTATGTCCCTTTGGGATGAAACACAATAAGCGTGATTCCTCACCAGTTGGACTGTACTTATAGTAAAGAAGATTGTTTTTAACAACGTAACGGGAGGAATCTAGCTGGCCATCTCTCAATTGCTGTATGAGCTCTTGAGTTTCGCTATCAGCAGTTTGCGCGATTTGAGCCCAATTATTTGACCTACGAATATGTGAGACTTGAGCAGGATTACGGCTTAAGAAATCTGCATGTTGCATTAGGGAACCCTTCCTATACTCCGTAGTAAAACGGAAATCCTGGAAGTACACCCACCAACGAGCTACGCGGGGAACCAGGTCTTTCTTTCGCTCAGTTAATTTAATCGAGTTACAATCGGTTACTATTTTAAACTCAATACCGAATATGGTAATGACGAAAATGTTGAAGCGCCTTTACTATAGCTAAGGTCTCGAGCTCATAGCTGTGATATCGAGCCTCCGCACCATGGGTTGCTCTGCTAAAATAACCTACCACTCTTTTACGTCTAGCCTCATGTTCTTGTAAAAGGATCGCACCTAAGCCAACGGCACTGGCGTCGGTATGCAGCTCGGTGGGCAATTTAGGGTCAAATATTGAGAGCACGGGCTCTTGTGACAGACAGTCAATTATATGTTTGTGAGCTATATCCTGTTCCTCTCCCCAAACAAAAGGCTGTCCCTTTTTAGTCAATTTTGCAATGCAAGCAGTTCTAACGGCGTAGCTAGCAATGTAACGCCTAAAATAGCCAGCGAGACCTAAAAATTGGCGCACTTGCTTTACGTTACTAGGCTTGGGTGAGTGAATCAAAGCATCTACCTTGCGAGGGCTCGGTCTAACCTGACCTTGGCTAATGAGCCTACCTAGGTATTCTACTTCGGTCCTTAGAAAGGAACACTTTTTCAAATTTATTGAAAACCCTGATTTAGCTAGAACTTCTAAGACTTTGCGGAGAATAGAAAATCCTTCTCGAATCGAGTCTGACATAATCAAAACGTCATCAACATACGTCAAAACTCTTCCTGTATCTATCAGTGGCTTAAGGGTTTTAGTAATGATCCTCTGATACACTACAGGTGCATTTGTAAGGCCATACGGCATCTTAAGGTACTCATATTGAGCCTCCGGCGTCACAAATGCAGTCTTACTAATGGACTCGTCATCCTTCAAAGGCACTTGGTGGAACCCCGTTGCCATATCAAGACTAGTAAAGAACTTACTATTTCCTAACTTGTCAATTTGGTCATCGATAAGTGGTAAGGGAAATCTCTCCTTAATAGTAATAGCGTTCAAGGCCCTATAATCCACGCACATCCTATCAGACCCGTCTTTCTTTTTTACCAGTATGATAGGACTCGCGTATTCAGACCGGGATTCACGGATAATGCCCTTGCTTAAGAGATCTGCAATAATTTCACGAACGCGTAACTTTTCATCAGCCGATAGCTTATAGGGGCGATAATGCACCGGTGTGGCATTATCCTTCAACTTTATTTCCATGCTACCAGTGTTAACTGTAGTGGTCGCGGTCCCAGTAACGAAGGAATCTTTAAATGCATTGATAAGAGATAGAAGCCTATTCTTATCTTCACCTACTAAGGGCGTATTAACATTATCATTGCCTACGCTCTCCAAACAACACACACGCGATGAATCCTCAATCCCAATAAGCCGTTGTGTATTACTATTTCTTATGTACGTTACACCCTTGCGATTCAAAACATCCGTGCCAATCAAAATAGGCGTCGTAATACAACTCGAGGGAACCACAAACATATCAACCTCTATGGCTATCTCTGGAAACTCTACGACCGCGGTTATATAGTAAGTGGACTCAATTTCCTGACTGCCTATTCCGCGCATTAAACGATAAGTGGGTATCTTATTGCAATTAATATGCCTGATGATTGAATCAGAAATGAGCGAGATATCTGAGCCACTATCGATCAATACATCTACCGGTACCTTATTTATAACTGCAGTCATCACATTATTTTGATTGCGGTTACATAACTTTTGGCAAAAATTTACTTCGCTCGTACTCTTTGAATTTGTCTCAACACGTTGTTTAACAAAGCAAAAGTCTACGGAATGACCCGGCTTTTTGCAGTACGTACAGGTCATAGAAGATTTACCCGACGCGGAGGAACTAACTAACGCACTGTCTAATTTAGAGTTGGTTTTCTGCTTTTTGGGACAAGCAAACCCCTTATGACCCTCAGCACCGCAAACAAAACATTTGCCCCGTATATCCGTCTTCGATGCCTCACGTTTGCGATGATGAAGACCCTTTACATGGTTTGACGAACGAACAAGATTGTGGGTAGTACGAGAATCGGGTTTAGGTTTAGAATAAACAGACAAAAATTCAACCAATTGATTAGGTTGTAGTTTAGCATTGGATGCGGCAGCTTTTACTTGGGTGTCCACTATACCGCGAACAACAATAGCCGTTTTTAGGTCGTCCGACAGACCTCCAACGATATTCAAACGCAAAAGCGATTTGCGTGCGTATTCGGCATATGTGCTAAATTTATTTGAATTAGTACACATAACATCATAAAGAATATTCGCGACGTCGACGTTTTGCGGGCAGAGTGATCTAAACTCCAATTTAAAATTGGACCAGGTCCGATCGTTCGTAACCCATTCGCTCAACCACGAGCGGGCTTCACCCTTTAGGCTGTTACCGATACGCGATAGGCACTCCCGATCGTCCCAACGATTCGCTAATTGACCACGATCGACTTCAGCACACCAAACGTCGAAGTTATGTATAGACGGATCAAAGTTAGACACATAATATTGGTTAGATCTTACTTGTATCAGAGATGTCAACGCGCTCACAAGCTTGTCCGTAGCGTCACCAGCAACAACTTCCTCTCGCCCCTGCTCTGATATGTCAGAGCCTACCTGTGCTGCCGTAGCCCCGGCCGCGGTAGAACCAGAGGTTACACCGTGGACAGGCGCCGACAGTGGCGGTGTTTGGCATTCACGCGGCGGACGCGGTAGTACAGATTTTGACGGCGTCGACGGAACAGAAAGCCTTTTCTCGATTGCATTTAGCCTGCTTACAATAGCATCTAATGCCAGAATACTACGGCTATCGCGGCTGCTCCGTGATCTGTCACGACAACGCCCACGTGATCTACTACGGTGGCGTGATCTATCGCGGCTCCTTTTAGAAGTCCGCCCAGCCATTTGATTAACAAAGCACTAACGTGCAAAATCAGTAAGTAATTAAACGCGAACACAAATATGGCTTTTAAACTTTTCAACAATACACGAAAGTAATAATAACCGCTACTAGAGTATTTCAATCCCAATCACAAAGTAAGATATCAGAATGCCTTTTGCGAATAGCGTCGTGGGAATCCCACTTCTGATATTATGGATCAGGATTGAAATAGGTTTTTAAAAAATAGAAATCAAACACTTATAACTAACAATTAAGAACTTTATGCAAAACTTAGACTTTACACAATTTGTAAAATATAAATGGAGGTAGTTGAACAAAAACGAAACGTCACTACAGCCCTAATACACGTCCGCAACGTCTGAAGGCCGAACACCAAAAGGAACGAGCCGCCGCTTTCCACCCGTTATATTGGCTCAGCACCACCATCTTGTGACGTCACGTCGGTGCTGCCACTTCATTGTTCGTTATTTCCAACAATAGTATATCATATGACCATAAGCGGCATGTGTGTTTCTCCTAATATACTTTCTTTTTGCGGCCTGATTGACTTTTGAAATATGAAATAAGCCTTGTCATCCGGACCAATTTAAACACGACGCACTTTATCTGTGTGTTTCAATTATCACACTTCAGGTAAGCGAGCTACACAATTAAACCAACACCAACTATTATTTATTTATTTTTTTATTTTTTTTATAGACTCACGCCTGTATCCCCGAAGGGTTAGACAGAGGTGTAATATTACACCCACATTTCGCCATGGATTTTTAGGTCCCACGTAATAAGGGGCGAGCCTATTGCCGTACCGGACACATTACCAGACTCCGTGCTGCTACTGAGAGTTTCCTTACGGAAAAACCCAATAACACTTTGCCCGACCCGGGAATCGAACCCGAGACCTGCCAATCCCACGCGCACATTTATGCCGCGAGACCAACGAGCCAACTACAAACTTGTTATAATCTTTTTTACGGTATCCGTAAAGTAGAGTTAAAGAATCATAAGGAATATTATTGTGACCAATTTAAGTGGCATCTCGTTAAAATGCTGTATAAATTTAGAAATTATATATTGCAATTCGATTAATAACTTTGATACTACAAAAAACTACATATTAACTTTTATTTTTAAATTTAATTATGATACACACAAAATTTTATTTGAACATCAGCGTTATGCTACCAAACGCTTCAATTAATATTATTGAAATAACACATTCTTTTAATAAATTGATTTTGCGTAAACGGACAGTTGCAGCGGGATAGAGCAAAGAGATTCAAAAACCATCAGGCTTTCGAGCGTATAGTTATTAAATTTCAATTTTAAGCTTTATGCTTTTGCCCGATAAGAGGATTTTGATTCCCGCGTCCCGTTTTTACGAATAAACGTAGGGCTGTCCAATTTCTGTGATATATTGTGCTTGACATAGGGACAGTCTCACAATATTTTCAATCTTGTTTTTGGCAGTTGCCAAAAAGTGTTTTTTTTGCTTACCTACCCGTATATAGAACTAGCTAATGTGACCGTAGTTAGTCGTCTTTAAATAAATTTATTCTTGTTCACCTCGTTTTGTCCCTTAATCGTCGATTTTTTTTATTTCGTCCTTTCTCAGCAGACGTCTAGAACCTATATGCTACCTACTTGTAAAATGTCAGCTCGTATTTACGCAGCCAGTAACTGTGTGTAGGTTGGTTGTGGTATGGTTTAGACCAGTAAGTATCGGTTTGTTGGAATGTACTGACTCCCCGTAACGACGTGCGATGGTGAAAGATCTTCATGACTACTGGGACCGACGGCTTAACGTAAGTACTCGTCGAAGCATGGGCGATAATTAACTAATTTACTACTATTTAAATGATTAAATCATGTAACTATGACAATACTTAACCTCAAAATATTTGAAATCTTTAATGTCCGATAGCTAAGAACTGCCGCCGAATATCGTATTAATTTTTTCTTAATTTAATTAGGAGTATATTTACTATATTTTACTGGTCAAATCATCGAGAAGCAAACTTAGCCCATTTTCCATACAAATTTGGTCATTCTCCTTTCCATTTCTTGCCAGTTTTAGAATTTAAAGCTAGATGTGTATTCGCCCTTTATCACTTCTCGCAAGTCGATAGACTCAACTCAACTAAACTAGTCACTAAGTTGCTCTTCAGTTAAACTAGTAACATGTCAGTACGTAAGCAAGTACCTCTATTAGACAGTTTGGTCGACATTCAATCTTGTGTCGAACCTTTAGAAGTCAATTTTGTGGCGTACTTGAATTGTGAGTAATTGCTGTTTTGATAAGGTCGGTCAAAATTAAATACACAATAGGTATAATAACCGTTATAATTATCAGCTTTCACTCTGGTCCCCGTGTAAGGTTTATTAAAGATTAGTTTTACAAAACAAAAGAATGGGATTGATTTGAAAACTAGTTAATGATGATCATCTCAATGAAAAAGCTACGTAACACAACAAATAAATTTTCTTCATTGTCTGTATTTATGTTTCATGATTTCATAGATAGCAATAGGCCCACCGTACGCTAGTAATGAATCTAAAATCATATTGCAAACTGTGAATGTAAAGCATTCCTGTCTTCCCATATAGTCAAAGTCAAAGGCAAAGTTCTTTATTTGCCAGAATGTAGGTATACAGAGTAAGATCTTATAATATAAAATGGCCCATTTACATTTTACCATTACATATGGTATGCAAATATTTGTATTAGTAGACAAACACAAGTGATATTTTAATGTTAATTATTTTAAAACCTTAATTAAAACAACAAATTAATCTGAACTCTCGTAAATGATAATTGTGATACTAATTAATTAAAGAATGTCAAAGTAATAACATGTATGTCAGTTCAAAAAATAAAAATAAAAAAATCATTTATAATATGTATGTCAGTTCAAGATAAAGAAATTATTATAATAAATAAATAATTATATTAGTCCACAATTATATTTTTAAATGTCAAAGCCTTTATTAAAACATTTAAGCTTACATTTTAATTATAATCGTAAGGTATATACCAATGTTATTCATTAATTTTCTTCTCCGTGATATGACATATATTCGTTTAGATCATAAAAATATCTTTATTTCAACCACTGCGTCAACTTTTTTTTTAAACTGGTCAAAGGTAAATCTTTAAAGACATTGGGTAATTTGTTATATACCTTTATGGCATTTACGTACGAGTTCCTTTTATACAATTCAAGCTTGCATTGCGGTAAACATAATTTATGCTTATTTCTGGGACCTACATTTCTTTTCGTTACATCTTTAATCTTAATAAATAATTCCGGATGTCGTTGTACAAACATGCATAATTCTTTAATGTACATACAAGGTAATGGCAAAATATTGTACTTTTTGAACAAGTGTTTACAAATGTCTGTATACACCAGGCTCCACAGATTGCACGCACACATTTTTTTTGCACTCTAAATGCTTTTATAATATTCACTGAATTTCCCCACAGTAAAAGACCATATGAGAGTACGGACGAAACGTATCCGTGATATGCACACAAAGCAGCTTCTGTGGATACCGTGACTCTTAATCTTTTTATAGCATAAACAAAGCGGTCGAGTTTGTCACAAACGTAATCTACATGTGATTTCCAGTTGCAATTCTGATCCAAATTTATACCCAGAAATTTTGTACTTACAACTTCTTCAATTATTCTATTATTATATTTAATATTTAACGTCAGTGGTTTTCTTTTATATGTCTGGAATTGGATCATTTTTGTCTTTTCTATATTAATTTGTAAATTATTAGAATTTAACCAGTGTATTAGAAAACATATTTCTATTGCTTTATTTATGTCTGATTGATACGTGTTGGCGTTTTCATTTTGTATAATAAGAGTTGTGTCATCAGGAAACAAGATTGTCTTATGGCAAACGGTATTTGGGAGATCATTAATGTACATGAGAAACAAGAATGGTCCCAATATACTGCCTTGAGGAACTCCAAAATTATTTTGCTGATACACACTTCTATATACTACTTTTTTGTAATTTTATCGATTGTAGAGATTTCCACACATTGTTGTCTGTCATTTAGGTAGTCTCTCAACCAGTCGTTTGCTTTTCCTCTTATCCCATATCTTTCTAATTTATGCACAAAATCGAATGCCTTGCTCATATCTAGGAAGATCGTCGCGACTGGTAAGCCGTCATTTATGGCTTGGGTGACAATTTTACTCAAATTGAAACATGCCAATGAAGTGCTAATATTCTGTCTAAACCCGAATTGCTCCTCTTTAAGTAGACCATGACGTGTCGTGAATTCTTGAAGCCTTTTCAGCATGACTTTCTCAAAGATTTTTGACATAATTGGAATCAGCGTCACTGGCCTATAGTTATTCATGGCAGTGCTGTCGCCTTTTTTATAAAGTGGCCTAACTATTGATTTTTTCAGTATCTTTGGAAAGGTACCTTCCGCAAAAGATAAATTTATTAAATAACACAGCGGCTGACATATGTGTGGTGCACAAAATTTAATTACTTTGGTGGTTATGTCATCTACTCCTGCTGTGTTGGTGTTATTCAGATTTATAATTATGCGGAATATTTCCATGGCATCTGTCGGTTGGAGAAATATTGTGTGTTCATAATTAATATCAATATTTTTGTGTATCTCGTCAACATTATATTTAAAATTATTACTATTTGTCAATTGTATGTAAAAATTATTAAATATGTCACTTATTTCCTTAGGATCTTCATATGTCTGATTATTTATAACTATTTTGTCAATTTGTGTTCTCGCATTTTGGTCATCAATGTTTTCATTAATTACTGCCCATGTGGCTTTACATTTATTTTTATTATTGTCTATATATTTCTTAGGTTCTTTAGGTTTTCTTTTCTTTTCTTTTCTTTCGTAGGTTCTTTTTGAAGGTCTATATGAAATAACGGCGATAGAGACATCGATCGACGAAATTAATGGTAATAATAGCAACTGCACGGTTGGCGTAGTGGTTTAAGCGGCCGCCTCACCGCTTGACACTGCGCCGAAGTGTTGTGGGTTCGATCCCCACACGAGACAACACTTTGTGTGATTCATAAATTGTTGTTTCGAGTCTGGGTGTTCATTGTGTCCGTTATTTGTATGTTTGTAAAGTCCCCCGCGACACAGGATTTAGTCCTAATGCGGGAGTTGTCTTTTTTAAAAGAAAGAAAAAAAAGAATGATGAAAGCGATATTGGTGTGGATGAGATTGTGAAGGCGTTGGGAAGTACGAAATTAGGTAAGGCTGCAGGATATGATAGGATTACAGTTGAAATGCTGAAGGCTGGACAGGGCATCATAGTTGGTCAGCTGCAGCGCTTATTTAACTTGTGCTGGAGCACCGGCCGAGTACCTGATGACTGGACCACAGCGGTGGTTGTGCCTCTTTATAAGGGAAAAGGCTCGCAACAAGACTGCAAGAACTATAGAGGCATTAGCCTTCTCAGCATTGTTGGCAAATTGTATGCGAAGGTACTGATTGAAAGAGTTATGGAAGTAACCGACAAGAAAATATGGGATGTACAAGCAGGATTCCGAAAGGGTATGGGGTGCACGGATCAAGTCTTTTCCTTGCAGTGCGTAGCCGAAAAATTCTTGGCCAAAGGTCAAAAGGTCTATAGCGCATTCGTGGATTTGGAAAAGGCTTACGATAAAGTGATGAGGAATGAAATGTGGTCGGTACTGTCGATGTATGGGGTGAACAGCAGCCTCATACGAACTCTGAAATCCCTTTATGAAGATTCTAGAGCTTGTGTGAGGGTAAATGGGTCGTACACGGATTGGTTTACCATCGAGACAGGTGTTAGACAGGGATGTGTAGCGTCGCCTTGGCTGTTCAACCTCTTCATGGACAGTTGTTTGCAAGATTTGAAAAATAGTGACTGTGGATTATGGATGAATGAGTTACTTGTCAAATGCCTCCTTTAGGCTGATGATCAGGTTATACATGCGTCTTCAGCGGAGGAGTTGCAGGAGATGGTAACAATCATGCATGGTGCGTTAGAGAGGAAGGGAATGAAAGTAAATGTAAGTAAAACGAAAGTTATGGTTTTTGAAAAGGAGGAATGCGTTACGGCTTGTAATGTTATGACCGATGGACAGCGAGTGGAGCAAGTGAATGAGTTTGTATATTTAGGTACGCTGTTTACAAGAGATGGTAAGAATGTAGAAGATATTGAAAGAAGAGTTAATGCAGGTAATAGAGTGAATGGAGCTCTGAAGGCGTTTATGAATAGCCAAAACGTGTCCAAAAAGGCACGTTTGGTTGTCCATAGAGGGGTGTTAGTACTTACTCTTATTTATAGTAGTGATAGTTGGGTATGGCAGAAGAGTCATGTAAGTAGAATAAATGCTGTAGAAATGAGAGCACTGCGAAGTATGTGTGGTGTTTCTTTGACTGACAGAGTAAAGAATAGTGTGATAAGAGAGTGTTGTGGGGTAAAAAAAGATGTAGTGACAAGCATCGAGAAAGGTATGCTAAGATGGTTTGGACACGTGGAGAGGATGGATGACGAAAGACTGACCAAGCAGATACATAAGGCAAGTGTGGAAGGGACAGGACGAAGGGGAAGACCTAGGCAGACGTTCTCTGACCAGATTGGAGACATCCTAAAAACAGGACAGGTTAGAACCACCCAGAACAGAAGAGCATGCATGAGGAATCTGATGGGAGTGAATGAAGCAAGAGAGATATGTCAAGATCGTTGCAAATGGCGCTCCGTAGTCTCTGCCTACCCCTCCGGGAAGCAGGCGTGAGTCTATGTATGTATATATTTCTTATTTTGTATTTGTCTGGACTTATATATGCACTTTTTTTAGTGTACAGCCGTATGATTTATATTTTTTATAAAGCATTTTTCTATTAGTTTTAATGTGTTGCTGGGTTAAGTATAGATATCTCTTTCTTATACATGACCTTCGTATGTCCTTCGTTAACCATTTGTAGTTCCCTTTTTTAGTTGAAATTTTTATTGTATTTATTGGGAAGCACAGATCAAAAAATAATTTGAAGAGACTATGAAATTCAGTATATGCTTCTTGTAAGTTTTTTTTTATATACGTTGGAGAAAGTAAGAGACGACATGCAATTTCAAAAAGTTTTCATATTTTCTCCATTAAAGTCCCTGACAGCCTCATACCAACTGGATAGTTCGTACGATTTAGTAGTTTTCAGCGAGAGAGTTTGCCCTGTTTCGCGGTCAGACAGTGCAAGGTGATGCACTTCCGCTTTAACTTGCTTAATTTTGCTAGCTAACTGATACAGACATGACAATTTCCTTGTTGGTGTTTTAATGTGCATTTCGATATTAAAGTTTTTTAATATACCTTTCAAGTCTTCGCAACTTTTGTTAGGCTTTAGGATGTCCAAGTTCCAGTTGTCACAAAGAATATTTTTTTATGCTTTCTAGTAAGCCTTTCTAGTAGTTGTTCTAGTTTTCCAAGAAATATTTGTGGGTTACTATTAGGAGTTCTGTATAAGCAAATAATCATAATTTTATCAATTTCTACGCCACAACATTCAAAATTAAATTTACATGTCAAGTCATAAATACCAGTCAACAATTTATACTGTATATTGCTATCTATCATTATGCATACCCCTCCTCTTTTAGTGTCACGTGAATATGATGCAGCTAATTTAAAACCAGGGATTTTTAAATGCATTTCTGTACCTTTTTTAATGAAAGTTTCCGACAAACAGACGACATCTATTCTTGGACCTGTTTGTGATAGCTCGCGGATTGCAAATGTTAACTCTTCAGTTTTGCTTATAGCACCAGCAATATTCTGGTGAAATATTTTAAAGTTATATTTTGAATTATGGACGAAAACAATTTTATGCTTATGACGGCAACTGTGTGTCAGACTACCTACTTAAACATGGTGTTATTTTTTTTTAAATAATAAGGTGTGGTTCCTTTCTTATGAGTTTCGTTGTTTATTATCTCCAGTTTGCTCAGAGAGTCAGTATTAGATTTAACTTCATGATAACTGTCGCCTGAAAGTATATTTTTAATTGTCTTAAAATAAAATGGAAACGTACCCTTCTTAGGAATAGATACTGCTGTGCATTCTGTTGCCACCTTGTTCCGTGATAACATATTTTTACAACATAAAAATGTTTCGTCATAATAATGTGAGTCAATCTTAAAGTTAATTATTTTACATGCATTCAATAAATAAAAGTGTTTAGTATTATTGTACGGATAATTACATTCTAAATTAATAAATGAACAATTGTTAAAGTTATTACACATAATTTTTAAGTTGTTATTTAGCATTCTTTCATTTAAATATCTGTTCTGTAAAACATAGAGACATGAAAGCGTGAGATTATCACTATGGATATCTTTAAAAATCTGTTTAATGTTCACCTAGTTATATTACATTTCTATATACCTATTTACTTTTTAAAGGAAATTTAAAATTAATTAAATAATTATAACAATAACACAAAAGTTATGTCCTATTACTAGAGTTAAAAAAACCACGAACAATATTAATAGTAATGAGTACTGCAGCTGCAGGTAACATTTATTTGTAAGAGTCGGTCAGCGTCACCTATTGTTAAGTAATTAGGGTGATTATGACTCTACGCGTTAATACAAGGGTACTAGTTACCATTTATGATTTCTTAGAAAATCTTAATCGGCTGAATAATAAACAATTTGTGACTAAGATTTCGTAGAATAGGAAATAGCGACAACAAAAAGAAATTGGAATACATATTTACTTACATTAATACAGTATGATTTAATTTTAATAGGAAAGATAAGATTATGATATCAGTGTCTATAACTTAAAATTTTATAGCTACTGTTATTGGTCGGTTATGCTTGTAAATAATAGCATTTTTGACGAATAGATTTGAAGTAATATAGATGGATATAAAAATATAAAAAGCACGAAACCGATAGCGTCATTTTCATCGACCGGCAATATTGTTTTTGTATTTTTTTATGCGCGTTTGAAGAGGTTTACGTTGTCTATTTCTATGCAATGCATTTAATTAGCATTGCTCTTAAACATAAATGTACCTTCTATTGATGAGTACATTTCATGAGTATTTCATTTAGCCATTGCTTCATACAATATTATTTAGCGGGTCTTAGTCGCGATAATTTATTTATTTCAAGGCATAAATACCTTTGTTATTCTCCTATGTTTCTACCGGCTTGCAACGGTTGTGGTCGCGGAGGGACTATGTCAGTTCAGCGCCGTCCTTGTGAAGCGCGGGTTTCGGCAGCTACCCTCACTTGTTTTGTATTTTTGATATTTTTAGTTCTATCCGTACTGTCCCGACACACTACACTTATGACGTCTACACACTGATGAGTTGTGTTACTGCGGCGTTGTTTGCATTTGTTGATAACTGGGTTCCAAGTGGTCGATAGTCTGTATCCGTCCTCCCGGTTGAAATTTCTATGTTTTTTATTTCAACCGCTTCACGTACTATCCTGGAGTAATAGTGGCGATCGTTGGATAAGACTTGTGGTTGATGTAATTTTATCCAGTGGTTTGGCCGTTGCAAGCCGGTAGAAACGTAGGAGAATAACAGAGGTATTTATGCCTTGAAATAAATAAATTATCGCGACTAAGACCCGCTAAATAATATTGTATGATGTATACAAATCGCGAAAGTTTAAAATCGATTAGCCATTGCTGTTTAACAACATCACAGCCGCCTATTGGATACCAAGCCGGTTCCCTGAACGGGAGCTTCTATTTTCTTAAAAAATATCTGCAATAAACTTGCCTCTTCTGAGAATATCTGCCGCAATCATAAATGCCAACGTAGAGCATGGTACCAACTAGGTAGTTCATTCTACATATAAAAATCTATAGAGCCTGCCTAGTGCTTAGATATATTTTGACAGTATCGGTCCATACTTCTCTTTAAACGTACTTAGAGAAAATCTTTTTATTCATGCAAGAAGATAATACTTTGTAAACATCAATGTAGTATGCTGTAGACAAAGACTACAGATTGTGCGACTCTATTTATAAATAGAACATTGAATCAAGCTAAAAAAGCTGTGCTTATTTTATTGAATAGGAATAATTATTAATATAATTTTTATTAAAATAATGTTTAAAATAGGAACCTTATCAAACGCTACAAGCCTTTTTAATGGTTCGGACTAGAATTAGTCTAATAGTCAAAGTATAATAGAAATAATACAAACATGACCTCGCGTTTGAAGAGGGGCTCATGATCTTCAAACCATGTTTTACATAAAAGGTGCAGATGCAACAAGTCTGTTTAATTCATATTCCATGTGTACAATACGGGGCTTAGAATGTGTGTTAAGTACGACGGGATTGACATATCTTGCTAAGTCTCTTAAATAAGCATTTATAAAGAGCAAAAAGTAGTATATTACGTGGGACTAAAGTATATAGGCGAAAAGTGGGTGAAGAAATACACCTCTGCCTACCCCTTCGGGAATAAAAGGCGTGACGTTATGTATGTATGTGTAAAAAGTAGTAGTTTTATGTTATGTTTTGTTTTCCGTCTAGTGCTTATTACATGCATAAGCATCATTTATTTTCTTCTCTATACAAAACAAGCTCTTCGTAGAGAATACGCTACAAAACTTTTGTTCAGTTGTTTAAAAATTACCATGTGTTTAAACTGCAGTGATTCTGAATTTGCCAAAGTATATTTTCGGTTCCTAAAATGTTATCTCTGAACAATGTCCCAAAATGAACAATAGAAAGCAGGTAACATTGTCAATAAATCCCTATCGATGTATTATTATTTTAGGTTGGCTATATAAGTTCGAGTTCTATTGGTAAGTGGTCACGCTTTCGTTTCGTCAACACGTACAAGGGTGAACGGTGACGTGAGTTTTACTGGGCTGAAGATTGCACATATCAAGTGGCGGACGTTGTATAATTTAGTGAAGAATTGAATTCGTAAAAGTGTTCATCTATCCTTAAAATCAAGTGAAAGTAATTACTATGTTTAAACAATATACGTTCCAGAAAACACTGATATTAGTGAAACCAAGAGATCTCTGCGAGAAAGAAAATGCTTAATATTTTCCGAAATGTAAAGGCCGGCCTGGCTAAAATGTGGTCTGCTGAGAAGTGTCTTTTTTTAAACAATGCAATGTTCAGTGTGAATCTAGGAACGAATAATTAAATATCACTTCGAAAGTGCGAGTCAAGCAAGAAGGAAAATGTTCACAGTTAATAAATAGACATTAATAAAGTTCTTGAAGAGAAAATATTTCTTCGACTTAGTTGTATGGGAGTTGCTTGAAGTGCTATACCAAACTCGAAGCTTTTCTTTGGAACCATCCCAGCGTATTCGACAAATGAAAGACCTTTTGTGATTCTTCATCATTCCATTTAAAACGTCGTTTTAAGTATCTTTAACGTACCTAAAACCTAATGATTAAATCTGTGACATCAATTGATCTATGTAAATATAAAAAAAAACATTAAAATATCACCTAGAAGCAGACACTGATCACGTACAAACTTCACCGGAAGCCTACGGAATACAAAATATAATGAAAATCAAAGAATAATGATAAGAGGCAGTCCTCTGATCTCAAAGTACAACAGGAGCACTGCAAGCTACAACGGATCTGTGGTATTTATTTGGAATCATCGCAGAGCGTTCTACAACCAGAGGATCTTTTGTCTCCATCGTGCTATTTAAAAGGTGTGTACGCGTGTTCTTCATCTGTATTCGACGTAACTAGACGCCCACCGTCTCTACTTCAGCAATTAGCTGACCACGTACATACATGTGAGTCAGAAAGTCACCGGTACTCTACGCGCTCTCTACCGCCTAAAAAACTTTCTCCCGCCCGAGACTAAAACAATGCTTGTGCAAACTTTGATTTTCCCTCTGATCGACTATGGTGATGTATGTTACTTTGACCTGAATGCAGATCTCCTAAACAAACTTGACCGCCTTCTGAATAACTGCATTCGATTCATTTTCAATCTTCGCAAGTATGACCATGTGTCCACTTATCGTTCTCAATTGAAATGGCTCCCCATTCGTCAACGCCGTAGTTTGCGTGCTCTCACAACTCTTTATACCATTCTTACGTCTCCTACTCCCCCTGAGTATTTAACGCCCCTCTTCCAGTATTTATCATCTAATCATGCTCGTAACCTTCGCTCTTCTAATAACCTTCTCCTCATGGTTCCAACTCACAGCTCTAATTTTCTACACTCTTCTTTTTCTGTTCAATCAATCCTTCTCTGGAATGCCCTTCCTCTTGAGATCAGGATGGCCAGGACCAAGTGCTCCTTCAAGTTCAAAGTTAAAGAACTCTTATTGGCTGAAGCAGCAAGTGTATCATAATTCATTTATATTTCATTTTGGCTCATAGTACCTATGTATGTAGATATATATAAATATATATGTATGTATGATATATTATATATAGATGTACTAGTATGTAGCAATAATAAGTATTAATTGAAATTATGTTTATATATCTTTATTGATATCTATGTATGTATGTTATATATTTATTATAATCTATATATATTTATGTAAGTTCAAATAATGTTCTCCTCATTTATATACCACCTACTTCTTTTCTCTCTGCACCACTCAAAGGTAGACTGGGAGATAATGCCCACGGCATTAAGTCCGCCTGTATACGCTCTGTATATAAAGGTTTAAATAAATAAATAAATACATACATCACCTGATGTCACACTGGAACCTATGTTTAAAGTTATGTGTTCTTCTAAACAATGCAATATTTAATGAAAATCCTCGAAAGATCTACTTATGAAAGGGAGATAAAGAGTTCATCTAGCAGTGACGGACACTCCGTACATACATCACCGGCTGGCACACTGGATCCGGCGTATAAAATTATGTGGTGTTTTAAACAATGCAATATAATTAATGAGAATCATCGAGAGATCTACTTATGAAAGAGAGGTAAAGAGTTCATCAAGCAGTGACTGACACTCCGTACATACATCACCGGCTGGCACACTGGATCCGGCTATAAAATTATGTGGTCTTTTAAACAATGCAATATAATTAATGAGAATCATCGAGAGATCTACTTATGAAAGGGAGATAAAGAGTTCATCTAGCAGTGACTGACACTTCGTACATACCTCACCGGCTGGCACACTGGATCCTGCGTAAAAGTTATGTGGTTTCTAAACAATGAAATGTTTAATGAGAATCATCGAGAGATCTACTTATGAAAGGGAGATAAAGAGTTCATCTAGCAGTGACTGACACTCCGTACATACATCACCGGCTGGCACACTGGATCCGGCGTATAAAATTATGTGGTCTTTTAAACAATGCAATAATTAATGAGAATCATCGAGAGATATACTTATGAAAGGGAGGTAAAGAGTTCATCTAGCAGTGACTGACAATCCGTACATACCTCACCGGCTGGCATACTGGATCCTGCGTAAAAGTTATGTGGTTTCTAAACAATGAAATGTTTAGTGAGAATCATCGAGAGATCTACTTATGAAAGGGAGATAAAGAGTTCATCTAGCAGTGACTGACACTCCGTACATACATCACCGGCTGGCACACTGGATCTTGCGTATAAAGTTATATGGTCTTCTAAACAATGCAATGTTTAATAAGAATCAACGAAAGATAAGTCAGTGATCTTCCAAACAATACAACCTTCCACAAAAAGCACAGCAGCGACGCTAACTGTCAAACGAAATTCTTAATCATCATCATTTTCTTTTTAATCTTGTCGAACATTTCAAATGTAATTATAATCTATGGTCTATTGAGAGATTTAAATACTAACACGTAATCTGTTAAAAAAATCTTTGTGCTAATTGTAATCTCATTATTTTTATGTTAATGTTAGTCTTATACGTATTGTTTAGTTTTTTTTGTGTAAAATTATTGTTTAATGCTTATTATGTAGTTGTCTGTTTTTATGGAAAAATAAACATTAAAATAATAAGTTTGTTTGTCTTAATATGTTAATTGTAGTTGATTATTATAGTTATATTTATAGACCAACAATTTAACATTACATAATACCAGATAAAACACACAGAATTTTGTTAGTAATAAAGGTTTAAAACTTTTCATGAAACCCTGACTCCTAAACTACGTAATTATCTGTATCTTAGAAGTCAAATGATGAAAAGCAAATCTATTTAGATTTAATATAAACACTTTATTAAATCTTAATAGATTTGCTTTAAATCATTTTAGATTAACTGGTATTGGCTGAAATTATCTCCACAAATAATAATGTCTATACACAGACTTTTGTCAATTAACCTCTCAATTATTTGTCTTATTATAATTATATAAGCCACGTTTGTAAAGTTATAGATTTGGCTTGTGATATGATATTTCATTTAGAATGTTCATTATATTTAGCAGGATAATAATACTGACTCATAAGCTTGCTTAAATGGTGATAAGACTATTTTTAAGTAAAAGGTAATTCAATACTGACTGCACGGTTAGCGTAGTGGTTTAAGCGCCTCGCTACTTGACACTGCGCCGAAGTGTTGTGGGTTCGATCCCCACACGACACAACACTTTGTGTGATTCATAAATTGTTGTTTCGAGTCTGGGTGTTAATTGTGTCCGTTAGTTGTATGTTTGTAAAAGATCCCTGCGACACAGGATTTAGTCCTAATGCGGGACTTATCTTTTTTTTAATAAAAAAAATAATATTAAGGAATTTCAAGCGCTAATGATGACATTAACGCACAAATGATTAATACTTTCCCTAATTACGAAACAATGGATATCGCGCCTGGTTTTACGAAAATTTGGAGAATTTTAAGAACTCGAGAAACCTTCATTATTGTATTGTTTTTAAGTTAGATCGAATCTTCATCTATTTACCTAGCGGAAAAGCCTAGTACTCTATGTATATTCAATATCAATTGCCGTATACCTAACTATTGACCTAATTTCAAACAGAAAACAGAAACAGAATTTGCGCATTTTTTATTTTAAACTAGAGGATGCCCGCGGTTACACCCGCGTTATTTAAGGCTACTGCTCTTCTCCCGTCGCTCATAGCGAAATGTTATATAGCCTATAGCCTTCCTTGATAAATGGGCTATCTAACACTGAAAGAATTTTTCAAATCGGACCAGTAGTTCCTGGGATTGGCGTGTTCAAGCAAACAAACAAACAAACTCTTCAGCTTTATATATTAAGTACTAGACGATGCCCGCGGTTACACCCGCGATTTTTAGGGCTACTGCTCCGCTTTCGTCGCTCATAGCTTGATGCTATATAGCCTATAGCCTTCCTCGATAAATAGGCTATCTAATACTGAAAGAATTTTTCAAATCGGACCAGTAGTTCCTGAGATTAGCGCGGTCAACCAAACAAACAAACAAACTCTTCAGGTTTATATATTAGTATAAGATAAGATTAACTGTTTCTGCCCGATGCCGTGAGAATTTCGAGAAAATCATTCTAAGTGCATTTAAGTTTTGGCGGTGTGTTATTTGTCAATCAGTCATTAATGCAAAATTTACCAATTAGTAAAATACCTATTGTTGTTTGCTCTGTGAGCACTGCTTACACAACGTGAAACAATATAATATATTTGAAAAATATCGCATTTCTTTATTTCAGAGGCAGTGTTACTGCAGTTTTATTGCAAACTCAAACAGTTTTAAGTCTTCATATCTTATGATAGATGATTCATTAAGGTAGAATGACGCTATAGAAAGGGGATTTTGAGAGTTCCCGGGACTTTGTCCGTAGGCTGTCTTGGGTCCCGTCTTTTAAACTATCAAGACTTCCCAAACCCTAATTGCTAGTCTTTGTCCAAGGCTGCGTGATTATACTCCTAAACCTTTCTGTCGAATCACACTATCTATTGCTGAAAACCACACAGAAATGTGTTTGGAAGTTTTTGAGTTTACCGCATTAATAGGACAGATGAGATTAATGAGGAGCGGGATGAAGCAGATAGAGAAGCAACAGTATATGCACCGTTACTTTACGTCGGTATTATGTGCAAGGTTAGTACTTCCCCCAACTAGACGGCCCATTCATGCTTAAACTAGTAAGGTTACCTATCTAAGTAATTGTTACGAACCGACCCGTTGAAGTTACGCTGTATACGGATGTGCACACACACAGACACGCCTCATGGTATGAAAGGCGTCGGATGCGATGAGTGTGACCCCTCAAGCTGATCTACACACCGAAGATTAGAACGGCTGTCCCAATTCAAAACACAGAAAGGGACTTTGAACAAATTTTACAGGAGGGCAAAAAAAGCTGATTTTATAATGCCTTACGAAACTATGAATCTACAGCTGAATATAATTCTTGGAGATGGTAGATAAGATTACTGTCTACATTTATGCATACTAAAACTTTAAAAATATAATTCGATGCACATTGTATAACACTTACTAAGTTTGGAATGGGATCCAACACTAACCATTGCCCATGGAAACTAAACCAAAACACAGTAAGTACCTAATAAGACATTATAAGGTTTTGTTTTGTTTTGAAAACTTTTAGTTATGATAAAGAAAATGAGTAAATAAATATTGCAGTAAAACACATTAATGAGAATTAACCATGTTTAATTCTAATTCTTAGAAGGTGAAGTTATTTAATGTGAAAAGTTCCAAATTATAGTTGAAAACGAGGAATTAATAACAAAAACAGATAAACTCAAAATACGAAATTTGATGTTTTCTCACTAATTTATGCCCTTATTCCTGAAGATAGAAACTCCGACGGGTGGGTGCTATACTGTGTAATTTTTTACCATACATTTAGATTTTATGATCTTTTAGACTAATTTATTCCCAAATCAAAAACCTAGCAAGTTGAAATTCACAATCCAAAACAAAGTAAGTACGTGTGCCTTGCTGTGTTTTGAACTGGTTATTAGCTATTACTAGGTTTTTGATTTGGGGTTTGCGGTTTAGTCTGTGCACTTACTAGGTTTTATGGTATCGCTATATTGAGAATGAAGGCCTTTATTGAAAAAAGACTACTACTACTTCATCAGCCTTTAACAGTCCACTGCTGGAATAGGCCTCTCCTTGGAAACGAGGAATTGGCCTACTATACCACGCTGGCCAAACGGGTTGGTATAGGGTTTGTATCAAGTTTTCCTTCTCTTACAGTGCTGTTCTCTGCATAATATGCTCCCTCTGTCGGCTCTTACGACACCCATGGGATGATATGGGGTGGTGACATTCCGTATTCTTAATCCATCACCACACGGATAATTGAAAAAAGGGTTTTTGCATATTGTGGGCATTTACTGTGTTAAAAGCATGGTGTAAAAATCTTGATTTCGACAAAAATATCCCTTACTGTGTTTTGATTTGGGACAGCCGAGAACGCCTGGCCAAACGCTGGACGTCTCGCCAACGAACCAAGCCATGCTTTAACATTGAACCAATTCTAATTTGTTATTTAAATTGAGGCATTTTTTTATTACGATTTGGGTGTTAAGCGTGACAATGTTAATTTATCTGAAATATTATTAATCTATTACATCAAAGGGGCAGTAACTGTTGCAACACGCAAAATTTTATTATGATGCATTTTCATTTATGCCTAGCAATAAAATAAAACCAACTTACATCCTTAATGAAAAACTTAATCACAGAAGTTAAAGTAGACAATCAGACAATAATAAACCCAACCAAAATAGCATGTAGATTTAATGACTACTATATTGACTTATGTAATACACAGCACCATATCAAGAACACTAACAAAACTACTCTTCAGAATAGTATATTTCTGGAGCCTTTTAGTGATTCAGAAATACAAAAGATTGTCATGAGTTTAAATAATAGTAATTCTGTAGGGTATGATGAAATATCTACTCTTGTACTGAAAAAAGTGCTATGTTTATCGCCCCTGTTTTAACAAATCTAATTAACTTATCATTTGAACAGGGTACCTTTCCTGAAATGTTAAAAAAATCCATTGTGAAACCTATTTATAAAAAAGGTGACAAAACTGATATGAGTAACTACAGACCAATCATACTCATTCCTATTTTATCCAAAATATTTGAAAAGGCGATGCACTCATGCCTGACCTAGTTTCTAAATAAATTCAATATAATAAAACCTGAACAAAATGGATTTCAACGGGGAAAGTCCACAACTTCAGCAGCTTTCATTTTAATTCATAGAATTGTCACTAGTATTGATAAAAGTTGCCAACAATGGTTATATTCTTTGATACGACCAAGGCTTTCGATTTTGTATCACATGAAATACTATTGCTAAAATTGGAACAGTATGGAATTCGGGGACAAGCATTATCATGAATGGAATCATACCTAAACAACCGTTTACAAAGGGTAGACATGCCATTTATAGGACATGATTCAGCCTTAACAATCAGTAGCTCGCCATTCAAAGTGAACAAATTCGGAGTACCACAAGGCAGTGTATTAGGCCCACTGTTATTCCTTTTATATATCAATGATTTACCTGTCATAACGCATTATAAAAGTATTCTTTTTGCAGATGACATTTCCATAATTTTCAATGCAACAATTTGATTTATCTTAGAGACCAAATAAATAAGACGACCCTTAGGGCGACAAATTGGTTAGAATTTAATAATCTGAATGAAAATTTAAATAAAACAAATTATATATTATTACAAAATATACGATCAGTAGCTAAGAACCTTAATAATATAAGCCTTTGTGAGAAAGATCAGATAACATTTTTGGAAAGAACACTAGATAAGAAAGTCAAATGGAAACCACACATTGATGCTACATGTACCAAAATAAATAAATTTGTTTCTGTCTTAATTAAGCTCAGGAACACCTCCACAAAAGAGACTACCCTGTTAGCTTATTATGGTTATATCAGTTCTGTGCTGTCATCTTAATATCGCACCCCGGCAAGAAAAGTGTCACAACACATATTGTGTACAAAATGACATAATTACAGCATTAAATAGCGCGCACTTCATTAGCTCAGCTGCAAAAACGTCGTTTTTATGTGGCGCATGGTTACCGCTAGATGGCATTAAGTACTCTTTTTCACGGAGCCGTTTCGCTCCGATCACCGGCGTGAACAGTGTCACATTCGTGTTAGTACGGAGTAAACATATATTGTGTCGCCAGAAAAGCGTTTTATCGTGTGATGTGACTTTCTATCGGTAAGTTTCACGTTAAAATAATAGTATTTTTATGAAAAAGGCGACACAATCTGTGTTATTACTATACAGTAATGTTGACGAAAAAGCATCGTAAATATTGCGACCTCATATAAAAACAGATATAACCTGTAAAGGGTTTCTTTTTTTGAATATTTCTCATCTATACCTATTTACGTTTTATGGAATATTATAAAGACGCAATACATGTAACGTCTTTTTCTTCAAAAATATTTTAATAATCACGAATTATTATGTTGTGTTCGGTCTTTTTCTGAATAAAATTGAACAAAAACAATCTTATGACTATATTATACTTTTTATGACTGCTTTTTTAAATAGATGTTATTGTGATTAACCTTAATATGACATTTTTTAGAATTAAGTAGTACCAGTCTTTACTCTTTACTAACAGTGTATTTTTTACAGTGTCAACATTGATGCGTCTGTCTGAAGATATTGGGTTAACTACAGCCAAATCTTTTAAAATTTCTTAGGTGAAGATTTCAAACTGTTACAGGATGACTCCACGAACCTGATGTTTAAGACTTTTTATAAAGATGATCAGTACTCCGATACAGTTTTAACGCGAAAAAATAATCTTAGTGCACTTTCCCTCAAACAAACGTATAGGTTTAATCCAAAACTTAAAGAAACGAAATTAAGGGATCTTACAGATTTATTGCAAAACAATCACATTCCGAACTTTTACAAGTCTTTTATAAATCTCTTAAGTAAGTAATTTACCTTTTCACAGTTGATTATAAGTTCACGTCAAAATATTATTTTTAATTATAAAGAACTTTGTTTTGTTACTTTTTTATTTTAAAAACATGATTGCACTCATGATAGACGATATTACTTTGCTTATTTTTTTTAATTGTACCATACATAGGTAGGTACGTTTTGTAAGTAATTACTGTTCGCCATTAAAAGTAATTGTCCGTGTGGTGACGGATTAAGAATACAGAATGTCACCACTTCATATCATCCCATGGGTGTCGTAAGAGCTGACAGAGGGAGCATATTATTATTATGCAGAAAACAGCACTGTAAGAGAAGGAAAGCTTATACAAACCCTATAAAAACCCGTTTGGCCAGCGTGGTATAGTAGGCCAATTCCTCCTTTCAAAGGAGAGGCCTAGTCCAGCAGTGGACTGTTTTAGGCTGATGATGATGTTGATGATTATAAGTAATACTTACCTCATGATGATTGCATTTAGATAAATTTATAAGGAACATAATTTCATGAAAGCTCTAAGATTATTTTTTTACATTTTTGTCGGCCAAAGACTGAAATAAGACTCAAGTTAATGATTGTTAATTAGGCCAAAAGTAGTAATATACATTAAGAAGATCGTATTTGATGTTTTTTTATTTTATTTTAATAAGAATTTTATCATTTGGTTACGTTTTTTTACATTCAATTAATATTGAATACTTTTAATAATAAAAGTAATGGTAATACATACATAAAAAGTGTATTATTTTATAAACTACAGACATTTCAATCGAAAAAAGAGTCATAATATACATGTAATTAAAAGTTTCTTAAAAGTTAGTTAAAAAAATATATTATAATAAACATTTATATAACCTATTTACACATAAAATTTCAGTAATGTGATTATTATAGTTTTTAAATTATTGACGCATAAATGAACAAAAATCCATAAAAATTACATTTTCTCGAAACATGTATTTTTGTATTGTGACACTTATTTGCCGGGGTGCGATATTGTGGGGTAACTCTCCAGAAGCTAATAAATGTTTTGGGATTGTTCCAGATGAGTCATGCAAACCCCATTTTTAAAATGAAGGCATATTTACCTTATACTGTATGTACATCTTAGAAATATCAATCTTCGTCAAAACGCATCCAAACCTTTTTACCAAGGCAAAAGATAAATATCCAAGAAACACTAGGAATCCTGACCGGCTGGTTTTAGAGATGATTCCAAAAACATGTCTGTATAAAAATAACTGTAACGCAATGTGTATCCAAATCCACAATAAACTGCCAGATTGTTTCAAAGAATTGCCCTTAAATCGTTTTAAGAACCATGTTAAAAAATGGCTATTAGAGAAGGCATATTAATATTATTCCCTGAAAGAATTCTTTGAGACAAAATAAATATCAGTGTCATGTCACTTTTAATACACGTGCAATGAAAAGTTATAATTAATTATGTGTTATATACACATCGTAAGAATTTTCTTGTTGTAATTGTCGGAAAAATCCAACACAATTATATTTTTTAAATTAAATATAATATTACAATTTACTACCAATGATGACATTATATTCTATGTGTGAGACCAATTTATGAATGTAATAAAATGTTAGTAATTGTATGCATTGTACCTAATAAATTGCAAATTATATGACATTTCACATGTCACTTATTGGCTAAATAAAAGTTCAAAAATATTCTGTTACACCTGCATGTACTCTATTTAACGTGAAATAAATATCATTTCATATCATTTCATTTTACATTATTAACGATGACATGTCGGACTTTGCGCAATTGTGACTGCTGACTATATCTTTCATAACAAGCTGTATATGTATTGTAAAAGAATTGTTTGGCCTAAATAATAATAAATATCACAACGATGGCAGCGCGCATTCAACCAAATTATAGCATTTCCACGCAGCTGAGCGCACAGGCACAAGTGACTGCGTCAAATATATTATTTTGTTTAGGGCACGTGTGATAATGAAAATTTATAAGCCTCTGTTTTCAAACTAATCTACGTCTAGTACTTATCTACTTGCATAATAATTATGAAAGGTAATTGAAGGCATTCATACATGTAGAGTCACGACAAATGTGATTTGCGAGGCGGGGTCGTGGTACGGGATGCTGACGGTCACCGGGATGTTTTAAGTGACTAGCTCTCCAACACCTGTAGGGAACAGTCTCACATTCCTCTGCCTACATTATGAAGAAAGATAAAATCAGTACTTGCAGATGTCGTTGAAACCCATCTACAAGTAGAAAAACCACATGACCATTTTAAAATTGTAGTTATTAATAGACGCTAACAGGCTATATAGCTAGACTTATGATATAGTTCTGTTAATACACAGATGAAAGCAATATATCAAAATACCCTACAAGGTGCCAGCATAAAAAAGAGAAATAATCCTCCAATTTGTTCTCAAATCTCACTATGTATGTAGTTAAACGAATGATAAATGTGTGCCAACGACACCACGTTAAGATAACGCGTTTCCGTCGAATGTCATATATCATCGGCGTGTATTATTGCTGTGTGCCATTACTCAAGCACCATTGTGGTTCGCATCCAAACTTACTTCGTGTTATATTTTGGATTCGCGTAAATTTAAGTGGATGTTACGTCAAGGAAAATGTTTGTACAAAAATGTTTACGGGTAATGCATGGTAATATGAATGTTAATTTTATGTAGGCAACCTGTAAAGTATCAGCTCTGCTTAGGCTAACATATTATAGTAATGTTACTTTACGGAAGGTAGAAACTAATAAATTCCGTCTTATTTAGTTAGTCAGGAAAGAGGCGCTCGGGCTTCAAAGGTTGCATCCACTGCCTTGGAATTTCTTGGATGTAACCGGAATAGAACGATGTTGCTTTCTTTACGGTACAGTAAAAAAATCTTTCCCTAAAAATTGTATAAGACCAACTACTGCACTGACCATGGAACCTGTATCGCTTGAGACTGACCAACAGTATTTTGTGGAACACAGTCATTCAATGTGCGGTTCCAACCCGTCTTTGCAAAACACTTGATTATTATTGACAACAATCACTACAATATTTTTATGAAAACTAGTTGCGTGATAACGTTTCATCAAATGTTAAAACGTATTTTACAGAATTTGCTAAAACAAATTATAGTACTCAAGGGTTTACGGGAATCAGCTTTTTCGCTTGGCATCGTAGACAACTTCATAATCAATCTATGCTTCATCATCATCATCAATATCAGTCTGCCATAGTCCACTGCTAGACAAAGGGTCATCCAATTCATGCTTAAATTTCATGCATTTTTTATTTAAGCATTCATACATATTTCCATTGCATTGTCCTGGCATTTTGTTAGAGTTTAGAGAGAGGCATACGAAGCAATTTAAAAGCATCGTATGTGTTTGTCTCTCCTTTGTTCGCGTTGGCTAGTCGATGCTGACCGCATGACAAATGTTTTAGTTTATTGCGGCAAAATAAATGCACAAAACATTTAAATGCAACTGTTTTGATAAAGTTAAAAGTTGACACATATTGTTTGAATAAATAATTAGCGGGAGAAGCTGGACTGTAAAGGTCGGTACATATCTGACGGAAAATGCGCCGAGCGTATCATCAGTCGCGTCTATTCCGTCAAATGGGTCGGTACGTATCTGACGAAAAATTATCGAGCGTATCTGCATCGGTCGCATCTGTTCCGTCAAATTAGACCAGCCACGTGCGTGGCGCGCGCGACGTCAACCGACAATGCGTTGACGGAAACGGAACAGACGGTGTACGTTCGACGCACTAAGGCATCATCGGTTAGGTGTGAAAGGTTGAATGTTTTAATATATATTTGTCTGTTTTGGCGTTACGCGACTGATAAACGCGACGCATTTTCCGTCAGATATGTACCGACCCTTATATTGTTATATTATGAAAGTACCGACACTGACAGATACAAAAACAAATAGGACTCGTCTCAATTCACAAATAAAATTATCATCATTCGCTAGTATCGCTGGCTGCGATCCAAGACAATTTTTTTACATGATTCAGAGTACAAAATTTCACGACCCTATTTAATTCCGTAAGTGTTGTAAGAGGCAATTTACGACATTCACGCGATGCAAACAATATCTTTGCGAAGAGACAGAAAACTTGACATCAAACCCTCTAGCAATCTCTCTGGCCAGCGTGGTACAGTAGACCAAATCCTCTTACTGACACAGTGCCATTGTGGAGCAAATTTAAGTCCAGCAGTCCAGTGCGAAAAGCTGCAAAAGATTATTGCTTAGAACGCAGTGCCAGTTGCTTGTACCATTATAAATAATATAGAGATCCAGGATGTTCCAACATAACATTACGTATGACTACTTAAATCACAGCGCAATTCTGCACGCATTGTTTTAAAAATCACTGCCCCTGCCACGTTCATATCATTCATCATTTCATACAATATATATTGCACGTGCTTGTGTCGGCTATACATCACCCGTGCAACTTGTATGAAGCAAGGAGGGCAATCTGTCTACTTATGCACAATTGTTATTTCTAACACGTTCACAATAGGATCCGTTTTATGTGTTTTCAGTAATGTCACGCGTGTAAAATAGCTAAATGTATTCAAAACCGTACTATTTGAAAGGGTACGCAGATTATGTGCCATTTTGAATGTGTCTTATGGTTTTTTAATGTCTTTTATGAATCAATGTATTTCACTTAACTCAATTGACAGACTAAATTGTTAAATTATAAACTTTTTGTGGGTGTAATATTTACACCTCTGCCTACTCCTTCAGGGATACAGGCGTGAGTCTATAAATAAATAAGAAATAAAAAATAATTTGTATCGGATCTACTGGCATAATAATTATATCATGATACAGCCTTTCAACAGGACGATTTAGACTTTCCAACCCGACAAAAAAAATAAAAGGCTGGATAGGTGGATTGGCAAAGGATTTAATGACGAGCTTTCAAAGGATTATTAAAAATAAATAGCAGTAGTTTAGTAGACACTTGCTGATTTCCGCATGAAGGGGCCGGCTGGACCGGAGATGTACTACCCTCTCACAGACAATCGACGTAAAGTAACAGTACCTAAACTGTTGCGTTTCGTTCAGTGAGTGAGAGTGCCGGAGGCCCTATCCCCTATTCCTTCTCCCTCATCTGACTCCTCATCCTATCCCTTTTCCCAATCCCAAGGGGCGGCAACGCACTTGTGACTCCTGTGGTATTGCATTTGTCTATGGGCGGCGGTAATCGCTTACCATCAGGCGATCCGTCTGCTCGTTTGCCGCCTATTACTATTAAAAAAACAGTTCATAATACCCGCTGAATTAAGGTATGCTATAGCAATAATGACTAAATATTTATTACCCTTATTCAGGTTAAGAAGAGCACTATTGCTATATTTTTAATACAGTAAGGAGTCTACAATTCAGTTTGACTGTAAAAGCCGGGACAAAGATTAATGTTTGTATGTTTATGATAATATGTCGGAGCTATGTCTTCTTTGTACCTTTAATTTAATTTCCCCCATTCACCCACGAGTAACCGGAATTATATTCCATTCACAGCTGCTACGATGACTAAATGTGGTAAAAATCTTTAAAGAGTTGGACCTATTGGCGCGCAAAAAGCATTTGACGTTTTAATCTCCTGGTGATTCATTGGCATGCCGATCAGCTGTCAGCGGCGCTATTATTTTCGACGCCATTTTACTTTTAACTGACAAGCCGTGAGCTTAAACGTGGTCTGAAAATACCTGTTTTATTGCGAACGCGAACGTTTTGCGAGATTACTGAGTATGTACACAGTTTTATTTGTTGGTAAGCAGCAATTTTCGGAAGAAATGAAATTGTGTGGCGTTTCATGCACCAGTTATTTTACAGTCTTAGCAGGAAGTTAATCATTTTTATGAATATATCATTTCATAAAGTCTTAAATATTACCAACCCATGAAATTGCTTCTTTTTTGACTGTGAATACAACATTTGCTACACTAACGTACATAGATATTTCATCGACAAACACGAACCATAAACGCATATCCCGAATGTGTATTGGCTCTAAAACTATGCACCACAATCGCAGGATTTATGTTAAGCCAATCTATAAAAATTGATTACAGCAATGGTGTAGTGGTTTTAGCTGCCACCGCATGCAGATAGTTGGAATTTCGATCAACATCTGAGAAAGAACTTCGAAGAATATACTAACACTGTGTTCCAAAAATTGATGTTTTCCGTTTGGATTTTATTTTTGTCCGTTGTTTGTATGTTTAAAAATTCGCAATAGGGATCTATTTCTACTGTGGGAGTGCGCTTACGAAACAATGAAAACCCAGACACATGTTTTCACTGTAGGTATAATAGTTTAGCATATGACACAGCTTGCTAAAATAACAGATACAGTTGTTAAGGTACTTTATGTTAAGCGGTGGTGTGTAGGGCCAATACTTGCTTATAAAAAGCGCACGCTTCACACCAGCAAGCCCCCTGATATCTGTACTTACAAACGAATATCCGTAATTGAGCATAATTATTTATATGAAACGACGGTACAAACACGAGAACTGTCAACATGAGTTGTTTATAGGATTAGGTGGCAAAAGTTTCGTATATTACCATAACCCTTGTTGTACACCATAGGGAGAGTCGCAACCCTATATGCCTTTGATTGAATAGTTTTCGTTATCCGAGGTTTGTACTATGTACCTCTAGTTTGTATTAGCTTCTATTATCGGGATTACAGAGGATGGCAGTGATATAACGGTTGTATAAAATTATTTTCCACATAAACTTGATATGTTACATTATTCATTTATTGGGATTGGAAGATAGGCTTTCATTGCGATAATATTCTGATTTGAATGTCAGCGATTCAATCACGCTCTTAAAAGTTTTCATTCGCAACTTGGAGATAAGACCAGATTTTATTCATTAGACAACAGTGCAAAATATATACATGTATACATTTATTCCCAGGTTAACGCTAGGAGAATGTTTTACGAAAATGTGCTTGAATAGCTAGCAATTGTTTTAATCGAAGAATAAGCCTATCATATTTCGAATTTATATTTATTTGAGTACTTATATTTATTTATTTAAAATGTATATCAGTACTTAAATCTTTTTTACAGAAGTTATTTATACCCTTGACGGATATCAAAGTTATAAATTGATGACATAAGTCTAGTGACCATTGTATGAAGCAATTTAGTTTGAAATAGATTTACGATTCCAAAAATTACGTAATACTTTGAAACAAGTTGTTTCCCGAAGGTTGACTCTATTGTTTTCATTTGTTTCATAATGTTGCTTTCAGTTCACGCGGTTTCACGCGGTTGAAAAAGTATAATAGCGACATCAAACAATGCTTTTCATGGCGACGTATAATATTATTAAATAACCCAGAGTCAAAATTAAGTACTACGTTATATGCTCCTCTCGCTTAAAGATTTACCAGAAAACCCACGCTGAGACGTTAGGACAAAAGTGGAGACCGCTATATTAATATACTATATTAACCGTAAGAGTATGCTTCGATTTGTTGCAGTTTTTAGTAATATGGGAACATTGACTATGGAGGTATTCGTCGCAGTTTTAATTAGTATGTTTACCGCTTAGCTCTGAGACCACGAGTTATTACGTGGAATGCAAGTTTCAAATAATGTATCAGATGTATATTAAAATTTTGTTTCAGCCTAGTCTTAAGAACATTTTACTTCAAAATACTGTCCATGAGATGCACTGTAAACGTAGTAGTTTAAAGTTTACAAACCTGGAAAATTTGGCAGAAATTCGGTAAGCGAGCGGTTCAAGCACGAATAACATAGATCGTATAACCCTTCGTCTGGCGCCGCCATTTTGATCATTTACGCAGATCTGGCGCCGTCCCGCTCCGGGACAGAAAAAAAAGAGCTAATATGGCGGAAGCCATTTTGCTAATTATACCACATCTGGCAAAGCCTAGAAATGACAATTTAAACTAGTCTTCGATGTTTAGAAAAACTTAAATTTTACTGCTTTTCTGTATTATATGTGTAATAAAATATAGCATTTCAGATTCTTAATTAAGTACGCTATCATATTGCATACGGTAAATATGTATAAAGTGTGAAATTAAAACAATATCGTAAAGTAAAGATAGGGTCATGGCATTTTTTCCATTTTTCGATACATAATCTACCATAATTCATAAATTATACTTTTTCTCGTTAATATTTGTGTTTTATTTACAAAACTATACCCTAATTTAAAACATACAGTCATAAAATCACTTTACTCCATAAATTTTTTTAGCAGTAGGAACATTAATAAATGTAAGCCTTATCAGGCGCCGTCCTGCCGGTGTTATGAAGTGACTCATGTTTCAAGATTTGTTCTGAGAGAGACGTGGCTCAAGTGGCTCATGTTTTTTGTTTATTCGTAAGTTCAGTTCATATAGTAAGCCTAAAAAAAAACTACATTCGTAAAGTAATAAATTTGGCAGCTTGAGATATAAACATAAACCTCTCGAAAAACGACTCTAAATAGGTACTCACAATTAATGACCTGTAAAACAATTTCAGATTATCTTTTTTTAATACTAATAACATTTTCTAAAACTAGATTTATTATACTAAAGTTACGTTACAAAATTAAAACGTGTTAGCGAACAAAAATATTTGAGAATTTATAAGCAAAACGTGTGGGATTTGTCCCGGAGCGGGACAAATGCCAGACGGAGATTTGTCCCGCTCCGGGACAAATGCCAGACACACATGTTCTCTGCTACAATATTATGGATCCGACTTTCATGAATTCTCTAGGAAAAAAAGGAAAAAAGCAATATAGATAATTTTTAGTTAATTTTTATGTTATCTTATGTTCATTTTCAGTCAAAATGGCAATATAATATGCTCCGAAATAATCCACACTAATGTAGCAGTGATCAAAGTTGCCTGTGTGGCATTTGTCCCGCTCCGGGACGACACAATGCCGGCAGTAATTTTATCACAAATTTCGCTAAATATTGATTTACTTGGATGAATCTAAAGTAAGAAATATGTTAATAGTTATACAATAATTAGTTTTTCACAATCTTTTACACAAAAGTATCGTAAATAGCCAACAAGAAATAGTTTTTTTGGCGGGACTAACACGATTGCAAAGTGGGAGTGGTTGACGAAATAAGCATTTTTTTTGTTAAAAAGCCTTGAATCCACACAAAAAATTACTTATATTAAGTATATTACTTACCCACCCATCCTTTCCTAATGATGTTTAGGCCGAAACACAACAAAATATACTTAAAATTCACAAAATACGCGGACGTTCGTTGTAAACAAACACTAGCACACAACCGCACACGGAACACTGCAGGAACAATGAACATTCATGGAATTATATGCCTTGTTGAGTTTCTGTTGGACTGTATTTCTATCTTTTTTCGTCAGTATATGTTATAGCAGTGCGAAATGCATATAAGGTGCCTAAATCCACGTTTTTAAAAACAGCTAACTAAATTCCCGGAGCGGGACGGCGCCACATGCGCCAAATAATTTTCTGTCCCGGAGCGGGAATATGCCAGATGTGGGCTAATTTCAAAAATGGCGGATGCCAGATAATCTAATTGTCTTTTTGTCCCGGAGCGGGAATACGCCAGACGAAGGGATAACCTGAATATATATACATATATTTTAGTGTTTATGTTAGTAGTACACGTTACATACGTTTAAGTTGTATACCGAAGAAGCTATTTATTTACATTTACGGTTTTGACGAAACTAGCTTTGAGCTAATTATTGAGACTAACGAAAACTTACTTGTGCATACTTATAATTCTAGTAATATTTTTATTTGATTTTTATTTACCACAAAAAACGAAAAGATTGTTTTTGGCTATGAGTTATTTAAAAAATAAATACATCTAATAATAGCATATTGTATATAAATTTTCCGTATTAATGCAAAAAGGAACCACACGACAAACTTCGATTTTTGCTGTTTTTGAAGAATACTAATTTAAAAGTGGTTTATTTTCTTATTCAAAAAAGATCCACATGATTTTTCCCTTGGAAACAAGTTATACAAAAAGCAGAATGGACCCAACAGCAAAAACACATATTATACATATTGCAAAACCGAACCATAGCACCATGGGACTCGTTTCATCAAACAAATAAACCATATAAATTCCATGTCATTTTATACAAAACAGATCCACAGATACTTGGTACCATTCTACATTAAAAATATTTATATTTTTTAACAATTATTATAATACACAAAATGGAACCAAATTTCTGTGGTACCGTTATGCGTAAAATAAATTCATATTTTAATGACTAATATTTTTTTTTGCATAATGGAACCACAAGCATTCGGTTCTACCATGTATAAATAAATATTGTTAACAGCAGAACCACAAGTACGTGATTTTATTGTACTTCGGAAGGCGTAAACTTAAAGTTCGAAATTCTCGCTGAAATTGAGAGTTTCTACAAAGACCTGTACGCATCATGGAAGTCTTAACTCTTGAAACCAGGCAGTGATGACTCTAGAGCCCAACTCCCGCGCCAATATACGAAGAACATTCCTGATGTCAACCAGGGCGAGGTAAGAGAAGATCTCGAGCAACTTAAGAACAACAAGTCTTCATAAGATGAGGAAATCACAACAGAGCTCTTAAAAGCAGGAGGGACTGTAGTCCTGAAAGAGCTGGCGAGCCTCTTTAATTCCGTTATCCATCAGGGCCTTATAGCTCAGGCGTGGAGCGGGAGTGCGGTTGTCCTGTTCTTAAAAAAAGGTGACAAATCCTCGCTGAAAACATATAGACCCATTTCACTCTTCAGCCACCTCTACAAGTTGTTCTCGAGAGTGCTAACAAACAGCCTCGCCAGAAAACTTGACGATTTCCAGCCACAGGAACTAGACCACATCCATACTGTTTGGCAGAATAAACAGAAGACCAATGAGTACAATAAGCCGCTGTGTATGGCTTTCATGGATTACGAGAAAACCTTCGACTCCATCGAAATCTGGGTGGTTCTGGTTGCTCTGCAGCGGTCTCGTACCGATTGGCGCTACATCGAGGCGTTGATATGTTTGTATGATATCGCCACTAAGACCATCCAACTCCAGCCCCGTCAACGCGATTGCGTCGAGGTGTGAGGCAGAGAGACTTAATATTTTAATCAGCTCTTCACCAGCGCACTCAAAGACATCTTTAAGATTCTGGACTGGCCTGGACTGGGCATAAACATTAACGGCGAATACATCTCAGACCTTTGGATTGCTGACGATATCGTCATCGTTGCGGAGTCCCTGGAAGAGATGAGCGGGATAGCCTAAACGGAGCCTCTCGACGTGAACTTGTCTCGGCATGAACTGAACAAAACCAAGATTATGTTAGACGAACTCATCATGTTGGGATCGGTTTATGTCCACGGATGGATGCTTGAAGTTGTTCATGAGTATGTCTACCATGAGTAACAGCTTGTTGTCCAGCTTGGTAGCAATAACTTCGAGAAAGAAATCGACCGTAGTGTCCAATTGGGTTGGGCAACGTTTGGCAAACTACATACGTCAAGTTTTCTCTTCGCCCCTACCACAATGCCTGAAGACCAAGTCTACAACCAATGCTTCCTACCTGTTATAACGTACGGTGCCGAGACGTAGACACTCACAGTGGGACTAGTCCCCAAACTTTTAGTCACGCAGCGAGTTATGGAACGGGGTATGCTTGGCGTCTCTTTGAAGGATAAAATCCGTACCGAAGTTATCCGACAAAGAACCAGATTACCGACATAGCTCACAGAATAAGTAAGCTTATGAGGCAGTGGACTGGTCATGTCTGCAGAAGTACTGATGGCAGATAAACCAATGTCCTAGAGTGGAGACCACGACTCGGTAAGGCGTAAGGTAGGGCGGCACACGGTTAGGTGGACTGACGACCTGAAATCGAGGCTGGGACGAAATAGATGCGAAAGTCTATGAACCATGTACTGTGGTGCGTGTTGGGAGAGGCCTATGTCCAGCACTGGATTGCTATAGGCTGCATATCAAAGGTTGATATGCAGCCTATATGATATGATATATATGATAATACTTAGTCTCATGTATATCGGTAAATCCATGGCTTTACCGATATACATGAAACCCATGGGTTGTGGTTCTTTTTTGCATATGAGGAAAGCTATTAGTAAGTAAATATTAAAAGGAACTACATGCACATTTTCTTAATTACCTAGAAAAATTAAGAGTATCCAGAGCAAATTTATATACACATATTTAAATGAGTAATTTATCAGAACAATAATATAAAATAAATGTAATATTTTACTTAATCTAACAGAACTGTGTAACGGGTTCTGGTAGTAAAACGCAGTAGAGGATCTAGATGCGTTTATTTGCCGAGTATTGCCTCACTTCCCTTGCCACGAGTATGACCGACCAACAACACGACACTGGCCTGAACACTAAGGGCTGCAGTCTCCCACGCTGTTCCCTCCGGTAGTGTGCAGGCAGGCTGCTCGAAGGCTACGCGTAGCGGTAGATCCTCGCGGGCCGTTGGCTCAGCTGGCAGGTGCCGGCGGTGTGTGTGCGATGAGCGGGGCAGGCCAGACTCTTCGGCAGAGGTGACGCCGAAGGCGATGCAGCAGATGTAGCGGTCTAGGTAGTGTAGCCCGGAGCTTAAGGTAAACCTGGAACCTGAAGGAGAGCAGCATTAGGAGAGCCACAACCAATAGAGTCAGGCAGGCGGCGCCAGCCGGCCTCAGCTAGCAGGTAGAGAGATGGGCAGTACGCTAACGCAGTAAATGTAGTAACTTACCCACAGCTGGGACCAGGATACACGTATGAAGTAGTATAATTATAGATATAGCGGTATAGAATTTAGTAGCGGTAGTAGGTTAGTGTAGAGTAGCGGTGCCGGCCTCTCTGTCGGCCCCTTTATATACCGGCCCTCCATCAGATTCGTGTCGGCGTGTGGCCAAATATGGGCAAAAGTCACGGGCGCGGACGATGGCCTTCTCTGATTGGCCGAGCGTATGGACGGTATTATGACGTACACTCGGTAGGTACCGGTCATACGCTACAATACCGCCCGCCTTAGGAGAGGATTTTACGTGGCTAACAAGGAAAATCCGACTAGCTGCGTTAGGTCTATGAGTCCGCTACTGTCCAAGCTAAGACGGCATATAGAGAGAAGGAAGGGAAAGTCTTCTACGGTTTGTAACAAATAGTTAGGCACCATAGTGTATAAGTTTTAGGTCCTTAATGTGCCAAAACCCAATAGAATTTCCAGACGCGTCCGACAACTCGTAAACGAGAGGCGACTTTTTATTAATCACTGTGCACTTCACGAATTTAGGGGCTAGTTTCTTACAAAAGGACTTATCCTTGTCGCTCTGATAAAAAGTCCTTTTCCACACAGTGTCTCCCACATTAAACTCAGCTGGTTTACGGCGTAAATTATACGTTTGGGAATTCCTAGCATGAGCTTGAATGAGGAGTGCCTGAACTTTGTCAAATATGCCTGATAAGTGACCTACATATGTTTTCTGTGTAATCGTCCCTAGGTATGTATACTATATCATCAGCGTCCGTGTCGACATAGTGTGAGCCGCATGGAACTAATTCACGTCCGTAGACTAAAAAACTAGGTGTATAGCTCGTGACTTCATTAATTGCAGTATTTAATGCAAACTGCACCTTAGGTAGGAGAGTGTCCCATAATCTCTGGTCATTTCCTACAAACGCCGCTAAGGTAGAACCAATAGTTTTATTACAGCGTTCGACCGTATTGACATGTGGGGAATATTTAGGAGTATAATGAAGATTAGGGATTTTGTACTTGCGCAACATAGCTTTTAAAGTAGCACTGACAAACTGTTTACCATTGTCCAATATAATTGTAGATGGTATACCATGAACTAAAAATATTTTTTCTTCCAAAATATTAGTTATTATTTCAGCAGTTGCGCGCCTGATAGGAAAAAGTAGACAGTATTTACTAAAACAGCAAGTTACTACAAAGATGTAGGCGTTTTGTTTTCTTGTAACGGGTAGTGGCCCCACCAAATCTACACTAATGGTTTGGAAGGGTCGTGAACACACTTTGGGTCGTCCCATGGTTCCCAATGGTGCGTGGTTCTGATGTTTGTGCGCGATACAAGTGTCGCAAGAATTTATGAACTTAACTACGTCATCGCGCATTTTGGGCCAATAGTAACGCAGTGCTAAGCGCTTGTAAGTTTTAAATATACCGAAATGCCCCGAAGTGGGTTCGGCATGGTTCTCTAATATGGCATTATTTCGATCAGAAGAAGGTAGTACTTCTTTCCATTCGAACTCCTTACGTAGCATACACCTAGATTTAATCAAACGATACAATTTATTATTTTTAATAGAATAGTCTGGATAGTCATTAGGCGAAGATAAACAACCATTGTAGGTGGCTGAATACCATTGATCAGTGTTAACATTAGGGTCATTCACGTTATTATTATTCGCGTTAATTATATTTACAGGTAGGGATCGTGATAACGCATCGGCTATAATATTATCCGCACCGCGCCGATGCTTTATTTCGAAGTTGAAGGCTGACAGACGAACCGACCACCGAGCTAATCTACCAGTCGGGTTGCTCAAGTTTAGGAACCATTTCAGTGCGGAATGGTCAGTATACACAACAAACTTTAACCCGTTATCTAAATAACAGCGCCAATATTCGAGGACTGTTAGAACTGCTAATGTCTCCCGTTCTGTTATACTGTAGTTTTGTTCCTGTGCATTTAGTGACCTACTCATGTAAGCGATAGGTAGTTCCACGCCATCTATTTCTTGTGTAAGTAACCCACCGATGCCGCTCGCACTCGCATCTGTGTGAACTTGAAAAGGTTTCTCGTAATCGGGACACGATAATATTGGTGCGGAGCTTAACAATTGTTTTAGTTTACAAAACGAGTCATCAGCTTCCACCGACCACTGAAATGGTGCGGCTTTCTTACCGGTAGAAGTAAGTTTGTTCAAAGAACCGGCAATAGTACTAAAATTAGGTATAAATCGCCGATACCACGATGCAATGCCTAAGAACCTTTTGACTTCTTTTTTATTCTTAGGCGTAGCATATTGAAGAATGGCTTCCACCTTACACGGGTCTACTTGTAATCCTTTAGAGTTTACTACGTAGCCCAAGTACTTCAATTCATCACGGAAGAATTTAGATTTTTCTAAATTTATTGTAAGGTTCGCCGATTTTAATTTTTCGTATACTTTATTTAATAGTGACACATGAGCATTAAAAGATGGCGAGATAAGCACGATATCATCTAAAAAAACGAATACAGAGTTTTCGAACTCAGGACTGTTCGTAAACAAGTGATCCACCAAACGCTGTTGTGTCGCAGGCGCATTCGTTAAACCAAACGCCATAGTCACAAATCTAAATGTTCCTCTAGTAGGCACATAGAACGCAGTCTTATCACGATCACATTCACGAAGAGGCGTCTGCCAAAAGGACTTAGATAAGTCTATACTACTTAGATATCTAGCGTTCCTAAGGTTGTCTAAAATTTCGGAAACGTAAGGTAGTTTGTACGCGTCTTTTTTAGTAATAGAATTAAGTTTCCGACTATCTAAACAAAACCTTAGTTTTCCGTCCTTCTTAGGCGTTAGTAAAATCGGTGACGACCACGGACTTTCGCATTTTTCTACCACTCCCAATGCAAGCATCTGGTCTAATTCGTCAATAATTATTTTTAATTTCGCCGGCGGTAACCTATAATATCTTTGGCGTATCGGCGCAGAATCGCCAGTGTCTATTGCATGTTCTATTAAGTGAGTTCATCCTAAACCGGTTTTTTCAGTAGAAATCGACTCGAATTGCTTTATAATTAACTTAGGCGTTCTCTGTTGTGACTCACTCAACTCACTAAAAGATTGCAAAACGTTCGTGTTACTTAACTTATTTTCACCTAACACACTACACGGCAATGTTTTAGACATGCATACGGATGCGATATGGTTAGGCAGTAATTTAAATAGTTTCCAGAAATCGATGCCTAAAATTAAATTACTTGTAACTTCTGGAATAATATAAGCTTTCAATAAGTGGGTTTGATTATTAAAAGTAGTGGGTAAGTTGATAAAACCGCGCGGCATCAAGATATTTCCACCCGCGGACCGAATGGAATTAGTGTTGTGACACTGCTGTATTTCTAACCCGGTTTTAGTAATTACCTCCAGATGGGAGTTGTTACCTAGAATTGTAATGGCTGAACCGGAATCGAGCAATCCACAAATAGGTAAACTGTTAATCGTTACGTTAACATAGGGCCGTAGGTCATTTTTAGGTTTATTATCCAGGATCGAGGCGACGGAATAACTAGAGAAATACACTTTTAGAGTGTTTAGCCAATTTCTCCAATCATCTTTGTCAAAATTGGTTGAATAGGTTGTAGAACCTAATTTAGATTTTGACACGCCCCGACCCTGACCAACTAGTTTTTTGGTTTCGTCGATTTACAGTTCGGGCAGTTAGGGAATGTCACATCCCTACAGCCGCACTTTAAGCAAATTGCGAACCGTTCGCGTTTGCATTCATTCAAACTGTGATCATTGATACGGCAGCGCGGGCAGTACTTGGACGTGACTAGAGCGACAGAGCTAGGTTTAGACTTAGGTTTGCTAGGTTCGTTGTTCTCAGTGTATTCGGACGTACCCTCTATAGTAGCAACGGGATAATTATTGTAGGAATTATTACGCGCTCGGTTATTAGGTTTGTGACTGTAAGCTAGGTCTGGTGCCAACGTGTCGTTATTATAATACGGTTCGCGGAATTGAGAGTTCAAACATTTCATCCGTTCGTAGTTTAAACATAACGTCTGCAGTGTTGCTATACTGTCTATTGAAGATATTGACGGAGCTAGCACTAGCGAGTAGCATGGACGTATGTTATGCAATAGAATGTCTAACTTTTCGCGTTCAGACAATCGCTTTGACGGTGACAGCCTAGCGAACAGCTGATTCATTATCGAGAGATAAATTATTATAGTTTCGGTAGCACCTTGAGTACGTCGGCGGATTTCATTTAATAACCGGTAGTCATAATCGTACGGTGTGAAATTGTCTATTAATTTAGTGGTGAGTTCTTCCCATGTAGTGAAATATTCTTTTTGGCCGCGGTACCAGTGAAGTGCGTTACCGGTGAAAATTTCGGAGGCATATGATAAAATTTTAGTGGAAGGTAGATTACGCGCTGTTTGGAATTCGGTTACGCGTTGTAGGAACGCTCGGACGCATCCCGTACCGTCGTATTTTAGCTTAGACAGTTCGCTAACTCTCAAATGCTCGCAATGCAATACTGGGGCTAACCCTACCTGCGTCGAGGTAGACGGCGCAGGTTGGACCTCTGCCACAGCATCAGCTGAGCGAACAGCTGATTGCTCAATGGCGGACAGCTCCGCCGAGAGCTTGTCGAACCGGCTGCACAATTCGGTTATTCGTTTTGAATACGCCGTAGGACGTTCCATCCTACGGAGTCTATGGAAAATGTGGTTGTGCAGTGCGGTAGACCTCCTAGTTAGGTTCGCGTCGTAAGAAAGAGATAACGAATTTAGTCGCTTGGCTAGCTCAGAGACGGCCTCGCTAGCGCCCTCGAAGTCCACCGCTATGGCTAGACCCGACTCCAAGATGTCATCATTTGGAATGGCTTCCAGTAATTTAGGGAGCTGCTTCCGCAGACCTAGGACAGAGGTAGTCGGCTCCTCACCTCTAATCGCGACCTCGTAAGCTAACTCGTTCTTGTTTAGCAGGAAGTATTTTATGGGGTGTGAGCCCATGGTGTATGAATAACCGCGTAAGTATACACTACACACTACACTTAGTGCGCAAGCGTTCCGCCCTTACAAATGGCCTACTTTACAATTAGGCGTAAAAGTTCGACCGTTAGGACTAATTAGAAAAAACGTTAGAATTCAAATTTGCGAACTATTACGTAGTAGGTAGTTACACTAAAAGGTAGACAATTAGAATAGCAATACGTACCGGTTCGCTGTAGCCGCACCTCCTCGCTTACAATAATGGAGACCTGCTAGAAGAGAACTCGAGCACGGAAAGCGAGACAATAACCCACGTAGGCGCCACTGTAACGGGTTCTTGTAGTAAAACGCAGTAGAGGATCTAGATGCGTTTATTTGCCGAGTATTGCCTCACTTCCCTTGCCACGAGTATGACCGACCAACAACACGACACTGGCCTGAACACTAAGGGCTGCAGTCTCCCACGCTGTTCCCTCCGGTAGTGTGCAGGCAGGCTGCTCGAAGGCTACGCGTAGCGGTAGATCCTCGCAGGCCGTTGGCTCAGCTGGCAGGTGCCGGCGGTGTGTGTGCGATGAGCGGGGCAGGCCAGACTCTTCGGCAGAGGTGACGCCGAAGGCGATGCAGCTGATGTAGCGGTCTAGGTAGTGTAGCCCGGAGCTTAAGGTAAACCTGGAACCTGAAAGAAAGCAGCATTAGGAGAGCCACAACCAATAGATGACCGACGGCGGCATCAGCCGGCCTCAGCTAGCAGGTAGAGAGATGGGCAGTACGCTAACGCAGTAAATGTAGTAACTTACCCACAGCTGGGACCAGGATACACGTATGAAGTAGTATAATTATAGATATAGCGGTATAGAATTTAGTAGCGGTAGTAGGTTAGTGTAGAGTAGCGGTGCCGGCCTCTCTGTCGGCCCCTTTATATACCGGCCCTCCATCAGATTCGTGTCGGCCTGTGGCCAAATATGGGCAAAAGTCACGGGCGCGGACGATGGCCTTCTCTGATTGGCCGAGCGTATGGACGGTATTATGACGTACTCTCGGTAGGTACCGGTCATACGCTACACTGCACATGTTTTTGTAAATCCATTGATATCTCAGAAGTGCGTTTTTGCTGGGTGGTTCCTTTTTGCATAAATACGGACAATTCTACTTCTGAGTCGTATATAGCCGTATATCTTAGGTTATAAATATAACATAGGTAGAATTGATTCAAAGAGCGCCAAACTTTCAGTAGATAAACTACGCACTAAATTAAATCCAAAAGGTTCCGTTGAAATCACAGAAAATGACATTATACATAATCAAACGCAACACGGAATCACAAACTTTGTTATTTGTGTTTTCTTAGCAGACCCGCAGTATCAATGGGGTGACGTGACGAAAATTCAAATAGCTCATTAGTGCTAAAACAACTGTAACTTGTGACTTGTTTAAACATTGCCCCAATCACTGGCCTGTCAGGAACGAGGGCGCTTTAGCAACGTATTCTTCTAGTGAATATAGTTAACTAGCTTATTATGTTCTGGAACAGACACTATACATTATGAATTTATTGGTACTAATAAAAAAATAATTGTATATACAACATCGTATTGTCCCCACCGTTATTCGCATTCATTAGCTTTTAATGTGGCCTGAGAACTTTTTTTTTGTTTTGCAAATTCGCTGCCGCATTTTGTATCCGACGCGTGGGACAGAATACTTGCATACTACTTGCAACCCACGAATACGGGACATGTTAACTAAGAAAACCTGTATAAAACCTGCACAGGTTAGGCAAGCGATTCGTATGCAAACATGAAGACAAAAGTACCCAGATTGCCATTTCCTGTTTCATGGGTTTGATCTTTGACCTCCATATATTTAGTAAGTATGCCTGCTCTAGCAGAAATAAATCTGTGTAGTCACCCTATCACACTGCCAGCAATCGAAAGTAATGACATTTTAAAGTTCCGACCCGAGTATTATTTATACTTGGGACGTCAAACTATTCCCTGTTTGTTATTTGTTAAACTTTGTCATATTTTGCTCGAGTACGGTACGGGTGTGAGTGAAGTGCGGTCGTTAAAATGTATCAAAGTACTTTTGTTCTACAGTTGAAAACATAGAATGATGAATGCCTTGTTTTTAGACTCGGGTGCTCCACGTTCCAATAAAGAGGCGAGTTTCTATTTCTGCGTTTGGAGCACAGGTATATTGCAATAAATAAATAAATAAACTTTTAAAGACCATTTAAGTCAATGTCTCGATCAAAGTGTCTAGATACAAATAAGAGGTCATAAAAGTGGGAAATTATGTTTCGTTAACTTTTCGTTTCGTCATGCCAACCGATTAGTTTAGTCACTAAAACTTCGGCACAGATGTTTCAGTAGGTGTGTTGCTACGCAAACTAGTAGTATAGTCTTCAAAACCAATAGAGACTGAACTATCAGAACCAATTATGATCGGTTAGATTTTATCGCCGTTGCGTTGCCCAGATCTTTAGGTCTTTACTGTTTTAAAACACTTTTATCGATCGTTAACCGTTTACTATTATGCGGAAGAATAATTATTTCCTAGGCTCTTCACACACAAACATGTATAAATAATATATAAATGAGACTCTAGATAAATGATAACCATACTTATATGTTATCTATATGATATGATTAAGCTGAAAAGGTTATTTGATTGGTTAAACGAGTTAATCCCAGGCACTACTCGATTAGGATAATTAATTATTTTTGTTTTGAGTCGTAGCGTCACGCCTGTATCCCTGGGAAAGGATAAGCAGAGGGGGAGAGAGGTATCGTGGCGTAGTATCTCAATATATAATCTCAGCTAGCGTGTTATGTATACGTGTTCTAGACATACAAACACAGAACAGATAGTAGAGCTCATCACACGAAGATTTGTTCTTGGCGGGAACTGAACCTCCAACGGCCGCCTTAGCAACCACTGGCGGTCGGCTTCTAACCACTAGACCAACAGACCAGTCATACATCATAGTTATGAAAGTACACTAAAATTAAAATTCGTTCTACGAAAGCTAAATCAATTCTAATGACGGTTAGTCTAGATTAGTCAATACATTCAATGTTTGTCATTTTACGCATACATTTTTCACACGTAAACATGACCTGAGAGAGAATAACAGTTATCACTTTTGTCTAGACTACAGTAATCATCAAAATAGTAAACACACACAATCGTTGGTTTGTCGTTAATTTAAATATAATAATATGAGTAAAATTGTAGGTACTCTGACCTAACGTCACTTTTATATTTACAAATGAGCAGCTTTTCACAAAAGAAAAGGTGAAAAGAATAAAAACGTCTTGTTATAAACACTGCTGCTCCAATATTATAATAAGTTAGTATTTTAACTAAAGCTTGAACGCTCAAATAGGCGAAACAACTTTCGTTTTTGTGTAATTTGCGTATTGTTATTTTTACATCGAGTTTTCGTAGCAACGTAGGCGGTCTACGAAGGTCTACCAGAGCAATAGCCGCCGGCTTCTATTAAAGGACTGAATGTAGAATTCAATGTAGTTTCTTAGTTTAGATAGTAAGTACTATTCAGACTGTACATTTTAATTGAAGCTTATTAATGTGCATAAAGTACTCGCTCTAGCCATGCCAGAGTTAACTTTTCTTCAAACGTAAAATGGTGATTCCGAAATACAGTCGTAAAGATGAGTACGAAACCAGCTTTAATCAAATTATGCTAAAGAAATTTCAGTATAATTGAGATTAAAGTACATTTTACAAATCTTATCGTAATATTGGTTTCTGAGATTACATATAAACTGAATGATCTAGCAACTGCATTTACAATATACAATTTTCAGTTTCAACTGCAATAAGACATGATAATAATAATTATCTTTTGCTTCTATCAACAATTGTTAAATGAAAATACCTTATGCAAACAAAGGCGAAAACAGGGAATGGTCCTGAAGCTGTTTTCGACTTTATATAAATATCCATATATTTGCACATTAAAATAAAGTAATCAATAACCTTTAATTAGCACTCCTCTGAAATTATAAGAAATTGATACGTGGAATCGTAATATTGTATACAAATGTTCTATTTCATTTAAATAAATCTGAGTTACAAACTATGTGTATATAATTGTTGACGTGGTATGTGCACTAGAAGTTACTATTCTAATTAGAAACATGTTTGTTAATAGCTATATACTTATAAATGTATATTTTATAGATATATAGCGATTTCTTTATACATAAACCCAAACAAAGTAAATGATAATTTGATGAAATTACCATTTACCGTCAGGCGAAAATCCGACACGCCTGCGTCAGCAATACAAAAATATATGGATCCGACAACACGATCTAATTTCTGAGGACGTCGAGCAGAAAGGAAACACTTCAGAGTAAAACGAACGTTACTTAAATTAGCTACTTTTGTGAAGATGTCAATGATAGTACTTTTGATTCTATTCAGTATCGAAGTATCTCTCCAGCTTCGATGTTCTGTTCAATTTGATGCAGAAATTTGTAAAGTCAACAAAGATTCCAATCGGTAGATACGAATCTATTGACCTAAAAAGTTTTGTTTCATTTTGTATATTCTTGCTGTCTGCCAAGACTTTCTTTAGGAATTTAAAGTATACAGTGGAAAATAATATTTAATGATTCAAAAACGTAATTTAAAATTGGACAATATCACATAGCAACAATTGTCTACTTATTTGACACGTGAAGAAATGTAAATCGTGATAACTAAGACATTAAGTCCACCTTTATACCTTTATGTGTATATAAAGATAATAAATAAATAAATAAATAACTGTGTATTTATTTTTACTGTGCAGAATGGAAGTTTTAAATTTGACATAGATGGTTAAAATTTCTATGGACAAGATTTTATTTAATAGTCGTTATTTGACCACTGAAATTATATATAGGCTATGTGTGTATCTTGTATGACGAACTGTTAATATATTGTTTCCTTTGCTTGTATTCACAAGGGCGGTCGGGACACTGTTGGTTTAATGGGCGATTGTTACAAACGCTTTTTTTGGGATCGAACCATTAGGGAAGTTTTAGCCACAAGACAAGAAGAACCTAAACTTTGCTAAAGTACCAGGATTTCTGTGATTCTACAAGCAGCTCTGCAAACCACAAAAACAGCGTAAATTTGTTACTAAACCTTGAAAACTATTATGGCAAATTGTAAATTGGACTAATTAAGCCAATCACAAATTGCATCAATAAACACGGCTTTAAAGTAATTCGTTTTCGTTCATTTCATTTCACGGCTTTGACAATTATACAAACATACATACATACATAACGTCACGCCTTTTATCCCCGAAGGGGTAGGCAAAGGTGTATTTCTACACCCACTTTTCGCCAGATATACTTTAGTCCCACGTAATAAAGGGCGAGCCTATTGCCGTACCGGGCACATTCCCAGACTCCGTGCTGCTACTGAGAATTTCGTGACAGAAAAACCCAATAACACTGCCCGACCCAGGAATCGAACCCGGGACCTCCCGATCCCACGCGCACATTTATGCCGCGAGACCAACGAGGCAGTCGTATAGGGTTTGATGTCGAGTTTTCCGTCTCTACGCAAAGATGGTATTTGCATCGTGTTATCCCTTAGTCGCCTCTTACGACACCCACGGGAAGATAGCGGGTGGTGACACTTGTATTCTATGCCGTCAACCACACGGCAAACAATGACAATTATAATTATTATTTTATATTACTTTTACGTAATTTACGTACATACGTAAAAGTATGTACATTTTCGAAACCCAATATTAACTTAGTGTGTCAGGTTAAGCATTCCTTTTAATACACGAGGAATATTATGGTAATTTTGTAGGACATAAAGAAGAGTGCTCTTACAGAATACATAATTATACTATACCGTTAGCATCCATCATTTGGAATCTAACGTGTTCAGTAATTTCCCAATATTGATTAGTCAAATGAGTGTACATGTGTGATTGTTATGTCGCTCACAAACAATTTTATTCTACCGGGCGAAAAACACTCATCTTTGAGAGTAAAAGAGGAACGTTTCTCGTATACGATATAAGGGTATATAAGTGCTTAGTTTTGATCACTGACCTTTTGCAAAGGCCACAGCTTCATCTATTTATAAATCAAATGACTTCAATTACACATTGATCTTTGCTTGTTAACTCACCTTTCTTCTTTAGACTATATAGAAAACATATCATTAATAGTCGTAGAAGGATTACAAAAAAAAACTTTATAAAGTAATGACACTAACAGAAATGTTGTCTTATTATTGTATTGAAATTTAGTAAAACGTTAACAATATTTTCTCTACCTTAATATTTTGAAAATGTCCATAATATTTTATTGAACAAAGATTAAAGATCTGGTAAAATCGAGGGAAGCTGTTGGATGCGGGCGGCTCAAAATCGGTCTGTGTGGAGAACCTTGGGGAAGGCCTTTGTCCAGCAGTGGACGTCTTTAGGATGACCTGATGAACAAAGATTTTCTATATAATCATTATATGCAATGATTATATAGAAAATTGTGTATTTTGTTGCACCACATTAGGTTAAGTAGACACAATATATGATACATCACACTAGCCGTGTGAGTATTACAAGACTTCACATATCTGTCAGAAGAGCCTTACACATACATGTTTACTCACTATGTTCTTGTTTTGACGAGCTCTCTGCATAGTTGGCCTCTCTACCAAGCTTTCACAGCTGGCACTTGTCACCCGTTTCCTAATTTATATAATATCAACTGTTTTGGATTCATAATAAACATATAAATATTTATGTGATGGATTAATATCGCGTAATTATTTGAAATTAAAGCCTTACATTTACCTCGATGTTTCGGGATGGGTTACAAGATGTCCTGCAGCGCCTTCTCCGAGTAGTGCAGGTTTCGGCACCTAGCCTCACTTGGTCTTCGTAACGGGTTCTGGTAGTAGTAAAACGCGGAAAGGGTTCTATGCGTTTATTTGCCGAGTATTGTCTCACTTCCCTTGCCACGAGTATGACCGACCAACAACACGACACTGGCCTGAACACTAAGGGCTGCAGTCTCCCACGCTGTTCCCTCCGGTAGTGTGTAGGCAGGCTGCTCGAAGGCTGCGCGTAGCGGTAGATCCTTGCAGGCCGTTGGTTCAGCGGCAGACGCCGGCGGTGCGGGTACGATGAACAGGGCAGGTCAGACTCTTCGGCAGAAGTGACGCCGAAGGCGATGCAGGAAGTGTAGCGGTCTAGGAGCGTAGCCGAAGTCTTAAGGTGAACCTGGAACCTGAAGGAAAGCAGCATTAGGAGAGCCACAACCAATAGAGTCAGGCAGGCGGCGTCAGCCGGCCTCAGCTAGCAGGTAGAGAGATGGGCAGTACGCTAACGCAGTAAATGTAGTGCTTACCCGTAGCTGGGACCAGGATACACGTAAATACGACGTAGGGTCAGTAGGTACGCTTAGTTATAGTAGAAGCGACGTTAGAGTAGCGGTGCCGGCCTCTCTGTCGGCCCCTTTATATACCGGGCCCTCCATTAGGCTGAGAGTCCGTTTATGACCATATTTGGTCAGGCTTTGCGAGTGCGGACGATGGCTTTCTCTGATTGGCCGAGCGTATGGGCGGTACTGTGACGCAACGCGGTAAGTACCGGACATACGTTACAATACCGCCCGCCTTAGGAGAGGATTTTACGTGGCTAACAAGGAAAATCCGACTAGCTACGTTAGGTCTATGAGTCCGCTACTGTCCAAGCTAAGACGGCATATAGAGAGAAGGAAGGGAAAGTCTTCTACGGTTTGTAACAAATAGTTAGGCACCATAGTGTATAAGTTTTAGGTCCTTAATGTGCCAAAACCCAATAGAATTTCCAGACGCGTCCGACAACTCGTAAACGAGAGGCGACTTTTTATTAATCACTGTGCACTTCACGAATTTAGGGGCTAGTTTCTTACAGAAGGACTTATCCTTGTCGCTCTGATAAAAAGTCCGTTTCCACACAGTGTCTCCCACATTAAACTCAGCTGGTTTACGGCGTAAATTATACGTTTGGGAATTCCTAGCATGAGCTTGAATGAGGAGTGCCTGAACTTTGTCAAATATGCCTGATAAGTGACCTATGTTTTCTGCGTAATCGTCCCTAGGTATGTATACTATATCATCAGCGTCTGTGTCGACATAGTGTGAGCCGCATGGAACTAGTTCACGTCCATAGACTAAAAAACTAGGTGTATAGCCCGTGACTTCATTAACTGCAGTATTTAATGCAAACTGCACCTTAGGTACGAGAGTGTCCCATAATCTCTGGTCATTTCCTACAAACGCCGCTAAGGTAGAACCAATGGTTTTATTATAGCGTTCGACCGTATTGACATGTGGGGAATATTTAGGAGTATAATGAAGATTAGGGATTTTGTACTTGCGCAACATAGCTTTTAAAGTAGCACTGACAAACTGTTTACCAATATAATTGTAGATGGTGGCGTGCGGAATATCTACACCAGCTTCAGGCTAGATCCAAGTGGAATAGTCCTGCATCCCCTATACAGGAGGGTACGTTGGTCGTCATAATACGTGATAATGCTCCGCCGCTTTCATGGCCGTTAGCCATCGTAGAGAAATTGCATACTTCCAAGGACGGTACAACTCGCGTTGTTACCGTGAAAACCGCCAAGGGGAGTTACGTGCGGAAACGAAGAAGGTTGTATAATGTAGGTGCCCTCCATCCTTGAAATATCCTATACCCACTCAATCTCCTCTTCCCTTATTCCTTTCTAGGCGACCCAGAACTCGCCCTAATACAGTCCATTTCCTTTTCCAAGTCGCCTAGAACCCTACCCCACGGTTTCGGTGTAACGCCGAGCCATTTTTTTTTGGTCCTTCGAGCCGGATTAATTTACGTTTTATACGTTATACCGCTATACCTAGGCAGTTATAGCACCTAGCTATACTCCTAATATATTCATATAACCGTCACATGGTTATTTCCGCCCGCATTAGTAGGTAAACTTTTATGTAGCTACCTACTTATTAAATTATTATTTCTGCAACTATCATAGTTGTCTTATAAATCTCATATTTCAATCAACTTTTATTTCCTCAGCTCTAAAGTGTTGCCTACTTAGGTAAAATAATAGATACATTAGACATTCTTATTTTGTTTCGTTCTCATTAGCTTATACTTACGTAAGCATGTCACAACAAAAGAAGTCACGCGTGTCGGAAGACAAAGAGATGACAATCTTAGAAGCGAAACGCAATATTTTATTTGAGCGCATCCAAAACATATATGAATGCTCAAAAACCGCATCTATGTCTGACAGTAATAGCGAAGCATTTCTCAGTTATTGTATAACAGTAGATAGTATTCGAACAGATTTTCATAAGTTGTTAGACGATTATAACGCAAGATTACTTTCTATCAATCCTGATGAAAAACCGAACTATCAGGTGTATACCTCATTCGAAGATCTTTATTGTATTATTAAGCGTGTACAATCGCAATTGGAGGGTAAATGTTCGGCAGAGCCCGTTGCCCGCAAACCGAGATTACCGCCAATCGAGATTATGTCGTTTGACGGAGATATACGAAATTGGCCGTTATTCTATGCAAGTTTTAAGTCTACAGTGCACGATAATGGTTCTCTGACAGATGCTGACAGGTTGTACTATTTAATAGGTAAACTGTCACCGAAGGCCCAGTCCGTATTTGCAGGTGTCACACCCAGTGCTGAGAATTATCAGGTCATATTTCAGTCACTACTTGACAGATATCAAGACACGCGCGTTCTAGCGTCTACGTACTTTGACCAAGCTTTAAATCTCAAACTGTCCAGCAACGCGTCTGTCTCGAATTTCCAGCTGTTTATTGATAACTTCGTAACCGCGGTTAATTCTCTTAGGAATTTAAAATTAGAAGATCTTTCCGACTTTATGTTGCTTCAACTCGCTTTAAAAAAGTTTGACACTGATACAATTCGCGCATTCGAGATGACGGAACGCAATAATAAAATACCTACACTAGATAGTTTTATTTCGATCATAAAAGATCAGTGTCGAATATTTCATAATACGCAGTCTGGTTCACCTGGCCCGTCTAACACTAACGGCAACAAACAAAGGTTGAATAAATCGCGAAATAGTAATACTAACTCGGTCCCTAATCCACTATCTTACGTAACATGTTCGGAATCTAATAGTAATAATTCACAGAAGTGTCTGTGCAGTAATATAGTGCACGACCATTACTATAAGTGTCCCACCTTTAATGATTTAAATTCAATTGCTCGTTTTAAAAGCGTAAAAGATAACAAAGCTTGCATTAATTGCGTAAGCATAAAACATAAAACGAGTAATTGTTCCAGTAGAACGAGATGTCGCACGTGTAAACAAAAACATCACACACTGTTACATTATGAGAAAAATAACCGGTTGTCAAGTCAAGCCGCTAACCTTGACACACTTACGAGTACGTTGCAAGTGCAGAACACGGTAGCTGCGCCTTCCGCGTCTGAGGGCGAAGAAGTATCGTTGTGTATGACATCCATTGCGCGGGCGACGCGCACGCGAGGACGGCACTCGCGCATCTATAATGATCCGCGCAGGGCCAAAACGCAGTGTACGGCGTCTAACACGGTACTGTTAGCGACAGCGCAAGTTATCGTATACGCTGTTAATGGGTCGCCGCACATGGTACGTTGTCTGCTAGATAGCGCATCTCAGACCAATCTAATAACATCGGAATGCTTCAAACGCCTCGGATTATGGAATAACTTTAAAAATACTAACTCAACCGTCAAAGGGATAGGCGGATCAGAAAAGCATTGCAGGGGTTCCGTAGATATTAAAATACATTCGCGTTTTGATAGGAATATTAATTTTAACATTTCTTCGCTTATCGTGGAGCGTATCACGGACGCATTGCCGAACGCTAATGTAGACGTAGCATCACTCACTCATCTCGAGTCATTGCCGTTAGCCGACGCGGAGTTTGCGAATCCGGCAGGCATTGATCTTTTGATCGGAGCTTCAATATTTCCGCACTTGCTACTAACTAACATAGTTCGTAGTGAGCGATATGATTTACCGCCCGCTATTGAGACGGTACTTGGGTATGTGATTATGGGTACCGTACCTACGTTACATACTTCTCATTGTATTACGTCTTGTTGTTGTTCTGCTCTTCAAGAGATCAAGGTGGGTGCTAAAACTGTGTGTAAGATAAAGCACTAATTAGCTACGCTATGCTATGCTACGCTATGCTACGCTATGCTACGCTATGCTACGCTATGCTACGCTATGCTACGCTATGCTACGCTATGCTACGCTATGCTACGCTATGCTACGCTATGCTACGCTATGCTACGCTATGCTACGCTATGCTACGCTATGCTACGCTATGCTATGCTATGCTATGCTATGCTATGCTATGCTACGCTATGCAATGCTAAGCTACGCTACGCTACACTATACTATACTACACATCCGCTCTGTATATAGATGACATTGCCTGTAATGTCATATCCGCTCCGCTAGCAATTTCGCTTTGTGAAGAGCTTATTCAGCTTTTCAAGCGAGGCCAGTTTGATCTTGTCAAATGGACAAGCAACTCTAAGGAGGTTCTCGCACGCATACCAGATTCTCATAAGGCTTCTCCAGACATTGAATTTGAGAAGTCTGTACCGCATAAGGTTCTCGGTTTACGCTGGGACAAATCCTGCGATAGTTTTCGGTTTGACGTCTCACCACCAGATGATAAGTGCACCAAACGCACTATGCTGTCCACAGTGGCTCGACTATGGGACATAATGGGTTTTGTGGCTCCCACAATTTTGTACGCCTAGCTCTTGATCAAAGAGCTTTAGCTATCAAAGTGTGAGTGGGATGAAACACCCCCTGACCATATTGTCGCCGCTTGGGGCCAGTTTTGTATTGAGCTTACCGCGCTCAATCAAATTACTATTCCGCGTCATCTTGGGTTGGTAGATGGATGTACCATCAACTTAACAGGTTTCGCTGACGCCAGCGAGCGTGCTTACGGCGGAGTCGTATATCTGCAAGTACGCATCGGTTCTAACTACTCGGTGCAGTTAGTTTGTGCCAAGTCTAAGGTCTCGCCTGTTAAACCATTTCGGTTGCGAGACGGGAGTTGTGCGCGGCCCTTCTGCTGTCTCAGTTGCTCCGCAAGGTTCAAGACACAGTTTTGCCCCACTACTCTATTAATAAATATACGCATTTTCCGACTTCAAGGTAGTGCTCGCTTGGATTTATTCTTCTCCTCACCGCTGGCAGACTTTGTCGCCAACCGCGTTCGTAAACTGATTGAACTTGTTCCCGCTACTTGTTTCAATCACGTCTCAGGGAAGAATATCGTACTCGTCTTCAGGAGGAACTTTCCATAAATCATATCGACTGGAAGTTTATTCCACCAGCATCACCGCATTTCGGTGGATGTTGGGAAAGCATGGTCAAAGTAATTAAAACGCATCTCTTCAAGGTTATAGGTCAACAGATCCTCTCTTACGAAGAGCTTTTAACTGTCCTTGCACAAGTCGAGGCACTGATCAACTCGCGTCCGCTCACGGCATTGAGTAGTGACCCTGCAGAACCATCCGCGTTAAGCCCTGCACATTTTCTGAACACAGTGCCATTATCGTCATTTCCGGCTCCTGAAGCAGACTCTTCAAGCTTGCTCCTGAGACATACTCTGCTGGATAAACTCGTGCAGTCGTTCTGGCGGCGCTGGCGTGCGGAATATCTACACCAGCTTCAGGCTAGATCCAAGTGGAATAGTCCTGCATCCCCTATACAGGAGGGTACGTTGGTCGTCATAATACATGATAATGCTCCGCCGCTTTCATGGCCGTTAGCCATCGTAGAGAAATTGCATACTTCCAAGGACGGTACAACTCGCGTTGTTACCGTGAAAACCGCCAAAGGGAGTTACGTGCGCCCTGTTGTACGTCTCTGTCCGCTTCCAACTCAGTGAGATCTAGCCTGAAGTTGGACTTACCTCTTAGTTTAAGTATTTAGTTAGTAGTTTTCGCTATTATTGCGTTTGTAGTTTTCGCTAAAGTTAGTTTAGATTAATTTTATTGTCATATCGCTGTCTTAGCCTATTGATGGGTTATGCGGTAGTACATCCAACATAGCTAAGTTCAATTCTATTTTTTGTAAAGGCAACCCTTTAGGGCCGGGGGGATATGGTAGCGCCATCTACCTTCTTATATATAACTAATCGCATCAAGATCAATCGTTCCACGTTCTAGTGCGAGCGATATCATATTTCCGTCCCGCTCTAACCCACGCCCTCAAAGAGGACCAGAAGAATATCTACACCAGCTTCAGGCTAGATCCAAGTGGAATAGTCCTGCATCCCCTATACAGGAGGGTACGTTGGTCGTCATAATACATGATAATGCTCCGCCGCTTTCATGGCCGTTAGCCATCGTAGAGAAATTGCATACTTCCAAGGACGGTACAACTCGCGTTGTTACCGTGAAAACCGCCAAGGAAGGTAGATGGCGCTACCAGATGGTATACCATGAACTAAAAATATTTTTTCTTCCAAAATATTAGTTATTATTTCAGCAGTTGCGCGCCTGATAGGAAAAAGTAGACAGTATTTACTAAAACAACAAGTTACTACGAAGATGTAGGCGTTTTGTTTTCTTGTGACGGGTAGTGGCCCCACCAAATCTACACTAATGGTTTGGAAGGGTCGTGAACACACTTTGGGTCGTCCCATGGTTCCCAATGGTGCGTGGTTCTGATGTTTGTGCGCGATACAAGTGTCGCAAGAATTTATGAACTTAACTACGTCATCGCGCATTTTGGGCCAATAGTAACGCAGTGCTAAGCGCTTGTAAGTTTTAAATATACCGAAATGCCCCGAAGTGGGTTCGGCATGGTTCTCTAATATGGCATTATTTCGATCAGAAGAAGGTAGTACTTCTTTCCATTCGAACTCCTTACGTAGCATACACCTAGATTTAATCAAACGATATAATTTATTATTTTTAATAGAATAGTCTGGATAGTCATTAGGCGAAGATAAACAACCATTGTAGGTGGCTGAATACCATTGATCAGTGTTAACATTAGGGTCATTCACGTTATTATTATTTGCGTTAATTATATTCACAGGTAGGGATCGTGATAACGCATCGGCTATAATATTATCCGCACCGCGCCGATGCTTTATTTCGAAGTTGAAGGCTGACAGACGAACCGACCACCGAGCTAATCTACCAGTCGGGTTGCTCAAGTTTAGGAACCGTTTCAGTGCGGAATGGTCAGTATACACAACAAACTTTAACCCGTTATCTAAATAACAGCGCCAATATTCGAGGGCTGTTAGAACTGCTAATGTCTCCCGTTCTGTTATACTGTAGTTTTGTTCCTGTGCATTTAGTGACCTACTCATGTAAGCGATAGGTAGTTCCACGCCATCTATTTCTTGTGTAAGTAACCCACCGATGCCGCTCGCACTCGCATCTGTGTGAACTTGAAAAGGTTTCTCGTAATCGGGACACGATAATATTGGTGCGGAGCTTAACAATTGTTTTAGTTTACAAAACGAGTCATCAGCTTCCACCGACCACTGAAATGGTGCGGCTTTCTTACCGGTAGAGGTAAGTTTGTTCAGAGGACCGGCAATAGTACTAAAATTAGGTATAAATCGCCGATACCATGATGCAATGCCTAAGAACCTTTTGACTTCTTTTTTATTCTTAGGCGTAGCATATTGAAGAATGGCTTCCACCTTACATGGGTCTACTTGTAATCCTTTAGAGTTTACTACGTAGCCCAAGTACTTCAATTCATCACGGAAGAATTTAGATTTTTCCAAGTTGATGGTAAGGTTGGCCGATTTTAATTTTTCGTATACGTTATTTAATAGTGACACATGAGTATAAAAGGATGGCGATATAAGCACGATATCATCTAAAAAAACGAATACAGAGTTTTCGAACTCAGGACTGTTCGTAAACAAGTGATCCACCAAACGCTGTTGGCGCATTCGTTAAACCAAACGGCATAGTCACAAATCTAAATGTTCCTCTAGTAGGCACATAGAACGCAGTCTTATCACGATCACATTCGCGAAGAGGCGTCTGCCAAAAGGACTTAGATAAGTCTATACTACTTAGATATCTAGCGTTCCTAAGGTTGTCTAAAATTTCGGATACGTAAGGTAGTTTGTACGCGTCTTTTTTAGTAATAGAATTAAGTTTCCGACTATCTAAACAAAACCTTAGTTTACCGTCTTTCTTAGGCGTTAGTAAAATCGGTGACGACCACGGACTTTCGCATTTTTCTACCACTCCCGTATGTCCGGTACTTACCGCGTTGCGTCACAGTACCGCCCATACGCTCGGCCAATCAGAGAAAGCCATCGTCCGCACTCGCAAAGCCTGACCAAATATGGTCATAAACGGACTCTCAGCCTGATGGAGGGCCCGGTATATAAAGGGGCCGACAGAGAGGCCGGCACCGCTACTCTAACGTCGCTTCTACTATAACTAAGCGTACCTACTGACCCTACGTCGTATTTACGTGTATCCTGGTCCCAGCTACGGGTAAGCACTACATTTACTGCGTTAGCGTACTGCCCATCTCTCTACCTGCTAGCTGAGGCCGGCTGACGCCGCCTGCCTGACTCTATTGGTTGTGGCTCTCCTAATGCTGCTTTCCTTCAGGTTCCAGGTTCACCTTAAGACTTCGGCTACGCTCCTAGACCGCTACACTTCCTGCATCGCCTTCGGCGTCACTTCTGCCGAAGAGTCTGACCTGCCCTGTTCATCGTACCCGCACCGCCGGCGTCTGCCGCTGAACCAACGGCCTGCGAGGATCTACCGCTACGCGCAGCCTTCGAGCAGCCTGCCTACACACTACCGGAGGGAACAGCGTGGGAGACTGCAGCCCTTAGTGTTCAGGCCAGTGTCGTGTTGTTGGTCGGTCATACTCGTGGCAAGGGAAGTGAGACAATACTCGGCAAATAAACGCATAGAACCCTTTCCGCGTTTTACAACTACCAGAACCCGTTACATCTTCGCAACTATTTTTATTATCATAATACATAGGTGTTGTTTTTATTTGCATATTAAATTTGTCTTTCGGTCTTAAGTATTTTACACTTTAAAGAATGTTTACTTGTACAAATTTAAATCTTTCAATCTTAAGTATTTCTGACTTTAAAATACGTCTACTCGTTTTATCGATGATGGTTTTTAATACATGCAAGAGCAAGTACTTTAAATATTTTCTCACTCTTTATTTTAAAAAACCGCGATGCCAATAGCCCGTGGGGATAGTGATTGTCTGAGTGTGAAATTGAATTCCGAGCATTGCATAACTGACTTTGTAACTGACGTATACACTCTAGCTGTTTATTTGGCAGGATTAACAATGATAGTAATACGCTTTAGTCCAAGAAGCCGGTGATTTTATTAAATAAGATGGCAATGCCTAGATTCTCTGTTATATGCTAATCTACATTAGTCCACACTTTCAGCTAGATAGATGTATTATTTTGAAATATTAATGAAAATGTATTTCACCCGTAATAATTACACAAAAAATAACGCTCTCATTACTTTATCTAAATATAACCATTCCCGTGTCGAGCACGTAAAAGTTTTCGTTGATACATAAGAACAACACAGTATTTACAACTCCGGTATTAAATAATAATGAAAAATGAAAAGACAAATATCAAAATGTATGTGTATTAAGATAAAACTCAGACAGGTAAATGGTACACAAAATGAGCCCGCATTGTATTAAAATTAAAGATACTTGTATCAATGTTATTCATAATATTGTCTTATGTTTACTTCAATGTTACAATATGCAATTAAGGTGCTCCGTCTTTCAGAACATTCGTTTGTTATGTAATAATGCACGTTTACTGTAGTGGTTTAAGCGGCCTCCTCGCCGTTCAGCACTGCGTCGAGTATTGTAGGTTCGTTCCATAAATAGACAATACTTTGTGTCATTAACAATTGTTGTCGAGTCTAGGTATTGTCTGAAATCACGTCTGTGCGGTGCAGATAAGAATAAACTCATCAGCTAGTGAGGCACCATTGTATAATTTTCTCAAAGTCAAATTGGTGCTACATTACACGCTAATTCATATTTGCAACTTACGTCAAACAGCACCGCTTGTGCTATAGTAACCAGTCAACTGATAAACAAAATATTAAAACATATTCTCAAGTGCAGTTTTGCAGATGTTATCGTGATGTACCCATTGATCTGTCTGTTATCTCAATGGATGTATCTACATATTTTGGTTTTAGATTGATCATGACACCGTTTATAGTAGGAAAATACTGAAAATATTTACTTATAATTTCAAAAATAAATGCTATAAAATAAAAAAAAAATCGAGATCTGTTAGTAAAAATACGTAAATTTCAATATAAATTTGCATTCTTGTTTATGTATGTCAGCGAGACAGATATACTCAAACACAAGTATTTTTGTTCCCATTATCTTGTAAAATGATACTACGCAGATTGCAGTTGTTTACGAGATGTTACCAACAAACGACATGGTCATCATCATCCACACACCATTGTCCCAATGCATCTTAGAATGAGAAGGGTTAAGGATATCCGTCACGGTGGTCAGTTGTGGGTTATCAAGCAGCCCTCTTCAACATATGACCTCGTCCCTCTTATTTTTCTTCAGACTGAAACAAACGCATTTGTCTGGTTGCTAAAGGATGTTTGTGTTACGAATGAAAGCCGAAATATGTTACGTATGGCAATTTTAACGCTAGCTATGCCAAACATGGGATAGTATATTAGGGCAAGCGATAACGCAGAGAAAAAAATTGAAATTGTTTATAAAATCAATGAAAATATACTTTTAGCGTTAGCAATATAGTAAATATTTCATTTAAAGGAACAACTATATAATATGTCATGTATTAAAGTGAGGGTATTAATTTATCTGAAGCTTTCTTAATTGTAGTAAAACATCTCGCAGAACTGGATTTCTACGACAAAATACCAGAAATTTATGATTACTGAATTTTGCTGTCAGGAATTTTCAGTTCTTATGGCCCATCATGAATGACGTAAACACACGTTGAGTTTCACAAAACGCATCCATCAACAGCTTTCAGTGGGTAAGTCTGTGTCAACAGTTACACGAAACACATACAATGCAATATGTGTCACAGCTGTCCCGAGTGCAAAGCTGGTAAAGGTATCAACGGATAATCGTGTAGCTCTTTATGCGTGCCCACGTGGCGTCGATATCGTTACTAAAAATAAAGATTCATGCATACATTTGGTAGGTGATAATGCATATTGTCAATAGGATTCAAGAGGTTCTATCCGAATTTGAATTAATATTTTTCCACAGTGCGACTGCCTGTCTGACCTCTGGTACCCAAAGGAATAGCCATATTCCATGGTTTAGACTAATGACAGTTTATTCAGAGCTAGCGAATCCGAAAGATCTTCAAACAGCCGGAACTGACGTCTTAACATGCTCACTTAATTTTTATTTGATGTGTATAATAGATTCTTTATAAACAATTCAATACGCACACCACTCCAAAGATACAGTGATGCGCGCCTTTGATTTGAACCCGATATCCTCTGCATGGCAGTCTGTTGGTTTCTCTACCAGGCCATCGCTTAGTTATACGAATACTGCTCTCATTTTCACTTGTTAAAGATATCCGGCGCCGGCAGCACATGAGTAGATTTATTTACTCATGTGACCGGCAGGTTGGACCTGTATATAATATATATAAATATATAAAATGTTCCCTCAACATAACTCAACAATCTGCAAACAAAGCAAGATTGGCTTTGAATGTGTCCTGTCTCCACGGCCGTCGTATAATGAGGACCGTTCCCGTTCGCATGAGGCCCACTCAAGTGTTCACGTTCTTAGAGCAATCATAAGCCTGAATTACACTTTCCAATGTACATAAAATTATATTTCGAAATAAATTAAGGTACTCAATGTTTTCAAACCGAGATTCTGTTACTCATAATTAACCACAATAATATGTAGATGTGATTAAAACAGTCAGGAAAAAACAATAAATTAGCATTGCAGAGTATAAAAATGTAAATCGTTGTAATCGTAGTAAATGTAGATCGTACAAAGAATCCGATTGGAACCGGAAGATGTAATGGTAAGCTTTGACGTTGAGTCGCTCTTTACCAATGTTCCAATAGGGGAATGTCTGGACGTAGTGAGGGACAGATAGAGTGACAACGATATGCCTCACAACTATATTGATCTACTAAAACACTGCTTAGATGGCAACTACTTCCTCTTCCAAGGCCAATATTACCTCCAGATCGATGGCGTCGCAATGGAGAATCCAGTAGCCCCAGTACTGGCTAATATCTGGATGGAACACTTTGAAGAAAAGGCGCTTAGCAGCGGGCCCAAGACCATCAGGCTTTGGAAAAGATACGTGGACGACATCTTTAGTATCGTAAAAGGAGGTAAGCAGGAAGAAGATCAATATGTGCAACACCTTAACTCCATTCATCCGAAAATGAGGTTCACCTACAAAATGGAAACTGAAAGATCGTTGTCATTCTTGGATGTCAAAGTGACTGTGAGACCAGATGGGTCCTTAACACACTGCGTATACCGGAAGCCTACGCACACATATAGATACCTGCACGCCATGTCGCACCACCACCCTCGACACCTGCAATCCGTTGTGACGTCACTAAAAAACAGAGCACATGACCTCTGTGACCCTGAGCATTTGAAGCTAGAGCTAGACCATGTTCAGGAGGTTCTCAGGAAGAACGGATACCAGGTACAACGACGAATGACGCGGCCTATCAAGCGCGATAATCATCCGGCAGTAAATAGACAACCCACCGACCTACATGCCCTACATTAGAGGTGTTACGGATAAAATAGGAGACTTGTTAAAAAACTACTCCATTCCGACAGTATTTACACCAGGGGCCAAAGTATACAACATGGTGGGACACCAAAGGATGTTCTACCGCTACAAACCCCAGGTGTCTATAAAATTAACTGCAGCTGCGATAGCTCTTACATAGGGCAAACGAAGCGGACTATCGCTGAACGTATAAAGGAGCACATCGCAGCTGTAAAGAACCGTCAAACGAACAAATCGGCGATTGCGGAACATTTACTTCAATCGGGCACCAATCACTGGATTGAATTTCATCGTCCCCAAGTCCTCTCCACGGAACGCCACTTTTACCCAAGAGTTGTGCGTGAAGCGATTGAAATCAGAAAACATAAAAATTTCAATCGGGAACAGGGCTTCAAATTGTCATCGGCGTGGAATGCTGTGATTCGGCTAACAACACCCCACTTTAACGCGCAGTCGGCGAATGTTCAATATACAGATACGGTTAGTGTGTTTTGCGCCGGTACTTCCAATATCAACGACCCGGGGGTAGAAATAGAATCTTCTACCTCGCACTCGGAGACGTGACATCGCCACACCAGTCAGCTTGCGACCACGGGACGTGCAAGCGTCTCGAAACGTCAAGCAAAAATAAGGTATGTAAATACCTAATTTGCATGTTCGCGTTAATTCCCGTCTATATATGTATTCTTAAACATGCAACGCGAGTGTTTAAAAGTTTCTATTGCAAACCGCTACAGGTCGGAAATTGCAAAATTAGTGCTTCACCTAGAATTATTACGGAGGAAACGAGCGCGAGTGGAAACATCGTTGATATTTCTAACAAAATGTCGCGATTGGGACTTATTACCTACGAGTGTGCGTATAAAAAAAACTTTATAAAAATTTGCAGATAAAGATTTGTAGCGTATAAAAATTCTATATAACGCGAGTGTACGTCTCCTGAGACAGTTAATACGCAATAAACATAGTGAGCTGAATAGTGTACAGTGTGAGTTATATGACGTGCATACGAAATGTAGTGAGTTCCTATCTCGCATTGATTATGATTTGTGTGATCGGATAACGTTCTTACAAGCAAGTCGGACATTCGAACTATGTAGTGCTACTCACGAGCGAAAGTTCTCGAAGTTATTAAACCGACGGTATGCGAATAAAACGTTATCTACGGAATCGGTACAAACCAGTAACACCGTAATTAATCTATCCAACGCGAGTTTAGATGAATCTGCTATTAACATCTTGGCCAAAGGTTTAAACTTCGCATTAACACCTAAGCTAATACCGTACGAAAATATAATCAGCAGTGTTGAGGAGACGATTATTCGTAATAAAGTACCGCCCGGTGATGCCGATACCCTACGACAGGACGTCGCGGTGATATTACGGAAGTCGAAGATACCCACTAGCAATGTCACCATGGAAGAGCGTCAAGCACTGAAAAGGATTCAAGACAACCAGGATATTTTAGTGCTTAAGGCCGACAAGGGAAACGCCACTGTAGTGATGAATACGGCTGATTATACGGACAAGGTACGAGAGTTGTTATGTGATAACAAGGTGTATAAACCGGTCTCATATAACCCCACGGCCAGAGTAACGCGCAGAATACGAACACTGATACAAGACCACCAGGACCTGTTCACGGAAGACGAGTACAGCAAGTTATATGGTCCCAAGCCATACCAACCACCTAGGCTATATGGTCTGCCTAAGGTACATAAGCCCAACGTGCCACTGCGGCCTATCGTAAGTCAGATTTCCACGCCTACTTACGACCTTGCGAAGCACGTTGCATCGGTATTGCAGCCATTAGTCGGTATGACACCGTCTTTCATACAGAACTCACGTCATTTCGTCCAGATCGTACAAAGTATCCAATTGAAACCGGAAGATGTAATGGTAAGCTTTGACGTTGAGTCGCTCTTTACCAATGTTCCAATAAGGGAATGTCTAGACGTAGTGAGGGACAGACTGAGTGACAACGATATGCCTCACAACTATATTGATCTACTAAAACACTGCTTATAATGATGAAACTAAATATAATGAGATATACGAAATTGGCCGTTATTCTATGCGAGTTTTAAGTCTACAGTGCGCGATAATGGTTCTCTGACAGATGCTGACAGGTTGTACTATTTAATAGGTAAACTGTCACCGAAGGCCCAGTCCGTATTTGCAGGTGTCACACCCAGTGCTGAGAATTATCAGGTCATATTTCAGTCACTACTTGATAGATATCAAGACACGCGCGTTCTAGCGTCTACCTACTTTGACCAAGCTTTAAATCTTAAACTGTCCGGTGCCGCATCTATCTCGATTTCCAGCTGTTTATGGATACCGCGGTTAATTCTCTTAGGAACTTGAAATTGGAAGATCTTTCCGACTTTATGTTGCTTCAACTCGCTTTAAAAAAGTTTGACACTGATACAATTCGCGCATTCGAGATGACGGAACGCAATAATAAAATACCTACACTAGATAGTTTTATTTCGATCATAAAAGATCAGTGTCGAATATTTCATAATACGCAGCCTAGTTCACCTAGCCCGTCTAACACTAACAGCAGCAAACAAAGGTTGAATAAATCGCGAAATAGTAATAATAACTCGGTCCCTAATCCACAATCTTACGTAACATGCTCAGAATCTAATAAAATTAATTCACAGAAGTGTCTGTGCAGTAATTTAGTGCACGACCATTTCTACAAGTGTCCCGCCTTTAATGGTATAAATCCGACTGCTCGTTTCAAGTGCGTGAAGGACAACAGAGCTTGCATTAATTGCTTAAGTATAAAGCATAAAACTAGTGATTGTTCTAGTAAGACGAGATGTCGTTCATGTAATCAACGACATCACTCATTGTTGCACTTTGATAAAAGTAGTCCGTTGTCAAGCCAAGCCGCTAACCTTGACACACTTACGTCGCAGGTGCAGGCTACGATAACTGCGCCTCCCACGATTCAGAATGAAATATCGTTGTGTACGACATCCGTCGCGCGGGCGACGCGCACGCGAGGACGGCACTCACGCATCTATAATGATCCGCGCAGGGCCAAAACGCAGTGTACGGCGTCTAAGACAGTACTGTTAGCAACAGCGCAAGTTATCGTTTATGATGTTAATGGGTCGCCGCACATGGTACTCGATAGCGCGTCTCAGACCAATTTAATAACATTGGAATGTTTCAAACGCCTCGGATTGTGGAATAACTTTAAAAATACTAGTTCAGTGGTCAAAGGAATCGGCGGGTCAGAAAAACATTGCAAGGGTTCCGTAGATATTAAAATACATTCGCGTTTTGATAGGGATATTAATTTTAACATTTCTTCGCTTATCGTGGAGCGTATCACGGACGCATTGCCGAACGCTAATGTAGACGTAGCATCACTTACTCACCTCGCGTCATTGCCGCTAGCAGACGCGGAGTTTGCGAATCCGGCAGGCATTGACTTTTTGATCGGAGCTTCAATATTTCCGCACTTGCTACTAACTAAAATAGTACGTAGTGTGCGATATGATTTACCGCCCGCTATTGAGACGGTATTTGGGTATGTGATTATGGGTACCGTACCTACGTTACATACTTCTCATTGTATTACGTCTTGTTGTTGTTCTGTTCTTCAAGAGATCATGGTGGGTGCTAAAACTGTGTGTAAGATAAAGGACTAATTAGCTATGCCATGCTATGCTATGCTATGCTATGCTATGCTACGCTATGCTATGCAATGCTATGCTATGCTACGCAATGCTACGCCATGCTATGCTATGCTACGCTACGCTATGCTGTGCCATGCTATGCTATGCTATGCTATGCTATGCTATGTTACGCTATGCTACGCTATGCTACGCTATGCTACGCTATGCTACGCTATGCTACGCTATGCTACGCTATGCTACGCTATGCTACGCTATGCTACGCTATGCTACGCTATGCTACGCTATGCTACGCTATGCTACGCTATGCTACGCTATGCTACGCTATGCTACGCTATGCTACGCTATGCTACGCTATGCTACGCTATGCTACGCTATGCTACGCTATGCTACGCTATGCTACGCTATGCTACGCTATGCTACGCTATGCTACGCTATGCTGCGCTATGCTGCGCTATGCTGCGCTATGCTGCGCTATGCTGCGCTATGCTGCGCTATGCTGCGCTATGCTGCGCTATGCTGCGCTATGCTGCGCTATGCTACGCTATGCTGCGCTATGCTACGCTATGCTACGCTATGCTACGCTATGCTACGCTATGCTACGCTATGCTGCGCTATGCTGCGCTATGCTACTCTATGCTGCGCTATGCTGCGCTATGATACGCTATGCTGCGCTATGCTGCGCTATGCTGCGCTATGCTGCGCTATGCTGCGCTATGCTGCGCTATGCTGCGCTATGCTGCGCTATGCTGCGCTATGCTGCGCTATGCTGCGCTATGCTGCGCTATTCTGCGCTATGCTGCGCTATGCTGCGCTATGCTGCGCTATGCTGCGCTTTGCTGCGCTATGCTGAGCTATGCTACGCTATGCTATGCTACGCTATGCTATGCTTTGCTATGCCATGCTACGCTACGCTATGCTATGCTACGCCATGCTATGCTACGCTACGCTATGCTACGCTATGCTACGCTATGCTACGCTATGCTACGCTATGCTACGCTATGCTACGCTATGCTACGCTATGCTACGCTATGCTATGCAATGCTATGCTATGCTACGCAATGCTACGCCATGCTATGCTATGCTACGCTACGCTATGCTGTGCCATGCTATGCTATGCTATGCTATGCTATGCTATGTTACGCTATGCTACGCTATGCTACGCTATGCTACGCTATGCTACGCTATGCTACGCTATGCTACGCTATGCTACGCTATGCTACGCTATGCTACGCTATGCTACGCTATGCTACGCTATGCTACGCTATGCTACGCTATGCTACGCTATGCTACGCTATGCTACGCTATGCTACGCTATGCTACGCTATGCTACGCTATGCTACGCTATGCTACGCTATGCTACGCTATGCTACGCTATGCTACGCTATGCTACGCTATGCTACGCTATGCTACGCTATGCTATGCTATGCCATGCTATGCTATGCTACGCTATGCTTTGCTAAGCTACGCTACGCTACACTATACTATACTACACTTCCGCTTTGTATATGGATGACATTGCCTGTAGTGTCATATCCGCTCCGCTAGCAGTTTCGCTTTGTGAAGAGCTTATTCAGCTTTTCAAGCGAGGCCAAATTGATCTTGTCAAATGGACAAGTAACTCTAAGGAGGTTCTCGCACGCATCCCAGATTCTCATAAAGCTTCTCCAGACATTGAGTTTGAGAAGTCTCTACCACATAAAGTTCTCGGTTTACGCTGGGACAAATCCTGTGATAGTTTTCGGTTTGACATCTCACCGCCAGATGATGAGTGCACCAAACGCACTATGCTGTCCACAGTGGCTCGACTATGGGACATAATGAGTTTTGTGGCTCCCACAATTTTGTACGCCAAGCTCTTGATCAAGGAACTTTGGCTATCAAAGTGTGAGTGAGACGAAACACAAGGACAAGGACGGTACAACCCGCGTTGTTACCGTGAAAACCGCGAAGGGGAGCTACGTGCGCCTTGTTGTACGTCTCTGTCCGCTTCCAACTCAGTGAGATCTAGCCTGAAGTTGGATCTACCTCTTATTTAAGTATTTAGTTTGTAGTTTTCGCTGTTATTGCGTTTGTAGTTTTCGTTAAAGTTAATTTAGATTAATTTTATTGTCATATCGCTGTCTTAGCCTATTGATGGGTTATTCGGTAGTACACCCAACATAGCTAAGTTCAATTATATTTATTTTTTAAAGGCAACCCTTTAGGGCCGGGGGATATGGTAGCGCCATCTATCCTTTCCATTGCTAGTTAATTATGTAAACGTCAATGGTTCGTCGCTGCTCGGCCAATCCAAGCGATCCTTTTCATGAATCCCCTCCCAAAACGCCTCGCTATTGGCTGCCCTGCTCAACGGCGACGAAAAAAAGGGAATGGAAGATTCGAGACGCGCCAATCTCATGTCCGTCGTATTCCTCAATCCGCACCGCTATATAATAATTATTACCGCTTATACCAAAAAACCTAACAAACCCGCTCGCGAGTGAAAGTGATTTGTGTAGTGGAGTGATTCAAGCAGCTTAAGAATTCCCGAAGAAACCAAGGACTGCCGAGCAAGGTAAGAGGCTCCTAACCACAACACCTTTTCACTTCCTCACTTTCTAGTCGATAAGAACCAAAATCCTACAGTCCACAATATTAATCCTTCTCCAAATCACCCACAACCTTCGGTTTCGGTGTAACGCCGAACCAGATCGGTTATTAATTTCGGCCGTAAGTTTGCCAAATATTTGGATAGATCGAACGTGATCGTACCCTAAGAATAAACAATTAAGGTAAATTTTGGTTTCAAAGCAAATAGCCTCAATCATCTGCAGGTTGATGACCTTGTAAATACATATTTTTTTATAGTAATTATATTTATTTCCAAAAGAATTACAGATCATATGTTTTTAGAGATTTAACAAACATCCGGTGACATGAATGTTAGAACAGTTTTCTTGAAGTTGTTGTAGGTGATATCTGTGTGTACAAACTGTAAACCCTGTCTCTTAAAGTAGGATATCCTGTGACATAAGAGACAGTATTCAGCTATGTATTTGATGGCATTATCTTAAACGTAAACAGTTTAGTGGAGTACGTATTATACATAGGTATGTATCTGTTTGTCTATCTGTAACATGTTCTTGTATTAACTAATGTAGGTTAGCAAGGATTCCGTTTGGTCATAGTCTTGTTGTTTAAGCCACTCTGTGACAGGCGTTTGAACATTGTGACAATTGTGGTCAATAATATTTAGTTGTTTATGTGCTTTCTTGTAGATGTGTGTGCTTAATATATTGTACTGGTGTCTAGCGAATGAAGTGTTGTGTGGGGTGCGTGTGCGCAAATGTGTGCGCTTCCTTGGATTTGAGGGGGGGGGGGATGCTTGTATGTTTCCTGAGAATGGATTTGAGCACATAGAGCTGACGCACCGTTAATAACTGGCATTCTGCATAAAGTTGTGATGTTCGGTATCTAATTGGTATTTTTGCCATGACTTTAAATATTGCTCTCTGTACTCTCTCCACCCTAACAAATATGGTTTTGTTGGCTCCTCCCCAAACACATATACTGTATGCTATGATTGATTTGCACAGAGCGTGATAAACCATTTTTAGTGTCTCATAGTTAGCGCATTCCCTAAGTAATTTGATGACATGAATGAGGCGCATGACTTGGACAGTAAGTGTGTCAATATGTTTGTCCCATTTTAATAAGTTATCTGTGTGCACTGACAGTGTAAAATACCCCAGGTATTTTACACTGTCAGTTTTACAGAGGGTTTGGCAGGTACAAGGTGATGATTGATCCTCGCAAGAGTGAGCTATTACTGTGTAGGTTTGGGATGGAAGAGTGTTACTACGTATTGCAAAAGGCATATAATATGTTTTGTTCAGATTCAAGGTTAAAAGATTTAAATTGACTTAACCATTCTATTATTCTAGCGACTGTTTTTTCTGCTTCAATTTTAACGAAATCCCATGTCTGTCCATAGACGATAATAGCGGTGTAGTCGGCATATGCATATATCTTAGAGTTAGGCAGGTTCATTTTACAAAGTTCGTTTACATAAATTAGGAACAGGGTGGGACCAAGTATGCTTCCCTGTGGAACACCATAACGAACCGTGTCTTCATCACTTAGGTGCATATCAATCTTGACTCTTTGAGTGCGATTTTTCAAATAGTCTCTGAAGATATTAAGGACAGTTCCGCGTATACTCAGGCGTTCTAATTTAGTGATAAGCAAGGGGACAGAAACTGTGTCGAACGCTTTGGAGAGGTCTTAAAAGATTCCCAAACTATTGTTTTGTTATCAAGTTTACTGGCAACCAACTGTGTTAAATCAAGTGCTGCATCTTCTGTTGACGTTGACAACATAGTTCTGTTGCACGTCTTTCTATATTATCAATCTTACTTCCAGCTTCCACGGCTTTAAGTCTGTAGACGTAAATGCTCAAAAGCGGACATTTATTGGCTGTTTTATATTATATTTAATCTAAATTTATCTGATATGATAGCCGTTACGGCGGACTGTAACAATTGTGACAACAGGATATGGAGGTCAGACAAAAGGCGATTATTTAAGGAGCCTCTCGATATGGCCTGCTTTGTTCATAAACGTGGGTATCGTAAAATGTAAATTAAGATATCTTTTCACTTGTCAAATTTACAGGTACCTACCATAATAAGTATCGTAAGATAAGAGTAAATGTACTTAAATTTGTACAAAACTGAGATTTACAGTTTTGTGTACTGTTTTAAATACAATTACTTGGTACAGTACACATATATTTGAAGAATCATTGTGACGTTGAAAGTGTCCATGTTGAGTTACGATCAAAAAAATTTGGTGACTTTTGAACTATATTTATAATGTCTGTAAAACACAGGTGCCCTGCTATACGTACTAAAGAATAGATTTTATCAAATACTAGAGGACTCCAGCAGCTACGCCTGCATTTTGTTTATATTTACCTGTTTTGGCTGATCCCGTGAAAATTTCGGGAAATCCCTTCTTAGTGCACCCCTACGGTCCCCAAGGAACATACATGCCAAATTTCAGCTTCCTGCGCCCAATAGTTTCGGCTGTAGCGTGTCTGTCAGTCAGTCAGTAACGCAAGGATTTTATATATTAAGATAAAGGAATATCGTTTTATCGTATAGGCACCAAACTCACAACTTTGACCGCGACACATAGGCTACCCAAGGTACATTTTCAAGAAAAATGGCACCAGCTGCCGAGTTGTTGAGAAGTTTACCGCAATAACCATGGATATCCAAAAAATATGCGTTTACTGCGTGATAGTTTAGTGTATAAATAGGAGTCATGGTTTTTCAAGTTGTGTTGAGAAACATAACATTTTGAAACAAAAGCCACAGGCGATGTGTCACCACGTCATATTCCAATATATCTCTGATGGTGTATTAACTGAACATCATCATCGTACAGCATTTTTTGTAGTCCACTGCTGGACAAAGATCTTTCCTTATTTGCGGCACAATATATCTGATTATCTGCTACGTGAACTAAACTTAATATTTCATGGTTATCACAGTAATAACTTTGATGTTCCTACACACTACATAAATTAGAATATGGATGACAATGGAATACTTCAGCCTAAATACAGGGTTATTTATTCTATTTTTATTACTGTATGAGCTGGAGTACAATTTGATTTAAATAATTTTAAAACTTATTTTGTTTACATTGGAATGTAAAACTGTTTGTTTCATTTTATAGTTATGTACATTTTATTTGGCAATTTGTGTTGGTTTATTTGTATTCACTCTTTTTGGTAAAATATTTAATTAACATGGCAATAAGCAATACACGATAACAGGAGAATCCATCCCTAGAAATAATTTCATGAATTAAAATGAAACCTACTTCGTAAAACTTTGTTTTGTGTTCGTTGATAGAATATGTCCCCTACGTTACATGACTTTTCATTGTAAAGGTTGTCTTAAAACAAATATTTGGCTTTTTTAAAAGCATAGGTTGTCATTTGGAAAATAAGTAATTTTAATCTTCACTAGGAATAACTGAATCACACTGTTTCGCTAAAAGCACACAATGTTTAAATATGAAGAATTTAAATTAATGAATGAATTTAACGGTCAAGTATTGGGTCGTTCAATTTAGTAGCTTTTGGAAGTCTTAGCTAAATTTACAATTTGCGATTCGAATAGAAACAGTAATTTTCAAAGTGATCATTGCGGTTGCGGCAGTTTGTCTGCCTGGATCTGGTAGTAGTAGAATCTCAACATTCCTCGAAGTTTAGTTAGGAATTCAAAAAAGGATTTTAATGTTTTAGAGGATCTGATGCGGTCCCTCTTTGTTGCTACGTTGATCATCAAGTCCTGTATTAATATTTTAAATATATTTATTAAAAGTCTTGACGATTAAAACTCAATGATGGTAGTACGTGCACAGTAAACGCATAAAGATGATCAAGCTTTCACAAACGCGCCAATATATTTCATTTACGTTTAAGGTCAGGCGTTTGGAGCTTTTCTTCAACAGTTTATGCTAGAAGGAAAAATATAACTTTTAAGTTCTTAAGATAGTGAAATTTTCATATCCTACTTACTATCGGCGTGCAGAGAAAACACTCTCACTCGTATTTCACTGTGTAATCAGTAACGCGCGTGTATCACCCACATTTGAGTTTAGGACACTGTGAAATAAACAACTTTGTTTGTAAATTTTTTATTTCCAATAAAAGTGCTATCAAAGCCAAATAAGATTTAAGTGGAAGATAAACTGAGTCTGAAACCTAAAGTAACATAACGCACAACAGGGTTTCACTTGTATGTTTTAATAGTCCATGTTGATCCACAAATGTGCAAAAAGACAGATACGCATTCTTATCCCACTACTGGGTGAATTTCCCAAGCCCAAAAATTACGTGGCATCAATGAAATCGGTACTATAAATATAGTTATAATGTTCTAACATTTTTTTCTGGTTTGGTGAAATAGTAATTTATGTGTAGCACTAAATATTTAATTAAATAGGATTAATAAATACTCCAAAAAAAACATTAAACCTCGAAATCTTTCATTGCCGTGTTTGTCCACACATCACCTTGATGTGTATTATACGTTATTGATAAAAATCTATTGGCTATTTATATAAAAACCTAGTTTTATTTGATACGTGAATAGTTAAAGTATTGTAACGGAATACATTTATTCATATATTTAAACAATACGACGAATGGTTAGTAAAAATGCATTTGTCCCAGAACTAGCTTTCATCGCCGTGTCCTAAATATATTTAAGAATATTGTTTATCTAAGGACTTGCGTCCCCCACCCTTGTGCGCTAAACGTTGCATAATAGTGTCGCTTGGTGCTCGACGTGGAACAACGTGTATACGTGCCTGCGTTTTTGCGCCATAAATGTAAGTATTCGATTTTTATATTACTGGACATTTTTTCTTTCATCGCCGTGGATAGGTCTAACTTCTATTTGAATAAGTTTGTCCTTTTGACTTAACATTCGATAGAATGCCATTTATCTTATGTTTACTTGTAACGTGTTAATTACTGTTAATTATTAATAGATTTTTGGTTACTTTATGTTTTTGCCCTGATTTTCATCACCGTGCTCTCATTGCCGTGGTTTCCGTGGGCAAAATTTGCTATGGCAATGAAAAAAAGACACGGCGATGAAACAAAATTTCATTGCCATGCCTTTTAAGACAATTTAGTTTCATTGCCATGACCAGTTGTTTCATTTCCGTGACTTATGTTTTCATCGCCACGGCATGATTAAGAAATAAAATCAATGTGTACTGTACAGTCAACTACAAAAAGATATTTCCACGTTAACCTTACAAAATTACATACACCACTATTTTTTAATTAGAGCAAAAAAATTAACAGGCACCTAAGTACCTTAAACTGATCATATTTGTGTAGGTAAAAATAAAAACACTGAGTCCCAAAACTGTCTCAAAACTGTCCACAAAAATACGTAATAATTGGTAAATGCATAACTAAAACTATGAGTAGTAAATTAGTAGTAGTAGTAAACTATTTCATTGATAAATTCTCCCCTGTCCCTCTGCGCCCGCGCCGCGCCCCGCCCGATGCGACAAACAGTGCTAAATTGTAACCGGTAGTGAGCGCATCGTTTTTTCGATGGCTTATCAGTTGACATCACGAGAGTATGTAGCTATGCTTCGTGCGTACTTTTTGAGTGGATAAAACGCGAGTGCAGCCGTGAGTTTGTACAGGGAAGATTTTGGAAGCCAGTGGATCGGTCGAGGCGGCCCCATAGCTTGGCCTCCATGCTCACCTGACCTCACGGCCATGGACTTCTTTTTGTGGGTGTACAAAAGTGAGCCGATTAGTGTCGAACAATTAAAACAGCGCATATTGGACGCTTATGACGAAGTGAAAAGACAGGAGCGTACTTTTCTCGTTAAAAAACAATTTAATTAAACTTGCCCGTCTGTGTATTGACAATAGTGGTGGACATTTCGAAGGACAATTGAAATACTTGTAAGTAAAAATTACCTCTCTACGTAAACAATAATTTGATGCGGGTGGATCAAAATCGGTCTGTGTGGAGAACCTTGGGGGAGCCCTATGTCCAGCAGTGGACTTCTCTAGGCTGACATTATGATGATGAAATTTGTAAATAGCAGCTGATTCTAACTTCATAAATACGCCAAAATTACAATTTTCTTTTCGTCCAGAATACCTTCTTTTCAGAATACCTTTTTTACCGTATTTAATTACTTGTAAAACGGTAAATTTTGCCGGTCCTAAGCCCGGATGAAGTATGAAGGAGAGGGTAGAATTAAGAAAATTAAAAAGTAACTACCTACACTTATTATTTTGCTTATTATTTTGCTTTGCTTTGCTTTTGAACTTAAATAAATGATTGTATTGCTTAGATTCTATTAACTTTTTGTTAAATTTAACTCCGATGCGAGAAGGTTATTGAGAAGAGGGTATAAGAGCGTATGTGTGTTGTGTATGCCTTTCTCTCTCAGAGCCAGGGAGGTATCTATTTCAGGTAAGTATATTATAATATAATAAATATCATGTGTTGTTGGATTTTTTCATTACCGTGGATTGATTCTATCATTCCCGTGGCACAGTTCTTTCATTGCCGTGGACGCATATTTCATTGCCGTGCATGCATGTTTCATCGCCGTGGTATGAAATTTTAAATCTTGTATATCTCGTTAGCTTTTTAAGCGATCTGCTACATATTTAGTGACTGCGGATTAAGGATGAATGGGTTACTCGTCAAATGCCTCCTTTATGCTGATGATCAGGTTATACTTGCATCTTCAACGGAGGAGTTGCAGGAGATGGTAACAATCATGCATCGTGCGTTAGAAAGGAAAGGAATGAAAGTGAATGTAAGTAAAACGAAAGTTATGGTTTTTGAAAAGGAGGAATGCGTTACGGCTTGTAATGTTTTAATCGATGGACAGCGAGTGGAACAAGTGAATGAGTTTGTTTACTTAGGTACGTTGTTTACAAGAGATGGTTAGAATGAAGCAGATATTGAAAGGAGAGTTAATGCAGGTAATAGTGTGAATGGAGCTCTGAAGGCGTTTATGAACAGTCAAAACGTGTCCAAAAAGGCACGTTTGGCTGTACATAGAGGTGTGTTAGTGCCTACCCTTATGTATGGTAGTGAAAGTTGGGTATGGCAGAAGAGATTTGAAAGTAGAATAAATGCTGTAGAAATGAGAGCACTGAGAAGTATGTGTGGTGTGTCTTTGACCGACAGAGTAAAGAATTGTGTGATACGAGAGTGGTGTGGGGTAAAAGAAGATGTAGTGACAAGCATTGAGAAAGGCATGTTAAGATGGTTTGGGCACATGGAGAGGATGGATGACGATAGACTGACAAAGAAGATATATCAGGCTAGTGTGGATGGGACAGGACAAAGGGGAAGACCTAGGAGAACGTTCTCTGACCAGATTGGAGACATCCTGAAAAAAGGACAAGTCAGAAGTACCCTTAACAGAAGAGCATGCATGAGAAACTTGATGGGAGTGAGTGAAGCAAGTGAGGTATGTCAGGATCGTTGCAAATGGCGTTCCGTAGTCTCTGCCTACCCCTCCGGGAAACAGGCGTGAGTCTATGTATGTATGTATGTAAGCAAGATTACATATATTATCAATAACTTGAGTAAACACTATTTTTTATTGTTCTAAAGTTGAAGAATAAAAAATCCACGGAAATGAAGATTTTATTGAACCTGTTGACATTCACCCTACTATATACCAGAAGGCCAATTGTCGTATTTTATGACATGGAATCGGTATTCTGCTAATTCAATGTGATTATCGTCTAATTTGACTTCTATAGTTCGACGTTGACACATTGTTCAATTTAAGATCTAGTCACAATAACAATCAAAATAAGAATATATATATATATATATATATATATATATATATATATATATACGGGAATTAACGCGAACATGCATTAGGTATTTACATACCTTATTTTGCTTGACGTTTCGAGACGGTTGCACGCCCCGTGGTCGCAAGCTGACTGGTGTAGCGGTGTCACGTCTCCGAGTGCGAGGTAGAAGCTTCCTTTTCTACCCCCGGGTCGTTTATTTTCGAAGCCACCGCACCGGCGCAAAACACACTAACCGTATCTGTATATTGAACATTCGCCGACTGCGCATTTTATATATACGTTGTTAGTCGAATCACTGGATTCCATGCCCTCTTCCCGATTGAAATTTTTATGTTTTCTGATTTCAAACGCTTCACGCACAACTCTTGGGTAAAAGTGGCGTTCCGTGGAGAGGACTTGGGGACGATGAAATTCAATCCAGTGATTGGTGCCCGATTGAAGTAAATGTTCCGCAATCGCCGATTTGTTCGTTTGACGGTTCTTTACAGCTGCGATGTGCTCCTTTATACGTTCAGCGATAGTCCGCTTCTTTTGCCCTATGTAAGAGCTTCCGAAGCTGCAGTTGATTTTATAGACACCTGGGGTTTGTAGCGGTAGAACATCCTTTGGTGTGCCCACCATGTTGTATACTTTGTCCCCTGGTGTAAATACGGTCGGAATGGAGTAGATTTTTAACTTGGCTCCTATTTTATCGGTAACACCGCTAATGTAGGGCATCTAGGTCGGTTGTCTATTTACCGCCGGATGTTTTTCTAGCTTGGTAGGCCGCGTCATTCGTCGTTGTACCTGGTATCCGTTCTTCCTGAGAACCTCCTGAACATGGTCTAGCTCTAGCTTCAAATGCTCAGGGTCACAGAGGTCATGTGCTCTGTTTTTTAGTGACGTCACAACGGATTGCAGTTGTCGAGGGTGGTGGTGTGACGTGGCGTGCAGGTATCTATCTGTGTGTGTAGGCTTCCGGTATACGCAGTGTGTTAAGGACCCATCTAGTCTCACAGTCACTTTGACATCCAAGAATGACAACGATCTGTCAGTTTCCATTTCGTAGGTGAACCTCATTTTTAGATGAATGGAGTTAAGGTGTTGCACATGTTGATCTACTTCCTGCTTACCTCCTTTTACGATACTAAAGATGTCGTCCACGTATCTTTTCCAAAGCCTGATGGTCTTGGGCCCGCTGCTAAGCGCCTTTTCTTCAAAGTGTTCCATCCAGATATTAGCCAGTACTGGGGCTACTGGACTCTCCATTGCGACACCATCGATCTGGAGATCGATGGTGTCGCAATGCGGAGTTCGCTTCGTTTGCCCGAAGGAGGAATATTGGCCTTGGAAGTAGTTGCCATCTAAGCAGTGTTTTAATAGATCAATTTAGTTGTGAGGCATATCATTGTCACTCAGTTTGTCCCTCACTACGTCCAGACATTCCCTTATTGGAACATTGGTAAAGAGCGACTCAACGTCAAAGCTTACCATTACATCTTCCGGTTCCAATCGGATGCTTTGTACGATCTGGACGAAATGACGCCAGTTCTTCACGAAAGACGGTGTCAAACCGACTAATGGCTGCAATAACGATGCAACGTGCTTCGCAAGGTCGTAAGTAGGCGAGGAAATCTGACTTACGATAGGCCGCAGTGGCACGTTGGGCTTATGTACCTTAGGCAGACCATATAGCCTAGGTGGTTGGTATGGCTTGGGACCATATAACTTGCTGTACTCATCTTCCGTGAACAGGTTCTGGTGGTCTTGTATCAGTGCTCGTATTTTGCGCGTTAATCTGGCCGTGGGGTTATATGAGACCGGTTTATACACCTTGTTATCACATAACAACTCTCGTACCTTGTCCGTATAATCAGCCGTATTCATCACTACAGTGGCGCTTCCCTTGTCGGCCTTAAGCACTAAAATATCCTGGTTGTCCCGAATCCTTTTCGGCGGTACTTTATTACGGATAATCGTCTCCTCAACACTGCTGATTATATTTTCGTACGGTATTCGCTTAGGTGTTAATGCGAAGTTTAAACCTTTGGCCAAGATATTAATCACAGATTCATACCGTGACTGTAAATTGTACGTTTGCAAAGATTATACGGTACATGAATAATTCCAACGGGAGTAGTATCAAAAACCTTAGCAATTGCCGGCGACGTTGGTCGCACGGAATATCAAATACAAATTTTATTTATATGAACATCCTGGGCCCTTTTTCTCTTCGATCCACAGCCTTAAGGTCGGTTGGATATCGATTTAATGCGTTTTGATGTTTCCTCCAACTTTGAAACCCTTTAAGTTTTGGTGAAACAAAACACCAAAACGTAAATCAATCTTTTATGATACTAGAAAGATTCAAAAACAATAAAACTGGCACTAATTAAATCAGTATTTGTCCTTTATGCAGTGAATATGCACAGGTACCAAAAAATAAATTCCAGAATAATTGTAATAACGTAAAAGTACCTTACTGATTAAAAATGAAATCCCATTGGGAAACACAGGTAATAAATACTAATGGTGTGTCTTTTCTACAAATTCAAATGAAATCTTAAAATCGCAAAAAATAAAAATTTTATATAAATATCTTAAAAGTTTCATGAAGCTACTTGTTTGAAATAGAATTAGTTTTTATTATAAGTCAAATCGATTAGATCGATTGAGTAACATTTTGTTTAGTCTATTGAACATTTCTGACAATGGTCACACTGAACTGTCACTTCCGTTCCCGCCTTGAAAAATTAAGACGCCCTTTTGCCCTCTCGCGAGATAAATTGATATAAATTGATCGCCTTTTGAATTAACGCGAATTGAAATAACTTGTAATTACTAACAATTGCCGCTTTTGACTTCCGGCAAAGTTTGTGGTAAATTGGTGATATATTGAACATTGAACTTTGTAAAACACGTGTGTGAATTCTTGATTGGTGCCCGACGAGAAGGACTACGCTGAACTGGAGACTGGTATCTATTCGATTCTCTTGTTATTTTGGCCAAGATTGTGAGTTAATCTTATAGGTCCATTCAAGAACATCACCAGGAGATATAAGGTAAAATTTTCATATAACTACATTATAATTTGTCATCGCTGAGAATCTCAGCAATATATGTCAGACATTTGATTGCTTTAGGACAACTGGATGAATATAAATTAGCTTCCACTGTACCTACAACCAATTCCCGGTATGCCTACGGTAATTCTAGACATAATTTTTGGTGCAGAGCTGTAGTTGAAATTTAGCCGCTGTTGCATTACTGAGTACAAACCTCAGATTGGTATAAGCTTGTATCTTATCACCTTGTAGACAGTATTGTAGTGTTTGTCAGGTCAGTTATTGTCTAAAATACATAATATTTAATTGTATAAGTTGACCTAGATAATTTGAAACACCTTGTCACACATAACCTCAATCAGTAATTGTTTGATTTAAATTGTTGAAGTCTAGCATAGATTTGTTGCTGTTACTATTAATAAGTCACTTTGATTGGATACATATCAGCTATATTTATCAATTGATTTAGTTTATTGCATATATTGATATATTAAGTTTGAACCTTAAATTTCTAAACCTTGTTATAATATATAGATAATATTGTTAGGTAACACATATTCTGTGCTTACTTTCTATTGTATATCTCAAATAACACAGCCAGTCTGTCTGTTGTAAGTAATTAGTTAATTTATTTGAATATTTAACTTTAATTAACTTATTTGAGGTTTCACCTTTGATAGCTTTGACTTTGTTTTGTTTCAACATATATTGAAACTATTAATTTTGTTGGGCAGTAAATACCTGCCCCTTGCTTGTACCAGCAGTAAACAGGCTAATACTTTGTTGGTTTCAAAGAATTAAGAAAAATTAAGTTTTGATTGTTAATATTATTTAACGCTTGTCCGGGCTCTATTGAATTTTGATTATGTCAGCTATCAAGGACTTGGGTGCGGCTGCTGGTGCTATTGCATCAGATTTGCGCTGGTTTGGCTCGGCCAGTGCCTTAGTGAACCAGCCTGATCGCCAGCAGGCCTAGTAAGGCCTGCTGGCGATCAGGCCGGTTCACTAAGGCTCGTACCTTTGTAGTAACAAAGGTACGAGCGGATTGACGATCGCCTGGCAAGTGTGGAACAGCAATTCCGCACTTTCAGCACTTGCTGTCTTGAAGTGTCAATCAATGATTTCACCGCTGACCAGCGAAGTAAGGTCAGCGAAGACTATGCCCAGGTCTTAGACCTGTATGATGCTGTCTCCAATAGTGCGAGACAACTAGTTGCCGATAGGGAAGGGCAACCCGGCCTGAAGCAGGAGCTTCCTAGGTCAGCACCGGGGCTGGTGAGTAGGCTACCTACCTTAGACCTCCCCCATTTTGATGGCTGCCTAGGAAGCTACCTGGGCTTCGTTAATTTGTTTGACAGCCTGGTCAATGATAGGGCTGACCTTCGGCCGGCACAAAAGTTGGCCTATTTGATGTCGGTTCTGGATGGGGAGGCCAAGGGCCTCATCCAGCATCTGCCCGTGTCTGACGAGGCGTACCAGACGGCTCGGGACCTAATCACCCGTAGGTACCATAATAAGCGTGGCCTCGCCGACACGCACATCGAGCAGATTTTGGGTTTGCCGACACTCACCCAGGTCTTTGGGTTGCGCACCCAACTTTTGAACCCGCTTTTGGTGGCCATCAACGCACTTAAGTGCCTTGACCTGCTTGTGGACCAATGGTCCTATCTATTGGTGCACATTGAACTAAAAAAGCTGCCTGCCGACCTGAGGTCGCGTTTTGAACAGCGCTTAGGTGGGGATAGCGCGACCCATCTGCCCCCCTTTGCTGACCTGGAGAGGTTCATGGAGGATGAGTGCCGGGTCTTGGACAACTCCGGTGGTGACACGCCGGCTAAGACGCAGCCGCCCAAGGTCAAGGAGCAGGCTCGCGTTCACACCCAAGCCAATGTTGACCGGCGCCCTCCTCGCTTTGCAGTCACGCAGAGCCCAGTGGAGTGCTCCTACTGCAAGGTCACGGGGCACAGAACGGCCAGTTGTAGGGCATTCTTGGACCTGCATGTCGCCTCTCGTAGGCGCATCGCGAATGCCCGCCGCCTTTGCTTCTCTTGTTTGGGGTCCCACTACCAGCGAGCCTGCCCAAATTCTCGCCCCTGTCCTCACTGTGGAGGACAGCATTTGGACATTCTCTGTATGAATGCCAGAGAGGTTGGCCGCTTGTCCAACCAGCCGACGCCGCGCACGGGCGGGTGTTTTGAAGGTGGCAGCCGAGGCTCACCGGCGCGTAGCCGAAAGTCGCCTCGCTCAATTGATCGCCACTCGCCCCGCTTGGAGAACCGTAGCGTGCGCACGCCTGTCTCACGAGTGATTGATTTCGACGTGGTAGCCGGGATCGATCACTCGCCGAGCAATTAAAGAGAGATAATTAGGTTGACTTACGGGAAATAAATAAAAAAATATCACCAGGAAACTTTAAACTCGCGTTATAATGTCACACGGCTCCTCTCTCTCGCGCACCTGAATGTGCTGTTCAGCGTCACCAGCACCATGACTGCTGCCCCAGGTATTCCCCTCCTTTGGCGGAGCGTCCCCGCCTTGACTCGCGCCCACCTCGTTTTGGGCGGGTGCGTCATTATGACCCCCCACAGATGGCGCGCGGATTGAGTCATCGCGCTTTTGAGGACTTCAAGCCGCACCCTCATTTTGATTTGCCTGGTCCTGGCCAACGGTCGCCGCCCAGGCAACAATAGGTCATTGACCCCTGCCCTATAACGCCAACCTCCCCCATTGAGACCGTTATCCTACCAACGGTTGCTGTTCGGGTCTTGGGACCCCCGGGGACCTCTGTTGTTGTCCGTGCTATATTGGACACAGGTTCACAAGGTTGCATTGTTTCCACTTATTTGGTAGGGCAGGTTAAATTAAATATGGGCTCTTTTCCGAATTGTATACGGGGCATAGGTGACGTAGCCTCTAATTTTGAAGGGCAAGTTAAGGTTTTGTTTGGCCCTGTTGAATCTTCACACCCGAGGATTAAAACCTCGGCTATTGTGTTGAAGAATATTTTGGGTATGCACCCACAGAAGCAGCTACCTGCTGCTGTGGTGAATTTGACATCGGGATTGGAACTGGCAGACCCCAAATTTGACACACCGGGACAAATCGACTTGTTGATTGGCTCTTATGTCCTCGGTGGAATTTTGATTGGTGGGAAACGGGTCTTGGTGCCAAATGGTTTGACTGCCATCCCGACCATATTTGGATTTGCTTTGATGGGACTTGTACCTAGGGACCTCCCTCAACCCGAACTTGATAATTTGTTGGCTGTAGGCTCTGCTCTCTCTGATGCAGTTCAGAGGTTTTGGGAGATAGAGGAGCCTCCTCAAGCTGCTCGTTTGAATCCAGAACATGAGGAGTGCGAGCTGTTCTTCCAGAACAACACTGGTCGAGTCCGTTCTGGTCGGATCATTACGAGGCTACCCTTCCTGTCTGTTCGGCCTCCGCTTGGTGAGTCACGACCTTTAGCCGAAAAGAGGTTGTTGGCCATGGAGCGCCGCATGGGTCGTGATCCGGAGCTCAAACAGAAGTATATTGAGTTCATGAGGGAATATGAACAGTTGGGACACATGTCTGTGTCAAATTTGGATTGGCGTTCGGTGGAGCACTACTTTCTCCCGCATCATGCGGTATTGAAGCCATTGACTGGGAAGCTGCGCACAGTATTTGATGGTTCTGCGCAGACTTCAACAGGCGTATCATTGAACCAGTGCTTGCATTCTGGTCCCAAGTTGGTCAAGAAACTTTGTGACGTCATCACCAGCTTCCGACGTCATCAGGTTGTCTTTGTGGCCGACATAAAAATGATGTTCAGGCAGACTATTATCCACCCTGATGACCGTCGCTTCCAGCTGATCCTTTGGAGAGAGTCTCCTCGCGATCCCATGGTCGTCTACGAGCTCAATAATAATACGTACGGGTTAAGGTCAAGCCCCTACTTGGCAATACGTTCTCTTTGGGAGCTCGCAGACCGCGAAGGCTTATGTTTCCCAAGAGCCTCCGCCATCTTGAAAGACGATATTTACGTCGATGACATTTGCTCGGGCGCCTCCACAGAGGACGAGGCGATCCTCCTGCGGGACGAATTGATAGGTATGTTGGCCTCCGCTGATTATGAGTTGCGCAAATGGATTTCCAACTCACCAGCGCTTTTGGAAGGCTTGCCAGAGGATCATCAGCAAGATCCACATTTGTTTGAGATTGTTGACAACCCCGCCATGATGGCTGTTCTCGGCGTTCAGTATATACCAGTCCAAGACATCTTTACGTATAACGTAGACTTGAAATTGCCTTGTTATTGGACTAAACGTCTCGTATTGTCTACTGTCGCCAGAACCTTTGATCCGAACGGTTGGATTTGTCCTATCATATTTTGGGCAAAATGCTTCTTGCAGAAGCTTTGGACAGCGGGATTGACTTAGGACGAACCTCTACGCGGTACTCTTGTTGAGGAATGGACCTCTTTTGTATCCTCACTTCCTGCCGTCAACGAGATCTCCTTGCCTCGTCCCATCCTTCCTCCCGGGAAGTACAAGACCACCCTTCACGAGTTTTGTGATGCCTCGGAACGTGGTCACGCGGCCGTGGTGTACTTGGTGTGCGCACAGTCAGTGCCTCAGGTCAGGTGAGAGTTTCCCTGATCATGGCGAAGAGCAAGGTAGCTCTCCTTCGGACATCTCTGACCATCCCAAAATTGGAGCTCTCGGGAGCAGCCCTACTTGTACGCTTATTGAACCACGTGTTGGGTAAAAGCATTTGTATTAATGGGACCTACGCCTAGACAGACAGCCAAATTGTTATTTGTTGGTTGAAGGCTTTTGTCCACACCTTGGAGGTATTTGTCGCTAATCGCGTTTCCCAAATCCAGAAATCCGAAGTCAAACTTGTTTGGAGACACGTGCCAGGTGAGCTCAACTCCGCTGATTGTGCCTCGCGCGGATGCTTGACGCCTAGTTTGATAGGTCATTCGCTGTGGTGGGGTCCGGAATAGTTGAGTCGACCAGAAACTGATTGGCCTCGAACGCCAGTTTTGAATACTTCTAATTTGCCGGGTCTACGAACACTCGCTCTTGAAAAGGTGGAATGCGCTTTCGACCCCGATTTTTTGTTGAATCGTTACAGCTCCCTCGACAAGTTGTTAGGTGTCACTGCTTGGATAAAGCGTTTTGTTTTTAATGTTAGGCACCCACAACAGAAACGACTGACACCGTTTCTCTCACCACAGGAACGACAGGAGTCCTTCACCTTTTGGGTTCGTTCTGTGCAATTGGCGCATTTTGAGAAAGAGATTGCTATCCTTAAATCAGGGAGATCGAAATTGTCGGGAGCTGTCTCTAAATTGAACCCCTTTTTGGACGATACGGGTCTCTTGCGTGTTGGAGGGCGTCTCAAGAACGCCAACCTCCCTTACGGAGCACGTCACTCCCTGTTGTTACCTAAGGACGGTCATTTGGTGCGTTTGTTGGTAACTGACCGTCACCTTAAAAATTCGCATGCTGGTTGTAATGCGCTGTTGGTCATTTTGCAACGCGAATTTCGGATCTTGTCTGCCCGAAGAATTATTCGGAGTGTAGTCTTTCGCTGCATCCCTTGCTATAAGCTCAAGGCTTCTACCATGCAGCCGTTGATGGGGGACTTACCGGCAGATCGCGTAACTGAAAGCAGGACGTTTGACGGTGTTGGCACGGACTTCGCTGGTCCCTTCTTGGTGAAAACGTCGACACTTCGAAACAGCAAGACTGTTAAGGCCTACTTGTGTGTTTTTGCTTGTCTTTCCACAAAGGCCGTACACTTGGAACTGGTCTCCTCGCTTACGACCGAGGCGTTTGTAGCCACATTTGACAGATTTGTATCCCGCAGAGGGCTTCCTTCCTTGATCCATTCTGACTGCGGCACTAACTTCAAGGGCACTTATAATTATTTGAATGATGTTGTTAATTTCCTTGAAACCAACAAGGCTGATATAGGTGATAGGCTTGCCCGACGTGGGATAAATTGGTTGTTTTCCCCACCAAATTGTCCACACTGGGGTGGTATTTTTGAGGCCGCTGTAAAATCGGCCAAAACACACTTGCGCAGGACAATCGGTGAATCTGTCCTTACATTTGAGGAACTCGCAACTGTGTTTTGTAAGATTGAGGCCGTTTTGAACTCTAGGCCGTTGTGCCCGATCTCCTCAGATTCGAATGATTTGGAGGCCCTTACGCCGGGCCATTTTTTGATTGGTCGCCCACTTGTCGCCTTGCCTGATTACCCCTATATTGATACGAGACCTGGTCGTCTCTCGCGTTTTGAATTGGTACGCCAGATTACTCAGAGCTTTGGAAACGCTGGAATTTGGAAAATTTGCACATACTCCAGCAACGCGTGAAGTGGACCGACAAGACCGATCCACCCAAGCTTGGTGACCTCGTTTTGATCAAGGAGGCTAACCTTCCACCATTCACATGGCGCAGGGGGCGCATCCTTCGTTTGGTAACTGGGGCTGATGGAGTTCCCCGATTTGCTGAGGTCTTGGTGGACGGTTCGATTCTGAGGAGAGCGGTTGCAACATTGTCACGTCTACCAACTGATTAGCGGACCGGTAAGCCGGTCCGGGGCGGGTGGATGTTTGAAATTGAATTAGTTTTTATTATAAGTCAAATCGATTAGATCGATTGAGTAACATTTTGTCTGTGTCTATTGAAAATTTCTGACAATGGTCACACTGAACTGTCACTTCCGTTCCCTCCTTGAAAAATTAAGACGCCCTTTTGCCCTCTCGCTAGATAAATTGATATAAATTGATCGCCTTTTGAATTAACGCGAATTGAATTAACTTGTAATTACTAACAATTGCCGCTTTTGACTTCCGGCAAAGTTTGTGGTAAATTGGTGATATATTGAACATTGAACTTTGTAAAACAAGTGTGTGAATTCTTGATTGGTGCCCGAGGAGAAGGACTACGCTGAACTGGAGACTGGTATCTATTCGATTCTCTTGTTATTTTGGCCAAGATTGTGAGTTAATCTTATAGGTCCATTCAAGAACATCACCAAGAGATATAAGGTAAAATTTTCATATAACTACATTATAATTTGTCATCGCTGAGCATCTCAGCAATATATGTCAGACATTTGATTGCTTTAGGACAACTGGATGAATATTAATTATCTTCCACTGTGCCTACAACCAATTCCCAGTATGCCTACGGTAATTCAAGACACTACTTTTATAAAAATAATATGACACGAATAATCTCGCTCGAAGAATGACCCTTATAAACTCGATGTTTTTCTAGACCAATTGCACAGTGCGCAGTCGAATGCTCAGATGGTTCCAATATATTTCCTGAGTAAAAATATGCCATTAAAAGCATTGCTTAGTCAAAGGATTTCTTGGCTCTCTTCACATTGCACATTCTATTCCTAATTGATAAATAACAAATAAAAGCAAACTGTTGGCGTTGCGTTGTAAAAACTTTTTATTGTTTATACAACATGTAACAAGTTTAAATGCACATCCTGAAAGCACTTTGTTCAGAATCGGCAACTGAATCCATTTCCGTCATTTTTAATATTGTTTATTTTTAGTCTTAAAATAATTAAAATAACGTAAATGGTAGTCACTCATTTTTTTTTTAAATGAGTTATTCGAAAATAAACCTTAAATCAAAGCAGAACGGCTTATTTTTAAATGCATTTGATAAATGGTTCCACGTTGACTTACACAAACGCACACATGAATACAACACATTTTTTTTTTAAATTAAGCTATTCGAGAATAAACCTTAAATCAAAGCAGAACGGCTTATTTTTAAATGCATTTGTTAAATGGTTCCACGTTGACTTACACAAACGCACACATTAATATAACACAATAGACGGCAATAGACAATAGCACACAATTGACCACCAAAATGTCTATCATCTATCTTTCACTAACGTAGGTAATAAACAACGGGAAAGAGCGAGATGTAATGTCTCGCTCGCGCTGGCGCATGACAAGCGCAGCGGGCGATGCGCTTAGACATGTTATGACAAGTACAACCGGGAATATCTACCTGATTCTATCAGTGAGTGCTGTGAAAACCTTTTTAAAAGTTCACTTGTTTACAAAATGTGTAATGGTGTATATTTTAATAATTATCAACAAGCCGGTGCCGGTGTGGAATGTTCAACATCATCTTGATGTTGACTTGACACCCCAGGACTTTCTCATTGTGGAGAAATATTAAATCATCAGTTTATTGTGACGAGAGAAAAAGTGCCGAGTAGTTAATTAATTAAGATACTAGCTGCTTTTGAAACAGTGACAAGATGTGATTTGTGAGGAAATTGTGAAGTGCTACGTGGACTTAAGAAATGTGATTTAAGCCTGTAAGTTATTTTATTATTCTATTGTTACGGACGGGGTAACGGGATGAGAAGGAAAAAACGAGTAGCACTGATGACACTTTATTCGACTTCACACACGACGCGCCGTTTAATTTCGACGCGGACAGCACCAACACAAGCGTCTTTTGCACTGCACTTTTCACTGCACTTCACTGCACTTCTTCAATGCACTTTACTGCACTATACTTTCACTTTCACTTTATTTTACTACTTCTTCTTTCTTCCTTTTCTTCTTCACTTTACCACTTTTCAACTTATACTGGCGCTTAGCGCGTCTACACCGCCTTATATACCCCTAAGAATGTTCTAGATCTACTAATTACGATTGTCTTTTCGTTCTTCAATTGTTTTTACATCTCCTGTCACTTTTTAACCTTTCCATTCCTTCTTAAAGTTTCTAGAATTTTCTAATCTTTATTCGAAATATCTAAATTTGTGTTTCCATCTCCTGTCTCTTTTTAACCTTTCCATTCCTTCCTGAAGTTTCTAGAATTTTCTAATTTTTACTCGAAATATTTAAATAATCTTTTAAATATTTGCCAAATATTCATAAACATTTTCCAAATTTCATAAAAACCATAATCCACATAACAGTTATGACTGGGATTTGAACCCACGCCGACGTGAACGGAATGTGTTATCCGCACGGCCATCGCCTTATTGTCAATGACTGGTGAATTTGGCGAACACTTGACAGAGTGTATACGTCATCGAACTAAAAACTCATTTCCAAATAATAAAATAGTCTTCAAACCTCTTTGCTAATTATTGTGTTTCGTGAGGACGGTTTGACATGACACCGGCCGTCACACTATTATTGTAAGTATTTAGATTCACAAGACAACTTTAAACACGCCGTTCTTGTTTATTTCTCTCATTGATATTCTTTTACTTTATCGATCAATAATGCTAACAAGGTATGATTAAGTTATGATAGTCACAATAGTCACTTACGATGTTAAGAAACAATAGATCGTGCCTATTAATAACAAACAATAAATGATTCGACTGTCCACTCCATAGCCTAAAAGTGTGATGGAAAGAAATACTCATAATATCTTTGGTAATATCAACAGTGGCCGACAAATTGTTCAAACATCATTTTTGTAAGCCCCACTCTATTAGAGTGTGGTTTACAGACTGAATTTCATACATTTTGTTATATCGTATCGTGTTTCGTTCCTATCAGATCGCTGTTGTTTGTTTACCATAGCAACCGTTTCGTTTGTGTGCGTGCGCAGATTTAGAGTGACCACGATTTTCACTTTTAATTGAGTTAATACTTTCTTTGAAAAACATTATTTACGCAAATAAAAAAAATATTTCAATGCACGCATTATAATTGTAACAAGGTTTTCTAATTGGGGTGTCTGAGGATGTGCGTTATTTCCATTACACGTTGTATATGTTTTTGTTGTATTGTCTTTCTATGTGGGCAGACTTATTTATTAGCGTTGAGTGTCAATACTGAGTTTCTAAACCCGAATTTTAGTATCTCGATGGAGCACATAAAATATTTCACGTATTTTTTTATCTGAGTTTGATTTTAAGGAAATTTAGAAAGGTAGGTACTTGATAATACGAGTAATATTGTATAGTGTTTATTTTGTAACATATTTAGTAAAATAATTTATTAATTGTCAGTAACAGACTAAGCAATAATAAATATAGTTTACAATTATCTTTTTGCAAGCTTAAAAAGAACAGCTCCAGTAATATTACATTTTTGAGATGTAGTAGAATTATTGATATAATAGTAAACTTTCGGCATTTATGCCACATCACATTTTGCCATAAATGCTTCTGATGTTAAACTATCTAATAAACTTGACAAAGTATTTTATGAAAATGCAATACCTCATTCATCAGAATGAATAGCATACTGATCAGGTTCCTAACAAAAATGCGTTTTACACTGCTAATGTGAAAATGCCATATAAATTGCTACCCAGCAAAAACAACTGGTAAAAACGATATTTTAATAAAATCATACATTTGCTTTACTGCTTTTAAAATAGGCAATATTTTACCACATACGGTGCTTGAAGAGTTATGGACGAAACATGATTTATTTTGGCGATTTCGTTACTATATTCTTGGCCATCTGAATTCTTCATAAAACGAGGGGTACATTCGAGGCCCGTATCATTAAAAATAGACGAGTGACTGGTGATGTTGCTACTTATATATTATTCAGTGTCCCGCAGAATGACAATATAAGAAGACCAAATTGACATTATAAGAAGGAATAAACAATGTTTCGACTTTATGTACCATTATTCAAGCTTTTGTTTCATTAAGGTTGAACTAATTATACAGTAATAAGTAAAAGTTAGAGAGCTTGTAATTTGTAGGTAAAGCAATAAAATTGTGAAAAAAATGTGAATAAATTTGGTTCCCATATATTTCAATGTTAAAGGGATTTTATAATATAATAATTTCAGTTACGAAGGTGCCATGTGAGCGCGAACGAAAACCTGTAATATTATAATATATCATATGACCATGGCTGGTATAACCCATACCAAAACGTTGAAACATAATGCATGCTGCATGTGTCTGTCTACTAATACACTTTCTTTTTGCGGCCTGATTGACTTTTGAAATATGAAATAAGCCTTGTCATCCGGGCCAATTTAAACACGACGCACTTTAACTGTGTATTTCACTTACCACACGTCAGGTAAGTGAGATGCACATTTAAACCAACACCAACTACAAACTTGTAATAATCTTTTTTACGGTATCCGTAAAGTAGAGTTAAAGAATCATAAGGAATATTATTGTTATTAATTTAAGTGGCATCTCGTTAAAATGCTGTACAAATTCAGAAATGATATATCGCAATTCGATTAATAACTTTGATACTACAAAAAACGACATATTAACCTTTATTTTGAAATTTAATTATGATACACATAAAATTGTATCTGAACATCAGCGTTATGCTACCAAACGCTTCAATTAATATTATTGAAATAACACATACTTTTAATAAATTTGCGTAAACGGACAGTTGCAGCGGGGCAGTGCAAAGAGATTCAAAAACCGTCAGGCTTTCGAGCGTATAGTTATTAAATTTCAATTTTAAGCTTTATGCTTTTGCCCGATAAGTAGATTTTGATTCCCGCGTCCCGTTTTTACGAATAAACGTAGGGCTGTTCAATTTCTGTGATATATTGTGCTTGACATAGGGACAGTCTCACAATATTTTCAATCTTGTTTTTGACAGGTGCCTACTTTCAAATTCAGAAGATGAAAACTAAATAGTGTTTTATTTGCTCACCTACCCGTATATAGAACTAGCTAATGTGATTGTAGTTTTAGCCGCCTTTACATAAATTTATTGTTGTTCTGCTCGGCGTCGATTTTTTATTTCGTCCTTTCTCAGCAGACGTCTAGAACCTATATGCTACCTACTTGTAAAAGGTCAGCTCGTATTTACGCAGCCAGTAACTGTGAGCAGGCGACCTTTTACTTATATAATAAAGCGGAAGAGTTTGTTTGTTTGTTTGTTTGAACGCACTAATCTCAGGAACTACCGGTCGGATCTGAAAAATTATTTTTATATACGATAGCCCAGTTATTCCGGAAGGCTATAGGCTATATAACATAACGCTTCGACCCTTTGGGGCCGGGCAAAAGGCTTAAAAGGCTAAAAGATAATGTCGGCTAATCTAAGGAACTAGCGGTTGGATTTTAAAAATTGTTAGTGCCTATGATAGCCCAATTATTCCGAAAGGCTATAGGCTGTATAAAATTACGCTACAACTTTTAGGGGCGAGACAAAAATAATAAAATGGTCAAACGAGAAGGAGGAGGGTTGGGTGAAAGGCAAAAAAGGCTAAACGAATAGGATACAATCTATATGGGTATCGTTTTCAAGATTTTCGGGACGTTGATTAATAATAATAAATTTATTTAGTGATCCAAGATGGCGGACGGGAAATCAAAGAAAGCGGCTGAGAAAATTTTAAAAATCAATTTGGGAATCGCCTTCGATATTTTAAGGGGTCGGGAATCGAAGCACAGCATCTATTTCGTGATCAATGATGGCCGATGGCAAATCAAAGATGGCTGATGGGAAAATTTTTATAATCAATGTTAGTATCGTCTGCGATGTTAAAAGGGATGGGGAATCCAAATACAACATCTATTTCGTGATCAAAAATGGCGGATAGGAAACCAAAGATGGTGGATGGGATTTTTTTTAAAGTCGATATGGGTATCGTCTCTGATATTTTAAGGAATGGGGAATTCAAAAACACCGTCTATTTCGTGATCAAAGATGGCGGACGGGATTTTTTTTAAAAAGCAATATGGGTGTCGTCTCTGATGATTTAAGGGATGGTGAATCCAAATACAACATCTATTTCGTGATTAAAGATGGTGGATAGAATATCAAAGATGGCGGACGGGATTTTTTTTAAAGTCGATATGGGTATCGTCTCCGATATTTTAAGGAATGGGGAATTCAATATTATATAAAAATCTATTTTTGTTTGTTCATCATTTATAGACTCTGAAATGATAAGAGATTAAGCGCTAAGTCAATGGTAACTTTGGAAAATGGGCTTGGAAAAAGGGAATTAAATAAAAACTCTTAAAAAGGCGATACGGAATTTGCTGGGTCAGCTAGTCTATGAATATAAGAAGATTGTAAATCGAAGAGTCAGTCTAAATGCTTGGTCAATTGTCTTGACAGCCTACAGTAATACGATAAATACAGACCTTACAGTACATAATACAATAATAGGATATTGTATTTCATTTTGGAAATCAATCAGAATATTAGTTCAGTAATATTAAAATTATTTAGCTATCATTTGCTAATGGATGAAGGACAACATCGTGAGTAATCCTTCTCCATAATGTTCTTGAAAGACACGTGAAGAAGGCTGTCAACCCGCCCTTAGCCAGAGTGGTGGACTATGGCTTAACCCTTCACATAATGTGAAGAGGCCTGTACCCAGTATTTAAGTGGGACAGGCGATAAAACAAGTCTAATGATGTTCGGTTACAGTTTTCGTCAAATTGGCGTAGTAACTCGTAGCTACAAGTCATAAAGTTATGCTAAAATCAGTCAGTTTTCTCTTGATTTAATTTATACAGATACAGCAGTCAGCAGACAGCAGATAGTAGATCTGCTGTCTGCTGACTGCTAACTGCCGCCTTGGTCCAGTGGATAGCGTACAGGACTGCTGTTTGGAGGTCCCGGGTTCGATTCACGGGTCGGGCAAAGGTGTTACTGGGTTTTTTCCGAATTCCCAGTAGCAGCAAGGAGACTGGTGATGTGCCCGGTAACGGCAAAAGACTCGCCCCCTATTGCGTGAAACCTAAAAATTCGTGGCGAAATGTGGGTGTAGTATTACACCTCTGCCTACCCCTTCGGGGATACAAGCGTGAGTCTGTAAAATAATATAAAAACTACCTATCTCACTATTTAAAATAACAAAATAGACCTTATTTGCTTACTTGTTTTATTAAAAGCGACAGTAATTTTATGGACTTCTCTTTCAGATTCAAAGCAAAATAAATGAATGGCAGGTTAATAACCTTCTCTTAACTACATACTTTCATTTTCCAGACAGCGTGTGATGCGACAGACAGTGCCTGCGACACAAAAAGATATGATTTCCTCTCCATATAATAAATACGAGTATATTTAGAAATATATTACAATGAGATTCCAATAACGTACATAATAATAATATTAGATGGATAATAGAGACAGAGCAGTCTACTTTATTAGAAAGGTAATGTGAAAAGTCTGTATGCGACTGCGACTGCTGATCGGAGGACCCGGGTTCGATTCCCGGGTCGAGCAAAAGTGTTACTGGATTTTCCAAATTCTCAGTAGCAGCACGGAGTCTGGTGATGTGCTCAGTAAGGGTGCTTCTACACGGCGCATGTAGCTTGAGCATGTTGAGGCACTTGCGCGGGTTATTTGCACCGTAAAAATATCGTTTAAAAAGATGTGCGGGTCCAGCGACTCGAACATGTACCAATGCGAGCCACCCGCGCAAGTAATTCGCGTGCTCTGTGGCGCGCGCGGGTCACACGCCCATGTTACTTGTTAAAATTACATTTTTAACGTATGATTATAAAAGAATTTTCGTTCGTCTAGATATTTTGACGCGATTCAAGTCATAAAGCTACCGCGCGAATAGCATGCACATGTACCTAGCTCTTGACCACGAACAAATAACTTGTACACACAGCTTGCGCAAGTAGCCCGCGTCTTTACTTGCTCCAGTTATTTGCACCACGTACAAGTACAATCGAGTAACTTGATCAAGTAGCTTGCGCATATTACTCACGCGTATAACCCGCACCTTTACTTGCTCCAGCTACATGCACCGTGTACAAGCACCCTAACGGCAATAGGCTCGCCCCCTATTACGTGAGACCTACAGATTCATAATATGGCGACATGTGGGTGTAATATTACACCTCTGCCTACCCCTTCGGCAATACAGGCAAGTAAAATTGTGAAAAGTGTCTTGTAGCGAAGCATACAATTAGTTTTAAGAGATTTGCATTAATATTATCGTTGTTTCCTCAATTGAAACATTGTATCGCTCACCAGTGCTATTACAATCTTTACGTTATTTTTAATTTGTTCAGCTATACTTTAGTGTGCTGTATAACAGCAAATCTTAAGGAAGACCTATATGGGTGGAAAAGAATAGAATAGAATAGATTTTATTTGTTTAAAATGTAGGTACATATAAAGATGGAACAAAGTAAAAACAGAGCTAGATACATTTTGTCATATTGTGACATGCAAATATTGGTAGGTCTAATTTTATCATCTTTCATTAATTTTATTATTCGTAAATATTATTTGTCTGTATAATCCATTATTTGTGTATCTACAGTAATATTCAGTTATGTAATAAATTATGGTCTAATTGTTATTTAGGTACTCAGCTATTGAGTAGAAGGACTTATCTAGTAACCACTTTTTAAGGATATACAAAATCTACTTAAAGTCATGCTTTTCAAGTCATTTGATAAAGCATTAAAAATACGCCCACACATTATTATGCTACTCTTTACATACATTGCAGTTCTTGGCACTTTTAGAAATACAATGATGATACGAAAATAATGTTAAAATCCGACAGGTAGTTCCATACAATTATTACCGCGTTACCGCGTACCAGTTCTAAAAACTAACAAGCTATTAAATAAGAACTTATTGAGCGTAACCAAAAAGCTGTTTGGTAAATTCATGAAACCACACAAATGACTCAAACGAAAAAAAGCAGCCTCAATTTACCTCTATAAAGTGCAACTTAATTAACTTTTAACCCGTCGTTCATACAGGAATAGGTACGTACGTGCGCTAAACGAGCTTGAGTGGTGCTTTGAAACTAATTGTGTCTCTATTTCGACTTCATTATGAAACTTAAATGATAAACGGTAACTAGTCTTAACTTTAAATACCTGGATTCGATTACTGATCGATCTATTGCATATTTAGATTTCCTGTTATAAAATCGTCTCTGTAAAGATAATTATTTCATCAACCAACTTACTGTGTGTATCATCCTTATTACATTTATGATTGCAGACTTAATAGCTATTACCAAAACGTAACAAACAAAACCAATAGTCGTAAAACACATGCGACTTTCTGGCTCTGAAAAACTGTTAAACACATAATTTCACACGTTGTCCCCATATTTGTAAACTCCGGAATTAAGTGAGCCACACGTCGTAAGGTTGGACGGCCGTAATATTGTTACGCCATCTATCGGTGAATAGGGGGTACTAGAAGAGATTGAATGTATCGGTGGTTTAAAGGTAATTCAGCTACTCTGTACTAGATGGCGTTGCTGTATCGAGTAATCGACTGTTCGAGATTATTTCGACAGTTTTGTAGAAGCATCTAGAATGCGCTAGTGATGTTATCCGGCCAGTATAAATAGAGCGCGACCGAACGGAACGGACACAGTTACAATTGGAAGAATCGACAGCGATCAAGAAGCGAAGAGAAATAAGTCGGAAGTGTTTAGTGTTGTTCTAGTGGCGTGAATAGTGTGTTTTATTAGTGTTGTGAAAATAAGTGTGTGTATCTAGTGTTATTGTGTTAGTGAATAAAGTGCAGTTTTTCTGGCATAGTGTATATAATTTATCACGAACCCCAGCTCGTAACAATATTATAAATTGCCGTCGTAATTTAGAGGCAGCCCTGAAGGCCAATTCTCGTATTTAACAGACACTGACACTGAATTTTGACTGAACTGCGATTTAATTTTGAATTGACTCACAATTGGTATTCTGCTTCACTTTAATCTCATTACAGTATCATTTCGATATAATCAATTTATAATCTCTTGTTGATCTCAGAGGTAATGTCAAAAACTCAAAAACAAAAACATGAATGTTGCCATTGTATGGGAAAATACATTAATAGGAATGGTAATTGGATGCCACTACGTTTCCATGCCAAATTAAAATTAATATACAACTAAGTAATTAAATTTCGGTAATTAAATGTATTGGTTCCTGGGATCGTGTGGATTATTTTCAATAGGTATAGGCATCGCAGTCCAAATCCACTCATACTTATTTAATATATAAAACAATAACAAAGTAACAAACACTTATTTTGCTCAATTGTCAACAATAGTCAGCTGTGAACTGTCAAACCGTAGTATCATTTGGTTTTAGCTACAGTTTGACGTTTGTTGTACGTAAATAATTAGCAGAATACCATCCACACTAGTTCACACTTGGTTCAACTTTCGATGTAGTCCCGATCTCATTCAAGTGTCGAGAATAAGAGTTAAGTTACGAGAATACCATTTATGACATCGAGACTAGATTGTTATTGGAATTTGAACAAATATAATTACCAGAATTGGCCTTCTGGTTCACATCTGCTCGGCAAAGCGCAAAAACGGCGTCCTACACCCGGCACGGATTACCGTGTCAATGTAAACAAGATCAGTAGAAATATTTTTTATGCGAGCGACGTAAATGGTAGTCGTTCCATCATTTCGCTTCATCTCCGTACGCGATCCTAAGATTTATTTCATATCATTGTTTTGCTGTATAAAATCTAATCTTAATATATAAAATCCTTGCGTTACTGACTGACTGACAGACACGCTACAGCCGAAACTATTGGGCGCAGGCAGCTGAAATTTGGCATGTATGTTCCTTGGGGACCATAGAGGTGCACTAAGACGGGATTTCCCGAAATACCCACGGGTAAATTTAAAAAAATGCAGGCGTAGCTGCTGGCGTCCTCTAGTTGCTATATAAGTACTATAGGAATTCAAGTCATTGTTAAACAAATCGTGCACCTTACGATACAATGGTTTTGCTTCCGATGCTGACAATCCAAGTTCAAACATATATTCGTTTTATTTCTATCAACTTCACTGCAGTTCAATTTGCTCAATTGGGTTTTGCTTTTCGTCAAAATGTGGTAATAGGCGCTGTTTCCTAAAGCTTTGAAGGTCAAAATGAGGAATGAGGAAAAATTCTTTGGTACAGTCCGTAATTGGGACTGTGCCCAATAAATGGAATGAATTCGCCTTTCATCACATCGCGGTCTATTACATTTATCAACGAAATGTGGGTGTACGGTAATGTAGCTGTAAGAATTCCTTTAGAGGGATTATGTAAGTGATGGGTATACATTATCATGATATTTTTCTTTTTCAAGTCTTATCCTTTTCTCTTTCACAGTGTTTGTTTTGCCTCAAGTATTTGTTGACGAATTTCTATTATAATATTATCAAGCAAACCCGGGCATCACAATTATACTTAGTAATATTAAATATAAATGTTAATTAAGTCACAGTCCTTCCTGTGCAATTACCTTTTTTGGGCTTTTGATATTTTTTATAACGTGAGTTCCACTCGCTAACATCAGATGAATGAAATAAGATAGTGTGTAAGATAGTGTGTAAGATAGTGTTGTTTGTACCGTAATAGCAAAAATGGTATCCATATAGGACGACAGCGTCTCACAATGACAGACTCTGGAAATCGACGACAGAACATGGAGAATTTAAGCTCTGAGACTTGAAATAGCCCACATTCAATGCATTTTAATACAAACTAGCTATGCGCTACTTCCTTCCAACATTTTACAAATTCATCAAATATTCACTTCGGCTTTATTGCCAAATTATAATTATGAATTTGTGAATGTGTTAACATTTTAAAACGTCCATCTAAATCTAGTCTAATTATGTTACCTTGTTAGTGTCCTCTTACGAATCTCAACTGAAAATTTTCCATGGAAAATTTCAAAGAACGGTTACCATTAGCAGATAGCTAAATATGTGCCCTTTGTTGATTCCCGGTAAAATACCTTGTATATTTTTACATTATTGGAATATTTATTGGTTGTTTGTTGAAGCCACGTCCTTCGTAAGTAAACTCTATTTGAACAATTATTAGGTTAAATTACCTTGAATATATTTGAAGTAAGAAGTAAAATCTCCGGTTGATTTACTGAGATCCGTGTTCAGATGATCCTCTGAATTGAAAATAGAAATTAATTGAAAATAGTAGAATAGAAAATTTTATCAAAGTATTTATAGATTAATCTGTTTACTTTATTTGATGATATTTATGTTTCTTAACCCTGTAGCTTGCTTTCGTGACAAGACGAACTAAGCTTTGGATCGGCATCTGCTACGTCGTCGAAATGGCACGCCCGAAATGTATTTATATGTTAAAGCTTTTTGGCTTCCAACGAAAATATTTACCTTGTTATTCCAAACATCGCAAAAAATTTTGTTTCAGCTCATCATTTGCATTCGCAGAATATGTTAGATAACCAAAAACTCGAATTCTTTTTTGTAAAAAATGTAGCTATTAATTATTGTTACCAATTACAAAGCTAATTTTAATTGTGCCAAAGAGGCACTTAATTGATTATTAAGGGCTGAGCTTAATTAACACGTCGTCTCCACTCTCAGATTGGCTTGTTTTAATTACTTTAGGTTTTCAGGGCTTTCTCTACAAAAAGTGATGATATTTCATGATACAAGGCGCTGTTTATCTACCAGTCTCGTCGATCAACTGCAGAGATCCATTAGCTTGGCGATGGGTAAATTGATTATTTTTTACAATTTGGTCGCGACACTTATTTTAGTTGAAAAGATAAATGGAGAACGATTCATTGGAATATTTTGAGAATGTGTATTTTTTGCTTTCGTTGAAATTGGTAACTACTCATTATCGAGTTAAAGAAAATACTGTTTGTATTGCTACGTAATTCTATATGACTATTGCCTTTTTCCTAATTAGATATGTTTGTAAAAACTAGAGCACGTGTATATCAACACATTATAGTTCTGCCCCATCTTGTGATAATTTCGGGAAATGTCTTTTAAGTGCACCTCTACACTCCCCAAAGGACATACATAACAAATCTCAACTTCTTGCGCACAGTTGTTCGATTGTGGGGTTTCTGTCAGTCAGTCAGTAATATAAGAATTTTATATACATAATATGTACATAAAAAAATATCCTAACAGACTGCCATGCAGAGGGTATCGTGTTCGAATCCACGGCGCGCACCAATGACTTTTCGGAGTTATGTGCGTATTGAATTGAATTGTTAATTATCGCTTGTCCCGTGCCGCGGAGAGCACATTAAGCCGTCGGTCCCGGTTGTCATGATGATCTTTATCAGTCGTTACAGCGCTTCAGTACCTTCTAAATAAACTGACACTAGTCTAAACCATGGAATATAGCTATCCCTTCGGGTTGCGTTCGGGTCAGACAGGCAGTCGCTCTGTGGAAAAGCTAATATTCAGCCAAATCCGGTTAGACTAGTAAGCGGACCCCAGATTGAAACTGGGATAACGCTTAGAGAAAGAAGACATGTCGCTTGTATCTAGTTAAACGAATTGTATAACCAACGGGCTTCAGCCTGAAGCCCGTTGGTCTTTTGTGTTAGAAAGACCATTAATCTGGGAAAATCTATATAATTCAAAAGTGAACCGTCACTCATTACGAAATCTCGAGAACCGCTGGGCGTATAAAGTTGAAATTTCAACTTTATACGCCCTTTCCAAAAATTGTTATTATATAAATATAATAACAATTTTTAGAAAGGATAAATTAGTCTGAAAGCTCTTCTGATGTTAGTATGAAAGTTAAGATATAATATAACTTTTACCCGCAGGTAAAGCTGCGGGCAACAGAGCTAGAAACTATATAAAATTACGCTATTCGTCGCGAGTGCGGTGCAGTAGCCTGAAAAAACGAGGGTGTAAATGATTTAATAGCTTCGTGCTCTAAATATTATTTCTGGACAGGGTTGAAGAAAAAGCCCCAGTAGGTACCTAATGAATAAGATGGTGACATAATTCTGGCTCATACTAACAAAACTAACTGACGAATCATTTTTGTATATTGCAACATTTAAGATGCAGGTTGTAGGGTAAACTCATATTCTTATTAAATTTATTAAACCTTTCCTCACCTAATTCCTATCTACCCTCAACCTTCGCTTGATCGCACGTCAAACGTGCAAATGGGCACCTCGCATCTGTTCCGTGCCGACCTCCGAACGTTAAGGACATTATCCTCCTACGGTCGATGCCTACACATCCCGTACCGGACGGTATTATCTCGCGAGTGCTCGGTGTGATCGGCAACCATCAGCAAATCAACCTATGGTGGGCAAGGAAGACGAGAGGAAACGAAACTCCAGCGACAAGCAAGGTACCTCAGCTTTCCTCTTATTTTCCTCATCATATTCCTTGGTCCTTCGAGTCCGAATCCATATATAATATCATTCTCAATATCATCAAACATAATTTTCCATGGTTTTATTCCATATCGTATTATATATAAATTTTTCACCTTGAAAAATTTCTACCCTCGTTTAGAAATTGTAATCGTACTTTTCGATCACGCTTTTTCTAAAGAGGTACTGAATTCCAATATAATCTGTTACATTTTCTCTATATTAGCACAGATTTACAAATAATACTACGCATTTTAGTAACTTTTTTATCTGTGTTTCTGTGACAGTTCTTACTTGACTGATTGAACGCTTATTTACTTTTGAGGTTAATTTTCGTACATATAACCTTCAATATGAGCAAAACAAACCAGTATATTGTAAAATTTATCACGATTCATAAAAACATCAGTAAATTGTATGAAATCGGTACGATTCTATCCCTATAGGGTGAAGACCAAGCCTTAACTAAGCAGTTTTTAGTTCGTTTTAGGGATATCGAAAAGTATCGCGAACAAATGGATGAACTGTATTCTATTCTTATGTCTGAGTCTACAAACCTTGACGAAAAGAAACGTCAAGAGCTAGACCGTGGTTATGACGAGTTCCAGGAGCAATTTTATTCCATTCAAGTTATACACTCATCCATATATTCACAACAATTTACATCTTCTAACAACAATTCCAATAGTGTTCACAAGTCTTGTGTAATTCGCCTTCCCAAGCTGTCACTCAATAAGTTTAATGGAATTCATGTAGAGTGGCCAAACTTCATTTCAATGTTTAATAGTTTAATTCACAACAATGATCATCTTAGTGATGTGAAAAAAATGCATTATTTACTTAGTGTACTTGATAAGTAACCCCTATCATTAGTGAAACATTTAACTCTAACACCTGAAAACTATACAATAGCATATATTTTACTAATTGATCGATATGAAAACAAAAGAGTTATTGCAGACAAATATATAGAAACAATTTTAAGTCTGCCAAATATTTCTCAAACAAATATGAAAACTTTAAACCGATTTGTTTCCACTATCAAGGAAAGCACTCAAGCCCACAAAGAGTTGAAGTTTGATGTAGATTCTTGGTGTTTTTTGTTACTTAACATAATTCTTCAGAAATTACCGATAGAACTACGCACTAAATTTGAATCAAAAATAGATAATACTAAAATTCCAACATTTAAGGAATTACTTGGGTTCTTGGAAAATCAGCTGCGAATTCTAGAAAACATTTCTAATTGCACAATTACTAAATCAACACCCAGTAACTCATTTAATGTTGTCGAATCAAATGTTAACACATTAAGTTGTCCATGTTGTAGTCAAAAGCATTCATTATATAAATGTAATAAATTTGAGTCCATGATGCCTTCTGAACGGAAATCTTTTGTTATACATAGCAAATTATGCTTTAATTGTCTGCGTAATCATCATGTGTCTAAGTGTTTATCCCAAAGTGTTTGCCAATTATGCAAAGGTCGCCATCATACTAAATTGCATTTAGGTGATAGAACAAATACTTCACCCACATCTCTCTCACAGAGTGATAGCAACACCTTAGCTCATACTGCTCAATCTCAAGTTTTATATAGTGAAGATGGTGTCTCAACTATGGTGTTAGGTACCGCAATCATTTATGTGCAGGATATCATTTAGCTCGGGCGCTTATTGATTGTGGATCACAAGTGTCTATTATCAATGAGGATTTGGCACAGGCGCCTGCAGTTACCTCGCAGCCAGTCTAACCCTATAATTGGCTTGGGTGGTGAAGTTAACCAACGTACTGGGGGGCAAGTAAAATGCAACATTAAATCTGTTCACCAGTCCGATAAATCCTTTTGTGAACAGTTCATTATTATGAAGCGCATAACCGAAACTCTACCTTCAATGAATGTTAATAAGTCTGTTCAACAGAAATGTAGGCATTTAGTTTTAGCGGGTAAACATTTTCATTTTCATAGTCAGATTGACTTGCTTCTGGGTGTTGGTATTTATGACATAATTTTTGATGGGTTACGGTTCAGCCTAGGTGAACACATGCCTACTGCCTACTCATCAATATTTGGATGGATCATCATGGGCAAAGCTCCTGTAGCATTGAGTCACATTGCCACCAATGTCTCAATGGCCTGCACTGTAGATTTGAATCTTGCTATGAGTCGGTTCTGGGAAAGCGAAGAGCTTCCTAAGCGGCCCATACAGGATCCTGAAAACATTCAATGTGAAAAACATTTTGTGGAGACACATGCTAGGGATGAGGTCACAGGTCGTTTTATTGTATCCATGCCGTTCAAGGTATACCCCAAGGCATTAGGTGACACACATGTCACAGCCTTGAAGCGGTTCCATAATCTTGAGCGCAGACTTCTTAAGGATGACAGGTTGCGAGAGCTGTATGTCGAGTTCATGCGAGACTACCATGCAGCTGGGCATATGCGCGAGGTCTACTTCCCTGTATCCTCTGAGCGTTACTACATTCCCCATCATGGAGTTCTCAAGGAACACAGCAGTACTACCAAGTTGCGCGTTGTTTTCGACGCCTTTTCGGCTAGTTCCTCTGGTGTGTCTCTAAACCAAATACTTATGTCTGGCCCTAAGCTACAGAAAAACATAGAGGATATTATTTTACGCTTCAGGTTTCACAAAAAAGTGTTCACTGCTGATATACGACAGATGTATAGGCAGATCAAAATGGCTGATGAAGACTGTAAGCTGCAAACCATCTTCTGGCGTGAATCCCCTGATCATCAGCTTAAGCAGTACGAGTTGACCACCGTCACTTATGGTGTCTCCAGCTCGGATTATCAAGCTATTCGTGTGATTCATGAACTTGCTAACTTAAATTCAGACAAGTCCAGTAATTCCCAGGCATTGTTGTCACTACTTCCTGCTGACCACTGCGAGTCTCCTTATCGTTTCGATGGCGAGGATAACATATTTAAAATTCTCGGCATCCACTGGAACTCAAAAGATGACAGCTTCATCTACCATGTGTCAGAGATGAACAACATCATGACTAAGCGTGGTGTGCTCTCCAACATCACCAGACTGTACGACCCATGTGGTTTCTTGACGCCAACAATATTTAAGGCAAAAATTTTTATGCAATCGCTTTGGTGCCATGATTCCGGCTGGGATGATCCACTTTCCTTAGATTTTCTCGAATCCTGGAAAACATTTCTGGCCGATTTTCACAATCTAAATAAGGTTTCTTTTCAGCGATGCATTCTGCCTGATCAACCGGTTGCGATTCAAATCCACGGTTTCAGCGATGCATCTGAGCGTGGGTATGCATCTTGTGTATACCTCCGCGCTGAGAGCTTCGATGGCAGCGTTTTGCTTCGCATTCTCGGCGCCAAATCACGCGTAGCTCCTTTGAAGCAGAAGCTAACAATACCCAAGCTGGAACTCAACGGCGCTCTCTTGCTAGCTCATCTGATCGAGCACATAGCTTCAAATTTACGAGATAAAATTCCTATTCAATCCATTCACGCCTGGACGGATTCTACCATTGTTTTACCATGGTTAAAGATGTCACCACACAGATTGCAAACATTTGAAGGTAATAGAGTGTCACAAGTCTTGTGTCAAGCCTTGTGTTCAAACATTGTCTGGAAGCATGTTCCATCGACGATGAATCCAGCTGACTCTGCTAGCCGTGGTTTGACACCATCTGAGTTGGTAGAACATCCGCTATGGTGGTCCCCACCTTGGCTTGCAGAAAATCCTGCGACATGGCCTGGGGACTTGCCTTCAGTACGCGAGGTGGATTTGCCTGGAGTCAAATCAACTTCCCTTGCTTCTACTGCTGCTCAAGTTCTGCCTTCTCCATTACTTCTGGACAATTTTAGCTCGCTTACCAAGCTACAAGCTGTTGTAGGTTGGTGCAAGCGATTCCTGTTTAACAGTCGCAATGCCATTCAGCGGCGCTCCGGACCTCTATCGGTTTCAGAATTAAATGATAGCTTGAGTTGTATAATCAAGTTGGTCCAGTCCGCAACGCTGTCCGAGGAAATGGAATCGCTGCGAACTGCAAGGCGGTTAAAGGGAGCCTTGATGCGACTGCTCCGTTCATTGGTGACGAAGGGCTTCTGCGAGTTGGCGGTAGGATCAGTAAATCCGAGCTGAATTTTGCTACTAAGCACCCTGTAATATTACCGAAAAATCATCATGTAACAAATCTGATTGTTGAACACTACCACAAATTATATCTTCATCCTGGCTTGGCCACCCTGCAGGCCCTTCTCCAGGACATGGTCTGGATCATATCGGCTCGACGAGTGATTAAGCAGGTGATATTTCGCTGTCACCGTTGCTATCGATAGTGTCCCAGGTCTACTGAGCCATTCATGGGAGACCTGCCGTCCAGCCGAATCACCTCAGCTCGACCCTTTCAACGCGTTGAAGTGGATTTTGCCGGTCCCTTTTGGCTAAAGGTTTCTAAGATTCGAAACGCCAAGGCAATGCGATGTTACCTTTGCATTTATATTTGTTTCACCACTAAATGTGTTCATTTGGAAATCGTATCTGAGCTTTCCACCGAAGCTTTCATCGCTTCCTTGGATCGTTTCATCTCCCGTCGAGGTTTTCCCTCGGATATTTATAGCGACTGCGGTACAAATTTTGTAGGTGCCCGTAGCCACTTAAAGGAAATTTATAAATTAATCTCGAGTTCATCAGACGATATTCATAATTCTTTATCTAACAAACAGATTGCTTGGCACCTGAACCCGCCTGCAAGTCCCCATATGGGCGGCATGGGGGAAAGCACTGTCAGGTCCGCCAAATTAATTCTCAACCGCGTCCTAGGCGACCGCTCTTTATATTTCGAGGAATTGGCAACAAATTTCACTAAGATAGAAGCTGTCTTGAATTCTAGACCCCTGTGCCCTCTTTCAAGCGATCCCAGCGATTTAGAAGTCCTAACTCCTGGTCATTTTATCATAGGGCAACCGCTGTTGGCATTGCCGGAACGGAACGTAGAGGATAGCTTCATTAGCCCGCTGAAGCGCTGGTAGCTGCTCCGACAAATCACCCAACATTTTTGGAGACGTTGGCACTCCGAATACTTGCACACTTTAACTCAACGCCATAAATGGCTAGTAAAAACCGCGAATATTCATGTCGGTGATTTTGTCCTCATTAAGGACAGCTCTCCACCGCTTCAGTGGCGTAAGGCTCGCATTACTCGTCTCTGTCCCGGCAAGGACAACATCGTTAGGGTAGTGGAAGTGAAAACAGCAACTATGCTCAGGCCGGTTGTCAAACTTTGTCCTTTGATACCTAGGACGAACTAAAAACCAATACCTCAACTTTAAAAAAAATCAATTAAGTATTATTCATCATTAGAATCAACATATTTTTTATAGATTAATTGAAAATCAGCGTATCTATCACCATTTAGAAAATCAGCGTGTTAAGCACCATTTAGAAAATCATCGTGTTAATCACCACTTAGTAAATAAGCATTCAATTTGGTACTTATAGCAAATTTTACAATTTTCCTTTTTTTACCCAACTTAAAGAGCTGACTCGCTCTTTGGGGGGCGGTATGACGAATCATTTTTGTATATAGCAACATTTAAGATGCAGGTTGTAGGGTAAACTGATATTCTTATTAAATTTATTAAACCTTTCCTCACCTAATTCCTATCTACCCTCAACCTTCGCTTGATCGCACGTCAAACGTGCAAATGGGCACCTCGCCCCTGTTCCGTGCCGACCTCCGAACGTTAAGGACATTATCCTCCTACGGTCAATGCCTACACATCCCGTACCGGACGGTATCATCTCGCGAGTGCTCGGTGTGATCGGCAACCATCAGCAAATCAACCTATGGTGGACAAGGAAGACGAGAGGAAACAAAACTCCAGCGACAAGCAAGGTACCTCAGCTTTCCTCTTATTTTCCCCATCACTAACATACAATTCAATAATGAATTACTTAGACAGATCTTACAATTAGGGTTTACCACGTCATCTTCCGATTAGTACCGATTAAATTACTTGATAGATAAAATAGTATCTGACTATTAATTTACTTGATATTTTCTATTTTGTTTCAAGGTCTCTCTAGTCCTTCATTTTCATAGAGAGTATACAACGTGTAATGGAAATAACGCACATCCTCAGACACCCCAATTAGAAAACCTTATTACAATCATAATGCATGCATTGAAATATATTTTTTATTTGCGTAAATAATGTTTTTTAAAGAAAGTATTAACTCAATTAAAAGTGAAAATCTTGGTCACTCTAAATCTGCGCACGCACACAAACGAAACGGTTGCTATGGTAAACAAACAACAGCGATCTGATAGGAACGAAACACGATACGATATAACAAAATGTATGAAATTCAGTCTGTAAACCACACTCTGATAGAGTGGGCCTTACAAAAATGATGTTTGAACAGTTTGTCGGCCACTGTTGATATTACCAAAGATATTATGAGTATTTCTTTCCATCACACTTTTAGGCTATGGAGTGGACAGTCGAATCATTTATTGTTTGTTATTAATATGCACGATCTATTGTTTCTTAACATCGTAAGTGACTATTGTGACTATCTTAACTTAATCATACCTATTTATCATTTTTGGTCGATAAAGTAAAAGAATATCAATGAGAGAAATAAACAAGAACGGCGTGTTTAAAGTTGTCTTGTGAATCTAAATACTTACAATAATAGAATAATAAAATAACTTACAGGCTTAACTCATATTTCCTTAGTCCACGTAGCACTTCACAATTTCCTCACAAATCACATCTTTTCACTGTTTCAAAAGCAGCTAGTATCTTAATTAATTAACTACTCGGCACTTTTTCTCTCGTCACAATAAACTGATGATTTAATATTTCTCCACAATGAGAAAGTCCAGGGGTGTCAAGTCAACATCAAGATGATGTTGAACATTCCACACTGGCACCAGCTTGTTGATAATTATTAAATTATACACCATTACACATTTTGTAAACAAGTGAAATTTTAAAAAGGTTTTCACAGCACTCACTGATAGAATCAGATAGATATAATTCCCGGTTGTACTTGTCATAACATGTCTAAGCGCATCGCCCGCTGCGCTTGTCATGCGCCAGCGCGAGCGAGACATTACGTCTTGCTCTTTCCCGTTGTTTATTACCTACGTTAGTGAAAGATAGATGATAGACATTTTAGTGGTCAATTGTGTGCTATTGTCTTTTGCCGTCTACTGTGTTGTATTAATGTGTGCGTTTGTGTAAGTCAACGTGGAACCATTTAACAAATGCATTTAAAAATAAGCCGTTCTGCTTTGATTTAAGGTTTGTTTTCGAATAGCCCAATTTTTTAAAAAATGAGTGACTACAATTTATGTTATTTCAATTATTTTAAGACTAAAAATAAACAATATTGAAAATGACGGAAATGGATTCAGTTGCCGATTCTGAACAAAGTACTTTCAGGATGTGCATTTAAACTTGTTACACGTTGTATATGATTGGTTGTTTGAGAAAACGTAACTAAATATTACAATAACATCAACATGGACATTTTGCCTTGATTCTAACAGATTAAACGCAAAGGAAAACATAAGATGACTTAAGACTTCAACAATAGAGTATACTCGGTATTTCTACTAAAAACTAGATCAAATTAACCCACATTTGTTGAGGTAGAAAACTATATCTGCTACTGAAAAGAGATCTCCAAACAGGCAAAAAAATACATTCGTGCCCGAGCATAATAAAGCCTTGATGTTAAAGCTTTCCAAAAATCGTACCAGAATATTCACGTGTCAAACATGTTCTTAATCAATTAAAGCCGGTCAGGCTTGGGCCAAACTTTGCGGACGTGGACAAATTAGATCAACATCCACCCGGTTTAGGGGGTGTAAAAACATCGCCTGTAGACCATCAACTTGGCTAGTGTAGTATTTTAGTTGACACTTTCGAAGCTCACTATTTCTCACTGAGCAACAGCCTTATAACAAAACTTTCATATCAAACCTCTATAGTAATTGCTTAGGTTTATTTTTAAATGTGTTGTGGTTGAGAGCAAATATAATATCAGGATTATTAATTCTTACCATGGTTCAACTTTTTATTACTAAGCATATCTATTCATACTTTCACATCGTAAACACCTTTTTAATTTTAACGACGACAATATGTTTACATAATTATAGAAGTAGAAACAAATAATTATGCATGTATATTCCACCTATTACATAAACCAATTGTTATTAGTGTTATGTAAATTAGACTTTTACGATGACACGAATGCTGAAAATGACCATTTAGACAGTATTAAATGGCTTCGAATTGTTCTGATTTCCAATGGGAGTCTACAGTTTTTCTAGGATAATAATGTAATTTAATCCAGTGTGAAAAAATAAACCTAGTTATGAAAACTTTCCTTTTATAAAAGTAAGACCATTTTCTTTTGTTAAATTGGCTCATGTTATTGGACATTACCAAGTATATTGATAATTTTATTTTCATGCTATTAATGTAGGTATAGCAAAGTTTATATTTATTAAGCCACAATGATGTAGCACAAGGATGCCAGTAAGGTACGAACAGGTGAAAAGGTTTTCTCTTTTAATTTACTAATGGTTACTTGTAGATACTACTACAAGCAAACCAGCTTATAAACTGAACGAATATTTCCATGTTCAATAACACTAAGGAAATATTAGCTATTGACACAGAATAATTAATAGTACTAACGTACTATTGAGCAAGAATTCCAACATCTCAGACATAGATATTGACTGCAGTCAGTAACTAAGTAATGCTATACAACCCGCAGTATAAAACGGATGTAGCTCCTCGGCCAAAAATGTAAGTGAAATTTATGAGCTAACTGTACTCCGTTCGTTTATCATGTTGTCTTCAGAAACAGAATTTAAGGTAACGTAAATGAAGAACAAAGTGCAAAGCATACGTGGCTCAAACATACTTATCTATTCTAAAATGTTTATTCAGCGGCAAAACGTACCGACGGTAGGACGCTGGAAAAATAACATCGTTAAAAATTCTTTATATTACCATTTTTTTTTAGAAAATATACGTATGGCTATATAAGAGATAGGATACCGCGAATAAATTGCGAGACGTTCACGACAGCATTTGTCACCCTTAGACCCCTGGCACTTGTGAAATTGTGCTCATATTGTAAGGGCTAATCCTCGACGAGAATTCATCAGGTTCTAACGTCACCCTTATCGGCTCAACCCTCGCTTTCGCCATCCATCCACATTATTTTTTGTCACAATATAAGTTTATAACAAAGTTAACGTTTCCCAGCAAACTGTAATAAAATTTCCCTTGTTTGACTATATCTTTTCCTTAGAATACATATACGTACGTAAGTGCTCCGTGTGGCTTGTTTATGAACAAACTCTTTTGTTGCCTTATATTAATATATACTGTGCCGCGATGCGCATATATAATAATGTATAGACATAACTTTAGAGTTGCAATTATATGTGCACTATTGATTAAAATCATGTTTGACTTTCATGTAATGTACTAATTATTCCTATATTTCGATACAAATTGTAGCAACCTCAACTGTTTTCACGACCAGTCACCTTTATTTTTCACAAGGGATTAAAGCGAGAATTGACGATAGCAAAAGAGTTTCTGTCTATGCCCATGAAGCTTAAAGCAGTGAATAGTATTTTTCTGGAAGCCAGTGATGGGTCAGTTCAATTACTAAAAGCTCACGAAAAAATCCTGACTGGCTTTGGCACCCTGAACCACACTATTTTCATTCATAGATTTTGTTTTTGATGAAATGAAATACTAATGTAGGTTTATAAATGAGTCTGATCCGACGTGAGACGTGTGAGGACTATCACCTGACAAGTCTTAAACTTGCTTTGTAAATTGAAGTGATATTTTCCTGCAATTTTTAAAAGGGTTGCAGTCTTAAAGAGAGATCGTACTGTTTCTATTATATATTGTAGTGCTACCACGTTTTGCGCCCGTAAAGTGGCCGTAATCCCGTCTGTCATGAACACTGTGTATAAAATTGGTGAGCCGCACCGATAAACCCAGTTAGAGTTCAGCGGGCGACTGGAAAATCTTTGATAAAATCAAAAATTTTTCAGTCGCCGTAGCGCGGTTAAGTTCTGTTCGCACAAGAAAGCAAAAATGTTATGAGTCATTTATGGTCATTTTGTGGGCGAGTGTATTATAATTAGCTGCCTATTGGCATACCCGTTGAAGGTTGTGAGCTAAAGTTATAGGTTATGAGTGTAGGAATGTTCGGTAATTCCTTCAAAAGTGTACATTATTATACAATGGATATTTGAAAATTAGCTAAGAATATTTTTTTCCTCGTAAGTTCCATTCGTCTGACCTCTAAGAAAATACACACAGATTTTATTGTAAAAAGGAAAATATTATGACCGTATAGTAATTCATAATATTATTTATATTTGTAATTAAGGATCTGCCTATTTTTTATAAGGTGAGCGTTTATTCATTCATCATCAACCTTAAACAGTCCACTGCTGGACTAGGCCTCTCCTTTGAAAGGAGGAATTGGCCTGCTATACCACGCTGGCCAAACCCTCCTTTCAAAGGAGAGGCCGGTACAGGAGGCTGGTATAGGGTTTGTATCAAGTTTTCCTTCTCTTACAGTGCAGATCTCTGCATAATATGCTCCCTCTCTCGGCTCTTACGACACCCATGGGATTATACAAGGTGGTGACATTCCGTATTCTTAATCCGTCACCACACGGACTATATGAGCGTTTATAGCTACTACTTGATTACCATTCAATTGATAACAATTCATGTCTGAAGACGATTGTTGTAGATAATCCTGAGGATTAGACTATACATTAGGGTATGAATCAAAGTTTGCATTAGCATTATCGCGACAGTGAACTCGTAAAACCAAAGTTATCAAAGGCCGAGTGCTTTCACTTGGAAGTTAATGAGTCGACAGGGTGGTAATGTTTCAACTTAGGCATCTATTTTCCGAACATTCTTATATTATAATATAAAATCTACTACGACTTTGTTCACTTAGTGACGATTCAGCTTCTTCTTCTTAGCGTTTCGATGAAAAGCTAAATCGCATCAGCCCAAAAGTGAAAAATAACGAATCATTTTATAGAAATATATTGTGTATGTTTCAGACACAGAGCTATTTGCTCTGTCGTGCTCATTATTGCTTTTGCACAGAAATTGGTGTCTGGTGGGAAACCATGAACGCCAGTCATATGTATCTAAAAGCTATAATATGGAAACACGTAGAAAACCAAACTTGGCAATGATGTGAACAGCTAGCTTTGTACAGTGAAGTAAGGATGGAAAAACAGTATTTACAGCTGAGAGTATACGTATAAAATGTATGTACAGATAACTTTAAAGTGACGTCAGCACAATATCGGTCTCTGTAATAATCTGTGAGAGACTCTTATGTTCAGCGTCGGTGTTAACAAGTACGATACGTCGTTTTTAATTAACCATTTTTTTATAGGAACGAAAAGCAGAGGCAAATATTTTACCTTAAAATATTGACTCAGCATTTAATTATAATTTATTTTATTTAAATTAAATTAACAAAGTAACATTACAGAATGACTTCCAAACCTTTACATTGCATACTTAAAAGATACGTAAACAATAATATCTTAACAAATTTTATAAACACAACTAAAACATAAACTCACGCCTGTATCCCCGAAGGGGTAACCAGAGGTGTAATATTACACCCACATTTCGCCATGAATTTTTAGGTCCCACGTAATAGGGGGCGAGCCTATTGCCTTACCGGGCACATTACCAGACTCCGTACTGCTACTGAGAATTTCCTAACGGAAAAACCCAATAACACTCTGCCCGACCCGGGAATCGAACCCGAGACCTCCCAATCCCACGCGCACATTTATGTCGCGAGACCAACGAGGCAAAACTTACGGTAAACAGTATTTATGACTAAACAGAATAATAATAAGACATAGGATCTAAGCACTAAACAATATTCTGGCCTTCTTGACAAATGTACTCAAATGTACCCTTAATGTAGAAGATATTTCTTTGTAATATTTTTACTAATCATTCATTATTATTACAGATATTGTTTCGACGTTTTTTTTTATTTCTGTGACCACTAAGTAACTAAAAACAACATCATTATACCAAACGTACCTTATGTTTATTTTTTTGTGATAGAAAATTATAATTGTTTGCAGTCTGAGAGTTCTCTGTATATATTGGTCAATAAATTCTAGTTAGGACATTGTTGGAAAGAAAATAGGTAAAAATATTTTACAACACGCTCCCTCTTAATATAAGAAAATCTATAAATAAAGGACTATGGGCAAAAATGTGTGGCCTCCGTCCCCATATACCAACACACATGGAACTGATGCAAATGTGTACCACTACTTGATTAAAATACTTTCTTTTTGTTAAATTCCTGGCATATATCCATAAAAAACAATTTATTATTATTAATTAACCCATATTTTCATTTAACACTCGTAAGTTATTTTAACATTATGGTTATATTACAGTACAAAACATGATTTACTAACTATACGAAATAAAAAATTATGTATTTTTAAACATAAACATTTAAATGATTATGAATGAATAATTAGAAAATAAAAAATATAAATAAAAAGAACTAAAGTTGAAGATGCGGGAAAAAAGACTGCTAGCTTTGAATGGAACTGGGCGGGCTATGTCAGCCGTATACATGAGGGTAGTTGGGCGAAAATCTCGACACTGTAAGTGCCAAAAAATGGTCTTCATCGCCAAGGTCGGCCCCGAAAACGGTGTCGAGATGATCTAGACGCCTACCACAAGAGGTGGCTTGATATTGCAGGCGACAAGAGAGCGTGGAAAGATTTGGGGTAGCCCTTTGCCCAGCAGTGGGACAGTACAGGCTAAAGAAAAAAAAAAAGAGAAAATAACGAATATAAATGAATGACTCATTTCAATTCATTGTCTTCTAATAATTCGTTCCTATAATGCTCATAGTAGGCAAATAACAATAGTGAGTGTTAATATTACCGGTCTATTATAAAAACGTTTAACAGCTGCGCTGGCAGATTGAAATCTGTATGACGACCTATTCCCATGTACCATAAAATCGATATAATATATGCACAACTTCCTATAATAGATAAATGAGTAGGTGTTTTACAATTAATCGACAATAATACGTTAACGAAATATTTGTTTAAACGTTAATTACTATGACAACCCCATGCATTTGGGCAACGTCCCCATACTAAAAAAATATCATCTTGCCAAGATGTGTCAATTGAGCTACATTTCATTTCTGTTGATGGGTGGGGACGATTCCACCCATCGTCCTTTAAAATTATTGTTAAAACCAAACTGTGTTTAAAAGCATATAATCGAATTTCTGATTATATAGACGATAAAAATGCTTGGAATTTAACTGCTCTAACTCAACACAAAAACATAAGTTATGTATAAACTGAACAATTTTAATTTCAATTTGACTTTTTGTGACCATTTTAAAAAAGTTTACACGAAATAAATATTCATTTAATTTCACTTCATTTCAATAAATTAAATATATGGTATATTCGTAGCTTCGAAATATTTTGTATCACGCAACACTTTCCTAGAAAATCGGGGCAAGCACGGAAAAATACTTTTTGTATAAAATCACATAAAATATACAAGTCTATAGCTTTCTAAAGTGGTTGTATTTTTTTTTTAAATTTCTGCCGAACAAATTGACTCCATGCTGCCAGATGTTAAGCAGTCAGTGAAGTCCCATAGTGATGGCCATCATCGCAGCAGCCAGCATGGCATTATGGCATGATGGCCCTCACCTTGACGGCCTTGAGTAAAGCTTTTTCACGCCCCGCTTAAAGGACCCGGGATTATAAGTGGAGGGAAACACGTGGACTGGTAAAGAGTTCCACATCTTAATGTTACGGCAGAGATAAGAGGCGCCGAACCGTTTGGTGCGTGACGGTATCTGTTCTACCGTGTAAGAGTGGCACCTCAACCCAGCACGTGTCGTTCGGGATAGAAAAGGAGAGGGTGGGATTAGTTTGAAAAGCTCTTCGGAGCACTCACCGTGATAGATGCGGTAGAAGGCAGCCATTGAGGCCACGTCTCTGCGTAATTGCAGTGACTCAAGAGTCTTAGTGGCTTCTGGATCCCCGATGATACGGACAGCACGCCGCTGCAACCTATCGAGGGCGTCCAATAAGTACTGAGCGGAGCCATTCCAAAGGTGAGAGCAGTATTCCACGCAGGAGCGAACCTGGGTCTTGTATAACAGACACAACTGCTCCGGCGTGAAAAACCTCCTCACCTTGTTCAGGACTCCGAGTTTCCGAGATGCGGATTTGATGACACCCTCGATGTAGTTCTTCTGGTTGAGATTTCTGCGTATGTCCCAGGATATTGAGGCTGTCTTGAATTGATAGAGGAGTGTCCAGAAGAGAGGGAAGGGGTAGGAATGGAGATACCTTGGCTAAGAATGCGCACACCTGTGTTTTCTTGGCGTTGAACTCGACCAGGTTATCATCACCCCAATGCGAGATGCAATTCAGAACCCGGTCAAGCTCAGCAACAAGTGTTCACCTATACTCCTCAGTATCGGCTTGCATAGCCGCAGGGTGTCCGAGATATCGCCCATGTACAGTACTGTCATCTGCATAGCAATGTATGCCCCCAAAAGTGAGCATATCATTGATATGCAGAAGAAAAAGCGTGTGCGATAACACGGACCCCTGAGGTACACCAGCATTCACCTGGAGAAACTTCGATGACTCACCGTTACAAAGGACTCGTATACGGCGCTCATGCAGGAAGCTGGCAACCCAGTTGCACAATCGAGGCGGCAAGCCGTAGGCCGGAAGCTTGGAAAGAAATGCATGATGCCAGACTCTATCGAAGGCTTTGGAGACGTCGAGACTAATAGCCAACGACTCCCCATGCCTGTCCATCGCCTCACCCCAAAGGTGAGTGACATACGCTAGAAGATCAATCGTTGATCGTTTCGGTCTGAAGCCATACTGACGATCACTGATGAGAGAGTGATCTTCTAGGTAGCGCACGAGTTGGTTGTTGATTAAACGTTCAAACAAAGGTGTTTGAACGCAAGGGCAGAGGATAGGGGTGATAGCAATGGGTCGATAGTTGCCCGGATCAGAACGATCCCCTTTCTTGGGAATCGGTTGTACGTTCGCCTCTTTCCAAGCCTGCGGCACAACGCCAGAAGCATATGATAGGCGATACAGGCATGTAAGCATTGGAGACAACTCGGCTGCGCATTTCCTAAGCAAAACCGCTGGAATTCCGTCAGGTCCACTGGCTTTCCGGACATCGAGAGTTCGCAGTGTCGCGCGAACATCGCATTGCCTGATTTTAATATCAGGCATGGAGTGGCCGCAGTAGGGAATCGAAGACGGCTGCGCACTACGATCATCGATTCAGGAGTTGGCCGCAAAGAGATTGACAAGCAGGTCAGCTTTCTCTTGCGGCCCATGGGCCAGTGATCCATCAGGGCATCGCAACGGCGGCAGTGAAGGCTGGCAGAAATTAGATTGCACGGCTTTGGCCAATCGCCAGTATCCCCGGCTGCCCGTGGGGTGCGACAAGAGTTCTTGACCAAACCGTACAATGCGCTGTGCATCCGCTCTTATGTATGCCCTCTTGCAGACCTTGGTGGCTCTTTTATAGGTTGCCTTGATGAGATGGACATTCGGATCGCGACGAGACCGAGCCCTGATCCAAGCGCGGTAAGCCGACTGTTTTTGTTTAACAGCATCGGCGCACTCGCGATCGCACCATGGCCGCACTCCGCTGCTGCTGGAGACGTCATTGGATGGAATATAATATTCCATACCCAAGATGATTTCCCCAGCAACAGCAGACGCACTCTCCGACAGATCCCTCCCACCAAAGCAGCGTTGAGACCACGGGATGGACGCATAATAGTCTCGCAGGCCATCCCAATCCGCTGACTAATAGTGCCACAAGCGTCGCTTTGCCTTTACTGGTTGTGAAGGTGAAGCGAATGGCACTGTAGTGCGAACCAGACAGTGGTCGGAGGAACCCAAAGGGGCTTGTACCGTCACACTGTACTGGGCCGGGTTACTCGTCAGCACAAGGTCTAACAACGAGGGCTCTTGACCCGATATATCTGGTATCCTGGTGGGCTGGAGTACCAGTTGAGTCAGGTCATGCGTTAGAGCGAATGCGTGAGCAGCTCGTCCCGCGTGGTCCGTTTTGGAAGAGCCCAGCCAAGTCTCATGGTGGGCATTGAAATCTCCCAAAAAGACCAACTCGGCGGTCGGGAACTGCTCCTGCGCATTATCTGCTGCCTGACTTAAGTAGTCAAACAGTCGAGTTATCTCGGCATCTCCGGTATGGGAACGGTAAAGGCACACGTAAATCCGGGCCAATGAACCCAGACTTACGTGTACCCATAGGACAGAAAAGGACCAAATTGAAGAAGCGTGCAGCAAGGATTTTACAGTCCATGGATGTCAAACGCAACCTAGCGTATTACTTAGTTTGTGCTTGCGTTAAATTGTAATGGCGAGGCGTGGCCTCAAATATACATTTGACATATTAAGATAGTGTTTGCTGTTATTGAGAGAAAATTATTCTTAAAATGTTTATAGACATTAATTTAATAATATGACTAAAAGAACAAACTCATAAATGTTATTTTCAAGAATTCAAATAATCATGAATGCGAATACATAATTATCATGTTATTGGTATTTATTGTGGTGTTTGGATATGTGTTAGTGACATGTTTGACATTGCCTATGTGTGGGTGTAAAATACGTTTATGACCTGATGACCAATCAGTGTCGCCTCAAACGGTTTCATTACAAAAATTCTAGTGTGGTCTTTGCACAGCTCAGTATGTAATATAATACTCCATAAACTGTATAAATAAAATCCTTGCGTTACTGACTAATAGACAAACTACAGTCAAAACTAATGGGCGCAAGAAGCTAAAATTTGTCAATTTGAAATGTATGTTCCTTGGGAACCGTTGGGGTACACTAGAAAGGGATTTCCCGAAATGCACACGGGATCGGGCAAAACGTGTAAATTAAAAATGTGCGGGCGTAGCCGCGGGCATCCTCTAGTGAATTATAAATTAGTCTTAAAAGTTGTAACCTGCTTGCGTTCTAGTTTCTAGAAGGAATACCAAGACCGCTGACGTCAGGCAATATCCTCATACCTGCATTTTCCAATCTATATTGGGGATAATCATCCCTTACAATAATCTAGTGGCCGATATCAAGCCGTCTTTCATGAAATCTGACGCTCGCTCGGCACTCGGGGTTTGTGAGCGTACTTTAAGAGCGCTTGTACACGTTAAGAAAATTTACCGTGTCTGCGGCAGACAAGACAAATTCTTCGTGTACACGACAAGAATTTTGTCTGTTCTACACACGAAAACTTTTCGTGTCTTCCGCAGACAAGACCAATCGGAACGTGTATACGACAAGATTTTTTTCGTGCAGTCGTCAGTCGGGCGTAGGGCGCGCAAGTTATAACAAGTCTGATATTCATTTTCGTTTATTTATAAAAATGTTAACTACAAAGCAAAAAAGAATGATAATTGCATATTATTATTATAACAAAATGAAAATGGTGGTTATTCCGTCGTCCTCTTAAGACTTGTCTTTCTTAGGTTGCTCAAGACCTTCTCTTACCTCGCCGTTGACATCAGGGATGTCCTCCGTGTATTGGCACGGGAGTTGGGCTCTTTAGTCATCATTGCACAGGTCTTTGTAGACTCTCAATTTTAGCGAGAATTTCGAACTTGAAGGCTACACCTTCCGCAGTACAATGAAATCACATACTTGTGGTTCTGCTGTTTACAATATTTATTTATACGTGGTAGAACCGAATGCTTGTGGTTCCATTTTGCAAAAAAAAATATTAGTCATTAAATTATTTATTTATTTTACACATAACGGTACTACAGAAATTTGTTTCCATTTGGTGTATTATAATAATTGTTAATAATAGAAATATTTTTAATGTATAATGGTACCAAGTATCAGTGGATCTGTTTTGTATAAAATGACACAGAATTAATATGGTTTATTTGTTTGAAGAATCGAGTCCCATGGTGCTGTGTTTCGGTTTTGCAATATAATTAGTCTTATTTAATTGCAATATAGATAGTCTTATTTTATCTAAATTCAATTATTGTGACATTGTTTATGGACCATGTTTACTGACAAGAACCAAGAACCTAATACAACGCGTACAAAATGCTTGTGCACGTTACTGTTTCAACATCCCAAGGCGTCACCATGTTACTCCATATCTAAATGACAATAATGTCTTAAAAATGGAGTCAAGGACGAAACTGCAACTTGCAGGCCTGCTTTTTGGGGTAATGCTTAGCAAGAGACCCACCTACTTGTATGATAAGTTTGACTGGAGGAAAAGCCACTTCTCATACTCCACCAGAGCCTCAGCCAGGCCTCTATCACAAACCAAGCATAGGACAATTGCATTTTGTGGTTCCTTTAAACATGCAGCAGCGAACGTCTGGAATAATTTGCCTCCTCCCTTAAGGGAACTAAAAGCAATTTCTTCTTTTAAATATAGATACAAGAATTATCTGTTAGCTCAACAAAAACTTTAGGTTTATGTCCTGTGTGTTAAGTCTGCATACCTTTGGAGCTATTACTACTAGGTTGTATAATAGGCATGACCCAGGCAACATAACCTCCAGCATTGCTTGCAGCATCCTTTTAGCTCTTATGCTTCCATTTATTAACGTGCAGCAGGTAGCAGCATAACTGGAAATGGAGAAAGTTATTATATTATGTAGAATGGATTGTATGTATTGTAAACCTTGTACATATCATTACTCACTTACCATGATTTTTTATCTTAGATAATACTATAATGTTAGTTGCTTGTTTTAAGCTATGATTGTAAATTTTATTAAACGGTATTGCTCTGGCACTGTTTGGCATTTTGAAGGCCACATTGAAAATCAGTACTGAGATGGACCCACAGCGTCCTTCGCAGTGTATGCTGAATGTCGGCCTAATTGTAGCACGCGCTGCACAATACCCATAGTTTTTAACTTGTGTGAATTTTAATTTTTGTGTACGAGATTCTCACATAATTCACTTTTCTATTACCATATTTTTTAATTTGTATACGTGGCAGAACATGAAAGCACATGGTTGCAAGCCGGTTATTGACAGTACACGTCACCGGACGTGATGTTTATGACGTTTGTCTATCAACGGCGTCAACCCGTTGCTTCGTTTGGGTCCTATTCTTTTGGATCGCGTGATAGTGTGATGTGTCTCTTAAACGTAAGGTTTTGATTGTTGTTCATTATTTATTTTGGTTTCTGTATGTTATTATTGTGCGACGTGTATACAAATAAACATATTTTTCTTTCTTTCTTAACTATATTATAATGTGTGTTTTTGCTGTTGGTTCCTTTCTGATTTTTTTATAACTTGTTTCCAAGGAAAAAATCATTAGGATATTTTTTTAATAAGAAAATAAACCACTTTTAAATTAGTATTCTTCAACACAAGCAAAAATCTAAATTTGTCGAATGGTTCCTTTTTGCATAAATACGGACAATTCAAACGTACCTACATCATTCATTCTTAACTAAAAATTAAAACACCGATATCTTCTTTTTCCAGGTTTCCCGAGTGAAAATAGAATTATTTTTATAGACTCTGTTATATAATAATCTGTATTTTTGAAAATTCTAATAAAAATTAATATGTTATAGGTACTTACTATATTAATTTTTTTGACGTTTGTCATGTCGTCGAAGTCTTTGTATAAGATAATAAATATTTCTCTCCATGCTTCGAATGTGAGTCTTTTATCTTTATATATCTCTAAAGTTTTGTCCCACAATACCGGTTGTCCCTCTACTAAAGTTATAAGTAACTCATCAGCCATTTTATACTCTACGCTGCAATACACGTCCACACCAAACGCACAACAAAAACTACCCACAGATCACTACTTATCTGGCTGTGTGAACCCTACTACTCCGCCCCCCACCGCTCAGCAACAACGTTCGCCGCATCGTGTCTTGCAAAGACAAGATTTTTTTCGTGCACCGCTGCGAGTAGTGTTCACAGTTATATTCTAGTTACGACTCGAATTCTTGCATAGGCCCGGCGTATTTTCTTACCGTGTGCAAGCGCCGTAAATCGAGAGTATTCCAGTTACATAAGAAAATCTAACCTCAATACGCAAATATTATCCTTATTCGCAAGACAGACAAACAATTAATTCTTTTTTCTATTGAATATAGACACATTTATGATGCACTTACTACCGGGGCATAAAAACATTTTCACAATTTCTTTCGCCATTTTAAGGCAAAAGGATTTCCTTTATGGAAATAAGAAAGCTTGCTGATGTAGGCGTCGGAGAACGTGTGTAATGTCATCGTGACGCTTTATATTATTATTTCTAAGATGGAGTAGACTCATAAAAATGTGAACAGAGATAAGCTCCGCTAACAGTGTACATTACACGTCTATTAAAATTTAAATGGATGTACTTACACGCAATGGATGAGGAAACGAGTGTTCCGTGCAATTAACTTTTGTAATGTGGGCTCTTAGTATTACTTGTGTGGACTGTTTTACTTTGTTTTGTATCTTTACAGCAACTGATGTGACTTTAGGTAAGAGCTAGATGATACTTAAATTACCTTTATCTTTTATCTCCAAGATAGGAAAATTTCGAGGTATGATCAAAAATCAGTTGCTTAACTACTTGTAAATGTTTGTTAGGAAGATATTCCATTTGAAGCACCATCTAAAATTCGATCAAAAATAATAATAATGACCATGATAACTTCAACAACCTCTAATTTCATTTATAGACATTAAGTTTATTTTGATATTTTTTTTTATTATTCTGTCTAGTGATAATTCGTCGAAACATTTGTTTATGTATAGAATTTTAGTTTTTGTCGGTTGCCTGTAAAATCCTTGGTCTCGTCTTAAGTTGGCATAAATTGGTGGCTATGTTTATCATTTCTAAGAACTCGGGTTTAAAAACAGTGCCAGGTAAGCAATTAATGAAAACAATTAATGAAAATTTCTTTAAAGAATTTCTTAGAAACGGTACCGAAAGAAATTCCATCGTGGCATCGCCACGCGTACTGACGCGTGGCGATGCCACGATGGTCCATTGGGACTTCTATTGAAAAAATAACTTAATGGATCTATACGTAATTGAATATTTTTCAGTGTATTTCGTGTGTTATGTGGTAGTATACTGTGATATTATCAAATAAATGTAAACGGTAGTATCCCATTAATTTATTGTGTGCCGCGTGGATCAACCTGAGCGAAAGAGGTAAGCTCTAACACACCTTCTTTGCTTTAAAGAGCTTTTTTTGGAGGAAAAACTAACTGATTATTGGTCTGTTAAACTAACGGTCCAATAATCGTTGTGTTTAGTGACTCTGGAGGTCTTGGATGGTAAGCATGATTCATAGTTCTGTGTATGTTATTATTTGTCCGTGATAAATATATGTTCATCTTCTTACCATAGTACAGTTTTGCCGAGCATGGAATCATATAAATGTTTGTGAATTGGACTGTGAAATTTTCATAAATGTTATAAAGACTACGACCGTTTTTTTTATTTAAAGTTTTGCTAAAACTCACTTCTGCATATACAGCGCCATCTATTAACCACGTTGAATAACACTAAGCCAGCAGGCATACTTAAGGTGTACTTTCGCACTACTTCATCAATAATAATTAATTTATCATAGCAACGTCATCTATTATAAATTCGTGAACTAACCTAAAATCTGAAGACGAATAAAGTCACCAAATTGAAGACATTAACTAATGTGTTCGCGGTACTAAAAACAAAAAAGTACTCTGTTCCCGGCGAATATTCCAGCCGACGCTCGACGCTAAACTGCGATTACGCCACTATCCCCTACCGCAGTCCCCTGGCTCCAGCTATTCAGTGCGCTAGTGTTGTCAGACGTATATGTACAAAAATAGACATCTTTAGAATTGCACCAGGGTGTGACATACCCTGCCTCATGCTCGCCGGGGTGGTTACCTGTTCTCTCATTAGAGGACGGTTCAAATCCCGACAAAATCCTGCACTTTTTGGAAGTTAGAAAATTATTTCTTCAAATTTGTAGTAAACAGGGATGAATTTAACAACATATATAAATATACATATATAAATACACAGAGGCGATTGAACTAACAATTTCTAGACTATAATGATAGTGAATTTGACATGGACATATCATGCCAAAGTCAACCAAATCCAAGTTTAAATAACGAAGAATTTACAGCACTGTCAGAAAAGGTAAACAAATTGAGTATTGAGTTACAAATAGCAAATGCAGAGATTGATAATTTAAGCATTGAAAACTCGAATTTAAAGAAAGAGATAAGTGATTACCAAAATAAATTAAAAATTTTGAAATCAGTTGGAATAGGCGAGGCGAAAACCAGTAAGAATTGTACAACAATAAAATTCTACTCTCCTCAGTACCGAACCCGGCTTAAGTATACAAATATAAAGAATACTTTACCGAGAACATCGCCAAGAGAATTGCCGTTATGTGTGGTAGGAGAAGCTGAATATAATTTGCAGCACAATACAATGCAAAAGCTACACCCAGCCCAAAAATAAAAAATAATACAATTTTGGACAACACATTTATATCACCTCAAAGTACACACAAACAAAACAATAACATGACAGATTACTTGGCCGTGAAAGAAAAACTGAAAGGTTGCCCAAATATATTTCACAGAGCGGGAGAGAAGGAACAAGACAATAACGTTCCATACAAACTTCTGACGAATCCATCGCCTAACAAGGAGATATCAAAAATCATTGTGAAATCGGAAAATCCCGAATACAATATACAAAAAGTTGCCTGTAAGCCATAAATATGACAGCAAACCCTCCAATCAGAGAGTAATGATAGTTGCAGATGAAAATGGCCGAGGAATTGGTGTATTACTTCGGAAACTGCTGGGCGATGAATTCAGGGTGTCTTCACTTATTAAACCCAATGCATCCACCAAACATATATTGGAAGGGTGTATCAGGAGCTGTGAAGACTTCACCAAACAAGACTTCATAATTATACTGACTGGTTCCAATGACACAAATCCACTAGAGTTACAGTCTGTACTTTACTACAACATGAACAAACTCATACACACAAACGTGCTGCTGGGTACGGTTTATAGGAATAGGTATTTAAATGTACAAAGTGTTAATAAAGTGTTGCGTATGGTGAGCACTCTCATACAAAATAAATTAGCGGGTCTTAATCGCGTACAATTAATTTATTTAAGGTATAAATACCTATTGGTTTCCGACATTTCGCTCGTCTTGCACCGAGCGTGGTCGCGGAGAGACTGATGAGAGCTCAGCGCCGTCTTGTGCAGGTGCGGATTTCGGCACCTACCCTCACTTGGTCTTTATTTAAGTTCGCGAGTGAGGGTAGGTGCCGAAACCCGCACCCTTAATAAAATTAGCTGGATTTCAAAGGGAATCAGGACGTCTAGTAAAATGAAAAGATTTCTGAACTCAATGGACAAAACTTCGAGTCATGAATCCATAGTTGCATAAATTAACTTTACAAAAAAGTTATAGTAATATTTAAAAAATGCCGTTAAAAAGGAATTAGAGAAAGCAAAAAACAGGACAAAACAGATTTGAACATTACTCTTATTCCTATGTCTATTAACATTATTCTGTTAATAGACATAGGTATAAGAGTAATGTTAGGAATAAAGATAACTATTTACTTAAAATTAATAATAAAATTATTAGTGACAACCAAGAAATAGCTGACATTTTTGCGAAACATTTCGATTATAGTACGTTTGACATTAATTTAAATATAAATAAATCCTTAGCAATAACATTCCTGACTGAACACTCAAATAGAATTGAAACTGACATGGAAATGAGACATACAAACATAAATTAAATTAAATTTATTATAAATAGGATGGAGACAAAAAATCTTATGGTTACGATGGAATTCCAATCACAGTAATAAAAGAAAATATTGATCTTCTTGCTTAACCACTCTCAGACTTTTTTAATAACTGTATCAGTGAGGGTATCTTTCCAGACCAATTAAAGATTGCTAGAGTTATCCCTATCTACAGAAAAGGTAAGACGACTGATCATAAAAACTACAGGCACATTTCGTTGTTGCCTATTCTATCTAAAATATACGAAAAACTATTAAAGGATAGGATAGTGTCACATCTAAACTTAAACAAGATTCTGAACGAACGTCAATTCGGTTATCAAAGGTGTCGGGGTACTGTGGATGCGGTTGATCAATTAGTACATGAGGTCTTAGGTGATTTAAACCGAAAAATGAAACTAGCGGGTCTATTTTTAGACCTATAGTCTGCATTTGACACAATTGATCATGACATCCTACTTGCTAAATTATAATTTTATGGAGTTAGGGGTAATGTTTTGAGCCTAATTAAATCGTATTTAGGCAATAGAAAGCAATTTGTAGAAATTAAGAATATTGTTGACGGGCAAGAAGTTGTAACTAAATCTAAGTTGTTCAATATAACACGTGGAGTTCCGCAGGGCTCCATATTAGGACCAAATTTTTTTATATTTTTTTTAAATGATCTCATTAATTTTATCACCAATACAACTCCAGACATTAAATGAATTATTTATGCAGACGATACAAACGCAATAATACCAGCTACTTGTTCGCAGGAACTTCAAATCAAAATTAATAATGCACTCTTGGCCTTTAATGAAGGATTCCATGCCAACAATTTAAAATTAAATATCGGTAAGACTAACGCTGTATTATTTCGAACGACTGCACGCAAAAAAGAGAGTATTGACATTCGAAGTAACGAACTGAAAGTTGAATTAGTTGATAGTGTTGTATTACTGGGGGTACATATTGATCAGTTCCTAAACTGGAAATTTGAACTAGAATCAATTGAGAGTTTGATAAGTTCAGCCTGCTATGCCCTTAGAAGCTTAAGAGTAAAGCCGTATACAGACTTTGCGAGGCATGCGCTGCGCACGGCGCACAGCGCATGCCTCGCAAGGTGTGTACCTTTATATTCGTGGCGAGGCATGTGCTACACACGTGCGAGGGCGAGCCAACGAATGTCGGCAAATGCTACAAGATCAAAGTGCCTCAGTGCGAGCATTACATTAGTTGTGGACGGTGCCGCGCATGCACGTTCGAGGTGTGCGCCGCGTACGATATCCACGTACGCCTCGACTGCGAAAATGAAACTGCGTTTGTTCGGGTCAAACAGCGCGCAGCGCATGCTCGGGCCGATCCAACCCACACAGCAGCAGTCAAGATGGCACATTTGCATCGCGTGCGCGTATCCGCTGCTGCTTTTCTAATATATTTTATTTTCTCGAGATTTTTCCTTCTATAAGATCCTAGAAGATAATATTTTTTTCAGCTCAGCGACTTCTTTCGCAATTAAATGCCATATGTCTTCTCTTTTGATTTTATTATAATAATAATGATGTTTTGGACAATCGGTTATTTTCGTATAATTCAAATTTTTCGTTCATAATGCGTGCAAACATCACAGCGATGCGGACACAACCGTCCAAACGCAACGCACTGCTCGCAATGAGCCGGCGCACACGCGCGGCTCGCACGCGCGTGTCTGTGCGTAGCACATGCCTCGCAGCAAACATGAAGACAGACAAACGAGGCGTTTGCTTCGTACGCGATGGTTCGACCTGAGCATATGTTGGTATAGTTTTTCAACACGCACGCCTCAAACAGAGGCATTCGTTGTGCGCCGTTCGTAGCGCATGCCTCGCAAAGTCTGTATCCACCTTAAGGTGAGTCTTGAACAACTTAAAACTGTTTATTACGCTTTGGTTGAGTCAAAATTAAGATATAGTGTTAAATTTTGGGGCAACAGTTACGAGTATAATATTAATAGAGCGTTTGTAATCCAAAAACGTGTCATTCGAACTATGGTACGAATACCTCCTTGGGAATCGTGTAGAGATCACTTCCAGAGCCTAAAAATTTTAACTGTTTCTAGTCTTTACATTTTAGTTGTTCTTATGGACGTCATTCGGCATCCCTTCAAGTATGAAACGCCAGAACAGAGAACGCTAAGATTGAACACAAGAAGGAAAGATATGGAGACCCAACAAAAAATAAGTAACTCATACAAGTGTCAAAGCATACGTTTTTACAACAAAATTCCAGGCAATATTCAGGAACTAAGTATTAATAAGTTCAAAGAATTTATTAAACAGAGCTTGTGTTCAAAAGCTGTGAAGGATTATTTAGCAGACAAAAATGCCTGGAATTGAGTTAAAAAATTATGAATTTTGACATTTTGAAATTAGTGACATGATTTTTTTATTTACATTTGTTATACTTATATTTTTACATTTTGACATTTTTAATTTGACATTTGTAATTTTATTTATTTTGTTTTGACATAGTTTGATTTGACATTTTCTTTTGACATTTAAAATTACTTAAGTAATATACTATTATTCCTAAATTGACATTCAATAATATTTTCTGACATTTTAAATATATGACATTTTATTGTTTAAATTTTTATTATTTTTTAAAATTACTTAAGTAATATATTATTATTCCTAAATTGACATTCAATAATATTTTGTGACATTTTAAATATATGACATTTTATTGTTTAAATTTTATTATTTTTACTTATTGTTTGCAACATGTATTTTACTGTGTATTAGCATGTAAAGTTGTGAGTACGATGTGGGTATTATTAAACATATAAACAAGTAGTTGTGGCAACCTGTCTGATGGCTTAGGCTGACATGCTTATGCATACACCTTCTGATGGCGTGGAGGCATAGTGATACAGATCGTGCTGGCTCCCTCAATCAAGGTTGAGCCGTACGATTGCTGTTGAATGCGGGCCATCAGAGGGCCGAGTCAGTCAAAAGCGTCAGATAATTTCCTGCATTGTACTTGCATACTAAACCCTTTTTTGTCTGGACTTTAAAAGATGAAGAAAAGACTAAAAAAATTGAAGTGACAAAAAAAATCAATGACTCTGAGTTTGTTTCGGCCTTTCTTCTCAAGAAGTCATTTAGCTAGGAAAAGCCGGCATCATCTAGAATAGGGTTTTGACATGTATAAGTGTTGTAAACAACCAAAATGCAGAAATAAATATGTCTTTATGTCTTTTATGTCTTTATGTCTTTCAACTATGTCCAAAATTAAATGTCACGATGCACGACTCTCGGTTTCAAGCAGTTAAATTATATAACTGCCTACCGGTTGAACTGAAAATTATTGATAGTCCGAATATTTTCCAAAGTAGACTAAAAAAGCTTTTGCTGGAAGGGTGCTTCTATTCTGTAGACCAATTTAAGATGAAACAATAGATTACCTGATCTTGCAATGTGTATGTGTATGTTTTAAATTATAATTTTTAAGACATTTTTAATGATTTTCCACCACGCATTGTATTTAATTTTATTATGAAGTTTCTTCGTGTTGCTTCTCATTTTGATCGATTTTTTATTGTTATTTTATTAAGCAAAGACAGATATTAATGCACCTATTCGCTCTATTACCTACTTACTTTCTTTAATTTTTACTGTCATGTTTTTATTACTAATTAATTATGTGCCTATATTCAAATACGATTGTGAAATTGTTTATGAATAAATAAAAAAAAATAGGATATTAGTATTTATTCTTAACTTTAACCCCGTCGTAATGAAAAACGAAGACAATACCCAAAGTTTAATCATTTAAACGTACATGTGCCTAAATATACAGAACTTTGTTACATTTTAGTGCAATCTGAATTTACCAGCTAAGGCATTTTCATACATAATTAGTCTGAGAGGAAAATAAATCCGACTTTAAGCCTTAGTTAAGTAGTGTGTACCGCGTTCTAAATTATATTAACCTAAATTCGTTGACTTCAAAACAATGAACATAGTCAGTAAAATCTTGTTAGTTAGTTCCACACATTGCTTCAAGAAAAAATATCTTTGAATGGATATATTATTGTAAAAAGGTTATATTTGAAAGTCATGGTGATCATACCAATATTTAAGAACTGTGTACATAAATATCTAGAATTACTTACGAATTAATTAAAAACTACTTGCATAGACGCAATTCACGCGACGATCATAAGTAATTCTGAATCAAGATTTTACTGAAGGTATTTAAAATGGGCGTTGATCTAAATGATTATAGTTTAACTAAATGTAAAAGTTTATACGATAATTAGTCTCGGGTTTTAATTGCGTAGGAAATTTTGAAGGTTTAGACTTATAGGTAGCTCTTTTTTCGCCGTTTCGACCAACTTACATCGGTCGTGGCCATGGTCCATAACTGAATATATTTTCGTATCTAATAGGTTTGATTTGTCATGTTATAACAAATTGTATTCTGTTACTTATTTTTCATATCGTCACTTATAAGGTAATCCAAAATATTGAAGACAATTTGCAATATGGCATGTCTTCATAAGAGGTAACATGTGCCGTGAGGGGACAGAGGTTGATTGATGACACGACATCAGTCTAGGTTCACTGACATGCTATTATATTCAGGCCCTATTGTGCCAGTATTGAAGGAATACCCTTTTATTTTGGATAAGCCTTTGCATGGATACACAAACAAAATCGAGGAAAAACTCGAATGGCTGATAAAAATATTTATTTTGATTTTTCATTATTGTGATTGATTTAATAAGGACAAGTTATATCTGAGTTAGTAAAAGAACACTAGAAATGTTGCCTGGAAGAGAAGACTCTTAGCGATAATGCTGTCGATTGTGAATAAGACATTAAGAGATTTAAGACACGTTCTCAATGTACGAGTACCTACTGTTATTTCATGTGAAATAAAGTATTATCTATAACTTTTTTTTAATATTTTAGTTTAAATTAAAACTAAATTGTTTTTAACTTTAAACTATTTTAACGCAAATCGAATACAAAATTTATGCAAAATGAACTACAATGTACCAATGCAGACAACAAAGTTGTGACGGCTAAAACTAATTTTATAGGGTATGTTGAAACGAGGAGATCATAGATATAGTTTCTATGGAGGAGATTGTCTTTATTTTGAAGATTACTAGGCTATAAATATACAAAGAAAGGAGAAATTTAGAGGAGTTATAAAAGGAGACGATCATCTGAATTGTGAAGACTGATTTTAAAAGTAAACTAGTGTTTATATAAACATCAATTGAAAGTAGTAGTCCACCTCTATTTCTTATACAAACCTTTTAATATGCATAAACCCGGGAGATATGCCTTATCTGGTTACCATATGAGGCTTGTCGCTTGGCAATAATTTGACAACCCGGTGGCGTAGCGGGAGTGTAGGCGACTGCTACACCAAACGTCGCGGCTTCGATGCCCGATTAAGTCAATAATTGTTATGGCAACTGTGTAACTATGCAAATATGTAACAGTTTTAGTCGCAAGATGTTCGAGGTTTAACTCTATATCTTACTGACGACTCACGTCCTATGTTCTTGGTAACTAACTATAGTTAGCTACCGCACGACTAATACAGCGCTCTCAGACAAAATATGTCTTGGCTAATCGGGATGATTTTCCCTTAGAAAAAGGTTGACAATATCGAACTCCTCTAAAAGGATAAGGGATACAGGAATGGTATGGGTTCCAGGAAGATACCTGACTTGCAGTATCCCGCTGTATGCGCCGACTATTCTTCGACACGTGTTTCGCCTCTGCACGAGGCATCCTCAGGATCCTCAGGATCTAAAAGCTATTTGGATGGCGACAACGATCCAGTGCACATTGCTGAGATATATGTGAGACCAAATATTTTCAGTTCTGTTCCATTATTATTCAATTTCTTCATAAACGTTCATGAAAATTACTCACTGTTCATTAATATATTTGGGATTTACTTTCTTTTTTAGTTATAAGAATTTCGACTGTATCAACATGAACATGATATTGGATAGTATCTTCTTAGGTTTACGCGAATGTAACACATTGAAATCAAACTACGGTTTACGGATTCTATCCCAATATATTGGTTTTAGTTAAACCGAATGATCTAGAACTACATTCATGAATTATTACTAGCCGACGTTTCAATAGAAAAATATCACCTCAGTCTGCCGTGACCACGGATCCTGTAAAGAAACTGAAACGTCGGCTAGTAATCATTAAAAAATGTAGTTCTAAATCATTCGGTTTAAATGTAATTTAACTAAAACCAATATATCGCGAAAGAATCCGTAAATTGTAGTTTGATTTTAATGATATTCGATCTTATAAAATACATCTTTGTCTCATAATAATATAGTCATTGACTGGTTGGCATATATTTCAATTTTAAGTTTCAAAAGAACCTCTCGACTCGGCGGTGCTAACCTAGTTACTCTGTAAAAGCTGTTTAACATTGAAATTAAACTACAGTTTACGGATTTTATCGCGATGTATTGGTTTCACTAAGTTATTACATTTGAAACTAATGATTTAGAACTATATTTTTAATTTATTACTAGCCGACGTTTCGAATTCTTTACAGAATTCATGTTCACGGCAGACTGAGGTGATATTTGTCTTTTTCCTGAATGTATAAGTTATCTCAAAGTACCCGAACATTTTTCATCTACTGGTGTTACTATTAACGCAGAATGAGCTCACAGTGTCCTTAGGTCTTCTGGTGACTTTGTCCTTCTTGGGTTTCATTAGCCTTATGACAGGGTCCCAAGCTGGAGGAACATTCCAACCATCTTTCCTATTGAAATTAGGGTGTTTTTTAATTTCAATAGCCTCTCGTATCATCCTTGGAAGAAAACGGTGTTCTTTTGCGAGTATCTGTGGTTCATCAAATCGCAGGTAGTGGTTGGGTCCCTGTTCCACATGTTCGCACACAGCAGACTTTGTTGAGCGTTTATGTTTTATGTCAGCTATATGTTCTTTGAGTCGAATGCCTATGCTTCTCTTGGTTTGTCCAATGTATGAGAGCCCACATTCACAGTCAATTTTGTAGACACCGGCCTCTTGCAAGGGTAACTGACACTTGACAGATGGTAATAATTGACTGATCTTCGTTGGCGGCTTGTAGTAAGTTTTGATAGAAGCTCGCTTCAAGATGTAGCCAATTTTGTCGGTCACGCCCTTGATGTATGGGAGGACAGCAGGTTGTCTTTCTACTGTGGCTGGTTTTTCTTTCTTCTGGGATCTGTGACAGTGGCGCGGCGGTCGGAGCTTGTTGTCTTGCAGAACTTGCCTGACATGTTGAAGCTCAGCGTCCAGGTGTTTCTTGTCACAGATCCCGCGGGCTCTCTGAAACAGAGACATTCCTACAGTAGCTAACTGTTTAGGATGGTGGTGAGATTCACCGTTTAAGTACCTATTTGTATGGGTCTTTTTCCTATACACAGTATGGCTTAAGGAGTTGTTTTTATTCCTGATGACAAGTACATCTAAGAAAGCTAAAGAATTGTTTGCCTCTAATTCCATTGTGAATTGTATTTGGTTATTAATAGAATTAAGATGGTTTAGGAAAGCATTAACACTATCTGTTGGTAAAATTGTGAAAGTGTCATCTACATACCGCTTGTAGAACCTCGGTGTGATGGTAGCAGTCTGCAGGGCTCGCGCCTCGAAGTCCTCCATGAAGATGTCAGCGACAACAGGTGATACTGGAGAGCCCATTGCTACACCGTCTACTTGTATGTAGTATTTCTTGTCCCATAACAGATAGCCTGTTGTCAGGCAGTGTTTGAGTATTTCTGCATATTCCTCAGGCATGTTGTTTTCTGTCAGCTTCCTTCTAGTAATTTCTACACAGTCATGTACTGGTATGCATGTGAATAATGACTGTATATCAAAACTAACCATAGTTTCCTTGTCAGAGAGATGTAGGTGTTTGATTTCACTGACAAAATGGTAGGAATCTTTCACATGTGCTCTCGTATTGCCTCTGAGCGGTGAGAGAATCTTTGCCATGTGTTGAGCCAGTCTGTAAGTTGGTGCGCCTATCTGACTAACTATCGGGCGCAGAGGAGCGTTTTCCTTGTGTATTTTCGGTAGCCCATACATTTGAGGAGGTTTTACACACGATGGTATTAAATATTTCACGTCCAAATTAAGTTTTTCGGAGTATTTCTTAACAATATCACAAGTTTGCTTGAGTATTTTGTTCGTAGGGTCTGACTTAACCAACTTGTAGGTACTTTCATCCGACAAAAGATGTTCCATTTTTTGTTTATACTCGGACGTGTCCATCACTACCGTTGCATTTCCTTTATCTGCTCGGAGTACTGTAAGTTCAGGCCTAGCTTGTAACTTCTTCAGTGCGAGATATTCGGTCTTTGGTAGATTCCTTGCCGGCACTTTCGATTGACGTAATACAGCAGAAACGTCCTGTCGTATGGCCTCGAAATCTTCCTTACTCACATTGTTCTTCACTAGGCAATCCTCAACGTTGCAAATAATGGTTTCATACGGTATTCTTGATGGAGTTATCGCGTAATTTAAACCTCTGGTAAGCACTTTCTCGGTATTTTGATCTAACATGTGTTTTGACAGATTGACAACTGTTTGTCTATGGGCGGACGATAGCGTGTGATTGGTCCGTGCGATAACTTAGTGAAACCAATACATCGCGATAAAATCCGTAAACTGTAGTTTAATTTCAATGTGTAACATTCGCGTAAACCCAAGAAGATACTAAAGCTGTTTAATTTACGCGAATAGGCCAAAAAATATAAGCGTAGGCTAAATTAAAACATTAACAATATTTTTAATGAACTTTTAAAGTTTCTTCTAATTCTGTCCATTAAGAAAACCATTGTAACCTTTATTTAGAATACTCTGGAAAATAAAGCTTACTTAGTCGGTTTAAGAGTTATTTCTCTGTGATACAATTTGATTACGTGGAAATATGGCTTCACATAAGGCCAACATATTATTACATATAACAGGTTTGAAAATTACTCGTAAAAATAAACATAACAATTGAAATTGAACTCTATTAGTTGCGACCTCGGCGTCTGCTTTTAATTTCGGCCGCGACCAATCTTCGCTGAATCATAGGTAAGACATGTAAGCCGTCATTCCGGGATACTCTTTAGATAACGAGCGAAGTTCCACCTAAAGATCTTGTAAATGTTCCTTCGGCGTAACCAGAATTCGTAATTCAACTTCTATTTTGGGAGGACCCATAAAAATAATGTTTTATACAAGACCATGATATGCTGCCGTCTTTGCTAAGTTGTGTATTGCTATTGGAGTGATGTTTTATTTACAGTGTATGATTCGACTGTCCGTGAGAGATTATCTAAATTGCTTTTTGATGAAACGAAGATAATTTTTTTAACTTATACTTTATATAATACGACATTAAAGTTGTATTTGAAAAACCATGATATCACCAGACCGATAATATACACAAAATTACCCTGAGTGAAAATCAGACCCACGACCATTCTGTTTGTTTGTTTTTTACCCCATCACTCTGCCAATTATAAAGGGAATCGAATGGTCCTATTTTTTTACATTCCATAAAATTTAAAAAAATCCATACAGTAAAAGTATTGACACAAGTTTTATCGATAACACTTAAATGCACCGCGCAATAATAGTCATGCCAGGAATTAATATTTTGTATAAAAAATGCTTGTATGTTTTTTACGGATCATTGAAGAAAATAGATACTACGTCTATTGTTATAAAGTAACCAATAGCTTCATTTCATAAGGTCTGTCAAGGTTTTTTCTAATGTATTTTTATTGTCATTATTAAATTTAAAGCTTGCATTGTTAATCGTAGAAATAAAAGCTAATAAAAATAAGAAATAAAAGCTTAAAATTATAGTAATAGCCGTTACAGAGACAACTCAAAATATAATACCATATTATAAGAAAAATAATACCTTTTAAAATTCCACCTACGTACGTTGGTGCAATTCGGTGGTAAAAATAAACAAAACTTCTTCTTGAACAAAATAAATGTTATTTATTTATTACTGCACAGTAAGCGATCCAAGACAAAAATCAAAAAGTTTACGAGAAGACATTACAAGAAGACAACACGCGATACAAAATGTTTGTATTCAAAAAAGCCACAGGCAAAGATTATAAACATAATACGGCCAGTATTCATATGAACAACCAGTATTAAAATTTACTCCAATACTCCCACTAAATTTAAATATATCTTAAATGTTTGCCTGTGTCGCAAGAATTCACATTACACACAATTTAACATCTCTTACATGTTCATATTTTGAAGTACGTAGAGCCTTTGTAAGAATATCAGCTAGTTGTTCAGAACTTTGTACATATTTATTATAAATCAATTTTTGTTGTACCTTTTCTCTAATAAAATTGAACTTAACATCAATATGTTTTATTTTCTTACAATTAAACGAATAAATAATCCACTTTATCATAATACAGTGGATTATTTATTCGTTTAATTGTGCTCTGGTTATCAATACACAGAACAGTAGAATTACAATTAATATCTATATCCTACTAATATTATAAATGTGAAAGTTTGTGAAGATGTATGTATGGATGTTTGTTACTCTTTCACGCAAAAACTACTGAACGGATTAGGATGAAACTTTACAGTAATATAGTTTATACATCAGAATAACACATAGGCTACAATTTATAAAGATTTTGTATAATGTTGCCATAATATAAGGAAAAGTATCAACTAAGTCGGCAAAAATCCTGAGCTCTGAAAGCTGTCTTCGCGTGCGTTGCCTAAACCGTTAAAGTTACTTGAAGATAATGTACGGTGAAATTGTTTATCATAAAAAGCTCACTATGAAAAATTCAAGATGGCCGCCGTCACAAAATGGCGGATTACTTATTTTCCACAAATACCTCAATACGGGTATCAAATGAAAGGGCTTGATTCGTAGAATAGAGCTCACTATGAAAAATCCAAGATGGCCGCCGCCGCAAAATGGCGGATTACATATTTGCCACAAATACCTCAATATGGGTATCGAATGAACGGGCTTGATTGGTAGAATAGGCTCACTATGAAAAATCCAAGATGGCCGCCGCCGCAAAATGGCGGATTACTTATTTTCCACAAATACCTCAATACGGGTATCAAATGAAAGGGCTTGATTCGTAGAATAGAGCTCACTATGAAAAATCTAAGATGGCCGCCGCCGCAAAATTTCGGATTACATATTTGCCACAAATACCTCAATATGGGTATCGAATGAAAGGGCTTGATTGGTAGAATAGGCTCACTATGAAAAATCCAAGATGGCTGCCGCCACAAAATGGCTGATTACATATTTTCCACAAATACCTCAATATGGGTATCAAATGAAAGGACTTGATTGCTAGAATAGACCTCACTATGAAAAATCCAAGATGGCTGCCGCCGCAAAATGGCGGATTACATATTTGCCACAAATACCTCAATATGGGTATCGAATGAAAGGGCTTGATTGGTAGAATAGGCTCACTATGAAAAATCCAAGATGGCTGCCACCACAAAATGGCGGATTACTTATTTTTCAGAAATACCTCAATATGGGTATCAAATGAAAGGGCTTGATTCGTAGAATAAAGCTCACTACGAAAAATCCAAGATGGCTGTCGTAGCAAAATGGCTGATTACATATTTGCTACTAATAGGTACCTCAATATGGGTATCAAATGAAAGGGCTTGATTGGTAGAATAGACCTCACTATGAAAAATCCAAGATGGCCGCCGCCACAAAATGGCGGATTACCTATTTACCGCAAACACTTTTTTGCGTTTGATTGGTAGAAAAGGGCTCACTATGAAAATAGAATGAGAAGTATCAACTAATAACAAAACTAAAAACTTGAAAATAAAATAAGCTAAAAAAACATTTATTTTAATTTTGGGCGTAGCGTATCCAGAATAAACATTATGATAGAAATTTCACTTGCCCAACGATTTATATTTGTCTGATCCAGATTGATGTGAAGTTTAGTGCGATCTGGCAGCTAGGACTTACTGAATTACTTTTTAGCTTTTGGTACATAACCTAACTACATCATTTTTATTGTAATAAAACAGTATAACATAAAAAATATGTTTTTTACAATGCTCATCCTAGAGTAGTTATCAAATTGTTTTCAAAATTGATATATTTATTGCCTTCAGTATTTAATGAAGATGAACTTTGTCTTTACAGTAAGTTGTTTGGACTAATAGTTTAAAAGTTATCAAGATATAATTGACCTAAGCGCAAGCGCTTACTATGAGTTGGCGCGCTTAAGCGCAGCGGGGCGGAGGGGCGGTCTGATTATGTCCTTGGTGTTAATGCTTTCAGTTTTTATTTTAGCTGCTATTCTATTCAGTATATACATAAGCTCTTCAATAACTTTAATAATATATCTACATACTAATCTTTACCTGAAGTTTGACGACTATGAAAACAAAAGTAATTTTAAGTACCTATTATCTGTTTTATGTATGCTACACGGCTAATGTGCAGATCCATTTGTAATGAAATTTGATATGGATAGTCTGAAACCTGGGGAAGTACAAAGGCTACACTTTATTAAAATTTAATGCGGGCGAAGCCGCGGGCGAAAGCTAGTCTTTAAATAATTGTCTTAACCATAACAGATTCGTAGCAGCTTCACAGCCAACCATAAATTCAGCCTCAGTTGTTGATAAGACGACACAAGGTTGTTTTTAACTTGCCCATGATATAGGACCACCATTTAATATAAAAATATTACCAATTGTTGATTTCCTTGTATCAACATCGCCAGCAAAATCCGAGTTTGAATAACCAACTAAATCTTCATGTCCTTCATACTTAATACATAAATCTTTGGTTTTGATTAGATATCTAATTATTCTTTTAAGTTGATAAACATGATGCAAACTTGGTTTATTAATATACCTGCTTAACAAATTAACACCATATCTGACCTGGTCGCTGTAGATAAAAACAATAAAGATACTATAACATCTCTATAAGGAAAATTTATATGTCCATCTTCAACATTTCTACTCATTTGAACATTTGCATCAATTGGTGTATTGCTGGGATTTGCATTACAAATGTTAAATTTATTTATCAACTGCTCAATGTATTGTTTTTGATGATAAAACATAGCGTTATTAGATTTTATAATTTCTAAACCGACAAAACGATTTAAGTTTAGCTCTCTAATATTAAAGCTTATTATTTGATCCAAAATTATGTTTGATTCTGACATAATTAAAGCATCGTCAACATATAAAACTAATAACGCTTTCATGGCATGGAAATTACCTACAAATACACAATTGTCAGCTTGTGACTGAACACATCCAAATTTTAATAAAAAGTCCGTGAACTTCTTGTTCCAGCACCGAGATGCTTGTTTTAATCCTTATAAGGATTTGTTCAGTTTACATATTTTATTTCTAGGTGCTTTTACCCCATCTGGGATTTCCATAAAAATATCTTCTAAGTCGCCATATAAAAAGGCACTTTTGACATCTAACTGTCTAATGATCCAGTTATATTCAGCAGAGATGAAGAGTAATATTATGATAGACTTACATCTTGTAGTAGGTAAAAAAATTTCATTGAAGTCCACTCCTTCTATTTGTGTGAAACCACGAGCACAAAGTCTAGCTTTATATCTGTCTTGTTTACCATCATCATTTCTTTTGACACTGAAGACCCATTTGGAAGTTATGGTTCTGTGATTTTGTCTTTCAACAAATCTCCCAGTGTGGTTCACCCCATGAGCTTCTAGTTCTTCATTTATTGCTTCTAGCCACAGCTGACATTCCTTACTGTTGATGGCTTCCTCATAAGATAAGGGAATATTTAATTCCACCAGATTCGCTTCTAATTGGTTTCTTCGTGATCTCAAAGTTACATTTCATATCACCTATGTTTGACAGATCTTGATTTCTTGAGAAGGTTCAAATGTTTCATCATGCTCTTCAGCACCACAATAAATACTCTTGTCACTATCATTGCTTTGCTCATTTGCACAATCAATGTTGTTAGTTACATTCTCTGCTACTTGATGTTCATCATCAACATGATTATAATCTGAACAATATGTCTTATTTGTACAATCAATGTTGTTAGTTACTTTCTCTGCTACTTGATGTTCATCATAAACAATATGATTATCATCATCACCAATGAAAATTTGAGCTCCATTTCCTCTAAATTCAGGGTTTTTATGTTCATCAAAAATTATATTTCTTGATATTGTTATTCTTTTCGTTCTTGGGTCATAAATATTCTATAGTCTATCATAACCAACTTACATCATTTTACGACTTTTACTATCAAGCTTCTTTCTCAGCTGATCTGGTACATGAACATATCCTTCGCATCCAAATACCCTTAGATGATCTAAGCTTGGTTTTACACCACTCCACAATTCCATAGGTGTAACATCAGGTATCTGACTGGAGAACGTGCGGTTCAACAGATACACAGCACAATTTACTACTTCTGCCCAAAGATCCAGTGGTACATTACGCGCATAAAGCATTGATCGAGCACTTTCTACTATTGTCCTTATTTCTCTTTCAGCACCATTTTGTTCTGGCGTGTAGGGGGCAGTGAACTCATGAGTCATACCTACACTGTCTACATATTCCTTAAATTCTCTGCTTGTATACGCTCCACCATTATCCGTATGTAAAGTGCATACACCATGTATGAAAAAGTTTTTAATTTTAGCATTATATTTCTTAAAACATTCAAGAACATCACATTTGTTCTTTATAAAATACACATACCTAAAACTTGTTGCAGCATCTTTAAAAATAACAAAGTATTTCATACCTTGAACTGATGGCACGTGAAAAGGTCCACAAACATCACTGTAGACAGCATCACCTGGTTGTAGGGGTCCTCTGTTGGATTTTTGGAATGATCTGCGAGCATGCTTTCCATAAGCACAGCCCTCACACACAACCTTGTCACAATCTGATATGTTGACACCTAAAATCAAATTGTTTTTACACATTTTTTGTATTTCTTTAATGTTTAAATGTCCCAGACGTTCATGCCATGTCTTAATGTCTAACTTTTGCACTTTATTACACTCAGGATTGACAACTGTTTTTATTTTTAACACGTAAAGATTGTAATTTAATAAAGTTCCACACATCACTATTTGATTGTCTTCATAAATTAATGCGTTAGTATTTTTCTTTACAGTTGAGTATCCTTGTCTCATCACCACTCCTTCAGAAAATAAGTTTCTTCTAAGTTTAGTTTGTTTTCGCGTTTTTGGCGTGTTGATATTCAAGCCTCTGGCACGCAGTGCACACTTAATTTGGAATTGTTTAAAATTTGTTCCATCGAATTCTTCACATTCATGGATTTTCCAAACTTCCTTTTGTTTTGCACGATTTTTGTTTTGACACTTATACTTTCTATTGCCTATGCTGCTCTTTGTTATTTATTCATTCGCGTCGAACTGGGCCCATAATCAATTCGGTGGTAAAAACAAACAAGCCTTTTTCTTGAACAAAATAAATGTAATTTATTTATTACTGCACAGTAAGCGCACCAAGACAAAAATCAAAAAGTCTACGAGAAGACATTACAAGAAGACAACACACGATACAAAATGTTTGAATTAAAAACAGCCACAGTCAAAGATTATAAATATGATACGGCTAGTATTCATATAAACAGCCAGTATTAAAATTTACTCCAATAGGTACGTCGTCGCCTGCGCGAGTATTAGTGAAGTCAACATTACTCTACACGAGACTGCATTACCTATGAAAGAGCAGAGATTGTGACGTAACGGGCGGAGTGAGGATTCAAACTAAAAATCATACGAGTGTCCCTATCCCAGGTACAAGAAAAAGGACGTACTTTCCAGCCATTAGCTGGTCACCGCTCACACTGACCCGCCAAAATACATTTACGGAGCTGATTCAGCAACTCGTAAAATGTAATGTCTTTCAAAAGGTATTTCGCTCTGTATTTTTGGCGATATGTGAATTTGATTGGAACTTTGTTAGAGTAAGGAGCTTGTGGCAATTCGTGTCGATCGTTACAGAGGTGATTCTTTGCAATATAATCGTGTGATAACGGAGAATGTGGTGCGCTTGACTGCTTTCAGCATTTTGAGATAGTAAATTGTTGAAAACGCTGAGTATAAAATGTGGTAAAATTTGCTAAAATTGAGTCACAATGAGTGAATCATTATTATTTTTCTTTTTCACTGTACCTATAAAAATGTACATTCAAAGCAAGGACTTATAGTGTGCATAATTCTTCATAGTAACGAGATAATAAATCGCGAGAATTAAAACACATATTACACTATTCTAGAGGACAAATTCCGGTCACAGTCGAGCGACTTAAGTCTCTTTACAACGATACATTTATATCCATTTATTTGGCGAACATCCTCCGCTGTGAGCTACCAACGATCGCAGAACGGATGGGTACGTTTCTATTGCCTCTCAGATATTTCATTGACTTTTACAAATGCGGATGCCTCGTGTCATCGGGATCGAATCTTGGTGTAGACTAAATTGCGTCCATAACATTGAATTCGTCCCCTTTGTTGGGTTACGTTATAGCACCCGACAAGCAATACTACTTTTCGGAAAATACTTTTTGCCGTTGTTTCCGTTGCGGTTTAAGTGTTATTTTTAGCGAGGGAATTGTAGATGTTTCCATAATGATACCGGTAATTTTGAACAAAAATGTGCAGTAAGATTTTTGCTCGCACACATAATGATAAAATCTCGCATTTACACTCTCATCCTGGATTGCGATAAATGTATTAACCCCTTGTATGCCGGAACGCAGATCTACGCGAGACACAATAGCTTTTTAATTGTGTCTGGCATTCCGGCATACAATAGGTTAAAATGACTAGTATTCCGAGCTATAGTAGGCGGGCTTAAGCAAAATATTTTAAAATAGCGAGAGTAATAAATTTCAAAGTAAAAGTAGTCTCCAACAATCTTAAGGTTTTGATGATCTTTACAATTTAATTTTAAACTTAGCTATTGTTTGTTTGAACGTGTTCATCTTAGGAAGTACTGGTTCGCTTTGATTTTTTTTGGATAGTCCATTTATTAAGAAAGGCTATTAGCTACTCAATACGCGGAGTAGTAGCCTTAACTTATGTGGCTGTAATCTCAGGTCGTGTGTTATACCTACATGTTATTGATAATACAATCACAACAAAACAATATAGCTCATGGCAACAAATATTTGTTCTAGGTGGGAATCGAACCTCCGACCTCCAGCTTAGCAACCAGGGTTACTAAACACTAGACCAATGGGTCAGTCATACATCATATTTATACAAATGTACACTGTGCCGGGGTACCTGGAGATCGAACCCGAGACCATCGTCTCGGCAGACTGTTACGTACACCACTGGGCTATCGCCGCGTTCATTAAATTTAAATAGATTTGTTTTTTATAATAAAGTAGAAAATAGCATTCTCCTGTCTTCAACATTATTATATGTTGCCGTGCCCTACATTGTCCATAATGTTACTGTTTGAAATAGAATTAGTTTTTATTATAAGTCAAATCGATTATATCGATTAAGTAACATTTTGTTTAGTCTATTGAAAATTTCTGACAATGGTCACACTGAACTGTCACTTTCGTTCCCGCCTTGAAAAATTAACACGCCGGTTTTGGGCTGTCTCCGTTTGTAATAATTGATATAAATTGATATACATTGATCGCCTTTTGAATTAACGCGAATTGAATTAACTTGTAATTACTAACAATTGCCGCTTTTGACTTCCGGCAAAGTTTGTGGTAAATTAGTGATATATTGAACATTGAACTTTGTAAAACACGTGTGTGAATTCCTGATTGGTGCCCGAGGAGGACTACGCTGAACTGGAGACTGGTATCTATTCGATTCTCTTGTTATTTTGGCCAAGATTATGAGTTAATCCTATAGGTCCACTTCAAGAATATCACCAGTGAAGATATCAGGTGAGTTGAAACATTTTATTAATATTGGTTGTGACTTGCTGTGCAACGCAGTGAAAGTGTTTAGATATATGGTCTATCGTGGTCAGGTAGATGTATTACACCTTCCACTGCAACTCTGTTCTGAAAATCCCTACCTGGCTACGGTAATTCTAGACATAATTTTTGGTGCAGAGCGCTGTTGTATTTAGCCGCTGTTGCATTACTGAGTACAAACCTCAGATTGGTATAAGCTTGTATCTTATCACCTTGTAGACAGTATTGTAGTGTTTGTCAGGTCAGTTATTGTCTAAAATACATAATATCTAATTGTATAAGTTGACCTACATAACTTGAAACACATTGTCATACATAACCTCAATCAGTAATTGTTTGATTTAAATTGTTGAAATCTAGCATAGATTTGTTGCTGTTACTATTAATAAGTCAGTTTGTTTGGATACATAACAGCTGTATGTATCAATAAATTTAGTAAATTTAGTTTATCTCATAATTATATTAAGTTTGAATCATTACTTATAACAACCAAACTTTTGATAAACCTTTGTTTGTTATAATATATTGATAATATTGCTAGGTAACACATATTCTGTGCTTACTTACTATTGTATATCTCAAATAACACAGCCAGTCTGTCTGTTGCAAATAATTCATTAATTAATTTGAAGTTTCAACTTTTAATTTGTTATAAGTTACAACTTTGATAACTTTTGTGTTTGTTTCATTATATTGAAACTATTAATTTTGTTGGACAGTAGATACCTGTCACTTGCTTGTACCAACAGTAAACAGGCTAATATTTTGTTGGTTTCAAAGAATTAAGAAAAATTAAGTTTTGATTGTTAATATTATTTAACGCTTGTCCGGGCTCTTTTGAATTTTGATTATGTCAGCTATCAAGAACTTGCATGCGGCTGTTGGTGCTATTGCATCAGATTTGCGCTGGTTTGCCTCGGCCAGTGCCTTAGTGAACCGGCCTGATCGCCAGCAGGCCTTACTACAAAGGTACGAGCGGATTGACGATCGCCTGGCAAGTGTGGAACAGCAATTCCGCACTTTCAGCGCTTGCTGTCTCGAAGTGTCAGTCAACGATTTCACCGCTGACCAGCGAAATAAGGTCAGCGAAGACTATGCCCAGGTCTTAGACCTGTATGATGCTGTCTCCAATACTGCGAGACAACTAGTTGCCGATAGGGAAGGGCAACCCGGCCTGAAGCAGGAGCTTCCTAGGTCAGCACCGGGGCTGGTGAGTAGGCTCCCTACTTTGGACCTCCCCCATTTTGATGGCTGCCTAGGAAGCTACCTGGGCTTCGTTAATTTGTTCGACAGCCTGGTCAATGACAGGGCTGACCTTCGGCCAGCACAAAAATTGCCATATTTAATGTCGGTTCTGGATGGGGAGGCCAAGGGCCTCATCCAGCATCTGCCCGTGTCTGACGAGGCGTACCAGACGGCTCGGGACCTAATTACCCGTAGGTACCATAATAAGCGTAGCCTCGCCGACACGCACATCGAGCAGATTTTGGGTTTGCCTTGACCTGCCCGTGGACCAATGGTCCTATCTATTGGTGCACATTGTGTTAAAGAAGCTGCCTGCCGACCTGAGGTCGCGTTTTGAGCGGCACTTTGGTGGGGATAGCGCGACCCATCTGCCCCCCTTTGCTGACCTGGAGAGGTTCCTGGAGGATGAGTGCCGGGTCTTGGACAACTCCGGTGGTGACACGCCGGCTAAGACGCAGCCGCCCAAGGTTAAGGAGCAGGCTCGCGTTCACACCCGAGCCAATGTTGACCGGCGCCCTCCTCGCTTTGCAGTCACGCAGAGCCCAGTGGAGTGCTCTTACTGCAAGGTCACGGGGCACAGAACGGCCAGTTGTAGGGCATTCTTGGACCTACATGTCGCCTCTCGTAGGCACATCGCGAATGCCCGCCGCCTTTGCTTCTCTTGCTTGGGGTCCCACTACCAGCGAGACTGCCCAAACTCTCGCCCCTGTCCTCACTGTGGAGGACAGCATTTGGACATTCTCTGCATGAATGCCAGAGAGGTAGGCCGCTTGCCCAACCAGCCGACGCCGCGCACGGGCGGGTGTTTTGGAGGTGGCAGCCGAGGCTCACCGGCGCGTAGCCGAGAGTCGCCTCGCTTAATTGATCGCCGCTCACCCCGCTTGGAGAACCGTAGCGTGCGCACGCCTCCTCTCTCTCGCGCACCTGAATATGCTGTTCAGCGTCACCAGCACCATGACTGCTGCCCCAGGTATTCCCCTCCTTTGGCGGAGCGTCCCCGCCTTGACTCGCGCCCACCTCGTTTTGGGCGGGTGCGTCATTATGACCCCCCACAGATGGCGCGCGGATCGAGTCATCGCGCTTTTGAGGACTTCAAGCCGCACCCTCATTTGGACTTGCCTGGTCCTGGCCAACGGTCGCCGCCCAGGCAACAATAGGTCATTGACCCCTGCCCTATAACGCCAATCTCCCCCATTGAGACCGTTATCCTACCAACGGTTGCTGTTAGGGTCTGGGGACCCACGGGGACCTCTGTTGTTGTCCGTGCTATTTTGGACACAGGTTCACAAGGTTGCATTGTTTCCACTTATTTGGTAGGGCAGGTAAAATTAAATATGGGCTTCTTTCCAAATTGTATACGGGGCATAGGGGACGTAGCCTCTAATGTTGAAGGGCAAGTTAAGGTTTTGTTTGGCCCTGTTGGATCTTCACACCCGAGGATTAAAACCTCGGCTATTGTGTTGAAGAATATTTTGGGTATCCACCCACAGAAACAGCTACCCGCTGCTGTGTGAATTTGACATCGGGATTGGAACTGGCAGACCCCAAATTTGACACACCGGGACTAATCGACTTGTTGATTGGCTCTGATGTCCTCGGTGGAATTTTGATTGGTGGGAAACGGGTCTTGGTGCCAAATGGTTTGACTGCCATCCCGACCATATTTGGATTAGCTTTGATGGGACCTGTACCTAGGGACCCCCCTCCACCTGAACTTGACAATTTGTTGGCTGTAGGCTCCGCTCTCTCTGATGCGGTTCAGAGGTTTTGGGAGGTAGAGGAGCCCCCTCAAGCTGCCCGTTTGAATCCAGAACATGAGGAGTGCGAGCAGTTCTTCCAGAACAACACTGGTCAACTCCGTTCTGGTCGGATCATTACGAGGCTACCCTTCCTGTCTGTTCGGCCTCCGCTTGGTGAGTCACGACCTTTAGCCGAAAAGAGGTTGTTGGCCATGGAGCGCCGCATGGGTCGTGATCCGGAGCTCAGACAGAAGTACATTGAGTTCATGAGGGAATATGAACAGTTGGGACACATGTCTGTGTCAAATTTAGATTGGCGTTTGGTGGAGCACTACTTTCTCCCGCATCATGCGGTATTGAAGCCATTGACTGGGATGCTGCGCACAGTATTTGATGGTTCTGCGCAGACTTTTACAGGCGTATCCTTGAACCAGTGCTTGCATTCTGGTCCCAAGTTGGTCAAGGACCTTTGTGACGTCATCACCAGCTTCCGACGACATCAGGTTGTCTTTGTGGCCGACATAAAAATGATGTTCAGGCAGACTATTATCCACACTGATGACCGTCGCTTCCAGCTGATCCTTTGGAGAGAGTCTCCTCGCGATCCCATGGTCGTCTACGAGCTCAATACTAATACGTACGGGTTAAGGTCAAGCCCCTACTTGGCAATACGTTCTCTTTGGGAGCTCGCAGACCGCGAAGGCTTACGTTTCCCAAGAGCCTCCGCCATCTTGAAAGACGATATTTACGTCGATGACATTTGCTCGGGCGCCTCCACAGTGGACGAGGCGTTCCTCCTGCGGGACGAATTGATAGGTATTTTGGCCTCCGCTGGTTATGAGTTGCGCAAATGGATTTCCAACTCACCAGCGCTTTTGGAAGGCTTGCCAGAGAATCATCAGCAAGATCCACATCTATTTGAGATTCTTGACAACCCCGCCATGATGGCTGTTCTCGGCGTTCAGTACAGACCAGTCCAAGACATCTTTACATATAACGTAGACTTGAAATTGCCGTGTTCTTGGACTAAACGTCTCGTATTGTCTACTGTCGCCAGAACCTTTGATCCGAATGGTTGGATCTGTCCAATTATTTTTTGGGCAAAATGCTTCTTGCAGAAGCTTTGGACAGCAGGATTGACCTGGGACGAACCTCTTCACGGCACTCTTGTTGAGGAATGGACCTCCTTTGTATCCTCACTTCCTGCCGTCAACGAGATCTCCTTGCCTCGTCCCATCCTTCCTCCCGGGAAGTACAAGGCCACCCTTCACGGGTTTTGTGATGCCTCGGAACGTGGTCACGCGGCCGTGGTGTACTTGCGCACAGTTAGTGCATCAGGTCAGGTGAGGGTTTCCTTGATCATGGCGAAGAGCAAGGTTGCACCCCTTCGGACATCTCTGACCATTCCGAAATTGGAGCTCTCGGGAGCAGCATTACTTGTACGCTTATTGAACCACGTGTCTAGCACCTTGGGTAAAAGCATTTGTATTAATGGGACCTACGCCTGGACAGACAGCCAAATTATTCTCTGTTAGTTGCAGGCGTCTGTTCACACTTTGGAGGTATTTGTCGCTAATCGCGTTTCCCAAATCCAGAAATCCGAAGTCAAACTTGTTTGGAGACACGTGCCAGGTGAGCTCAACCCCGCTGATTGTGCCTCGCGCGGATGCTTGACGCCTAGTTTGATAGGTCATTCGCTGTGGTGGGTGGTTCGCCGGAATGGTTGAGTCGACCAGAAACTGATTGGCCTCGAACGCTAGTTTTGAATACTTCTAATTTGCTGGGTCTACGAACACTCGCTCTTGAGAAGGTGGAATGCGCCTTCGACCCCGATTTCCTGTTGAATCGTTACAGCTCCCTCGACAAGTTGTTAGGTGTCACTGCTTGGATAAAGCGTTTTGTTTTTAACTTTAGGCATCCACAACAGAAACGACTGACACCGTTTCTCTCACCACAGGAACGACAGGAGTCCCTCACCTTTTGGGTTCGTTCTGTGCAATTGGCGCATTTTGAGAAAGAGATTGCTATCCTTATGTCAGGGAAATCGAAATTGTCGAGAGCTGTATCTAAATTGAACCCCTTTTTGGACGATACGGGTCTCTTGCGTGTTGGAGGGCGTCTCAAGAACGCCAACCTCCCTTACGGGGCACGTCACCCCCTTTTGTTACCCAAGGACGGTCATTTGGTACGCTTGTTGGTAACTGACCGTCACCTTAAAAATTCGCATGCTGGTTGTAATGCGCTGTTGGCCATTTTGCAACGCGAATTTTGGATCTTGTCTGCCCGAAGAATTATTCGGAGTGTAGTCTTTCGCTGCATCCCTTGCTATAAGCTCAAGGCTTCTACCATGCAGCCCTTGATGGGGGACTTACCGGCAGATCGCGTAACTGAAAGCAGGACGTTTGACGGTGTTGGCACGGATTTCGCTGGTCCCTTTTTGGTAAAAACGTCGACACTTCGAAACAGCAAGACTGTCAAGGCCTACTTGTGCGTTTTTGTTTGTCTCTCCACAAAGGCCGTTCACTTAGAACTGGTCTCCTCGCTTACGACCGAGGCGTTTGTAGCCACATTTGACAGATTTGTATCCCGCAGAGGGCTGCCTTCCTTGATCCGTTCTGACTGCGGCACTAACTTCAAGGGCACCTATAATTATTTGAATGATGTTGTTAATTTCCTTGAAACCAACAAAGCTGATATAGGTGATAGGCTTGCCCGACGTGGGATAAATTGGTTGTTTTCCCCACCAAATTGTCCACACTGGGGTGGTATATTTGAGGCCGCCGTAAAATCGGCCAAAACACACTTGCGCAGGACAATCGGTGAGTCTGTCCTTACATTTGAGGAACTCGCAACTGTGTTTTGTAAGATTGAGGCCGTTTTGAACTCTCGGCCATTGTGCCCGATCTCCTCAGATCCGAATGATTTGGAGGCCCTTACGCCGGGCCATTTTTTGATTGGTCGCCCACTTGTCGCCTTGCCTGAGTACCCCTATATTGATACGAGACCTGGTCGTCTCTCGCGTTTTGAATTGGTATGCCAGATTACTCAGAGCTTTTGGAAACGCTGGAATTTGGAATATTTGCACATACTCCAGCAACGCGTTAAGTGGACCGACAAGACCGATCCACCCAAGATTGGTGACCTCGTTTTGATCAAGGAGGCTAACCTTCCGCCACTCAGATGGCGCAGGGGGCGCATCCTTCGTTTGGTAACTGGGGCTGATGGAGTTCCCCGATTTGCTGAGGTCTTGGTGGACGGTTCGATTCTGAGGAGAGCGGTTGCAATATTGTCACGTCTACCAACCGATTAGCGGACCGGTAGCCCGGTCCGGGGGGGTGGGTGTTTGAAATAGAATTAGTTTTTATTATAAGTCAAATCGATTATATCGATTAAATAACATTGTGTTTACTTTCGTTCCCGCCTTGAAAAATTAACACACCGGTTTTGGGCTGTCTTCGTTTGTAATAATTGATATAAATTGATATACATTGATCGCCTTTTGAGTTAACGCGAATTGAATTAACTTGTAATTACTAACAATTGCCGCTTTTGACTTCTGGCAAAGTTTGTGGTAAATTAGTGATATATTGAACATTGAACTTTGTAAAACACGTGTGTGAATTCCTGATTGGTGCCCGAGGAGGACTACGCTGAACTGGAGACTGGTATCTATTCGATTCTCTTGTTATTTTGGCCAAGATTATGAGTTAATCCTATAGGTCAACTTCAAGAATATCACCAGTGAAGATATCAGGTGAGTTGAAACATTTTATTAATATTGGTTGTGACTTGCTGTGCAACGCAGTGAAAGTGTTTAGATATATTGTCTATCGTGGTCAGGTAGATGTATTACACCTTCCACTGCAACTCTGTTCTGAAAATCCCTACCTGGCTACGGTAATTCTAGACAGTTACTTATATTGTGATATTGTAACACCTTATGTAACTTATGGAGTGCAATAAAATATTGAGTATTGAGTAATAAGTGCGTGGCGTGTTCACTCGAAACGTTAGTGACATCTTGTCAGTGTCAACATGGATTTTGACGGCTCGCACTTATACGAACTTAGAAGCGCGTCAAGGCTCGTACGAGTTGCGCCTGTGCCAAAAGGCGCGCCTATACGCGCCTACATGCCGTTCCAAAAAAGAGGTTTTTACGTGGGTATAAAACGCTAATCTGAAACGACCATAAAACTACAATCACATTAGCTAGTTCTATAAATGGGTAGGTAAGCAAATAAAACACAATTTAGTTTTCATCTTCTGTGTGTTTGAAAGTAGGCACCTGTCAAAAACAAGAATGAAAATATTGTGAGACTGTTCCTATGTCAACCACAATATATTGTAAAATTAGAATGTGTATGTGTTGTTTACTTTTTTGATGTGTATTATATTATTTTTATTAAAAATGTCACGTCCACTATCTTGTGAATGAAAAACTTCTCCCGTGAGAATTTTGTATCACACATGCGCGCGCATCGGTCCTGCAGACTACGGTTGGTGTAACCCATGTCGAAACGTCGAGGGAAATTTAGGTATGATAACTGTATTTTGAAAATATAACATGAAATATACCCGTTACATAAATATTACTATGGGTAATTTATAGTTGCAAAACAAGATTTATTTTAATTTTAGTAGAGATTAAAAGTATGCAGCAAAGTACTTGCTATATTTATGTAATATACTTGTTTGATCTGAAAGCTGAATCTGAAGTAATGTGTCTTGGACTACAGTAACTTAAACAGCTAATAGCGAACAAATTACGCAATGTATTACCTTAATCAAAATCAGTATTACAATAAAAAAATGCATGTATTGCCTAGTTTCTTTTTACTACCTACGTCATACAGCACATGTGGCTCTACATCAGAAAGAAGCTAACATTCGTTTTAACTTCTTAAAAGCTTTCATACAAGTCAGCGGATGGATGAGGAATGTTGCAATAAAACGTACCAAGTTTTTATTTACTGCTTTCTTGTTCTGTAACTGTTGTATTTAATAGATAGGTATGGAACATTTCATCACCTTCAATCGTAACTTTTTTTACTGAGAAAGTAATTGATTTTGTTGGTTACTACTTTTTTAGAGCAATTCGTATTTAGGTATATGCATTTCCTTAGATGTGTAAGTAACTCTCAGTTAAACATCGTAAATAAAGTACTCGCATCCTATTAATAAGTATAAAGCTATTTCGAAAATCAAAGGACGGGCAGGCAATTTGGCGTACATTTACGTTGAAATAAAACCCCTCTTTCAACGAAAAAAAAAAGTTTATTGAAATGTGTCACGCTATTCGTAAGATGCAATTCTTCACTATTAAAAACGGGGATCCAATTTCCACGTCTAAGTATATAACAGAGCGAGCATCGCGCAAAGTCATGACAGATCGCACCTAATTACTCAAGTTCCGTTTGTTTTACAGTTGCTTCACTCATATTGGCTTCTACTTGTTAGTTCAGAAATCAACATACTCCCAGTTTCCTATCATTTGCGGATGGCATATACTTTGATTATGCAATGGTAGAGATTGCTCAGTCATCGGATATCAATAGTAAGCACTTTAAGAGTTTGTTTGAACGATAATATCAAGGTTTAGTTGTTCTGAAAAGATCTGAAATCAGTAAATGCGATATTTTTGCACCCGTGTATCGAGGAAGGTTATAGCTAATAAAATATGACGATTTTGCTTTATGCATAGGTGTTTATGGCTATCTATACAAATGCGATCGAGCGAATGAAGGGTGCGAGAATGCGAGTGAAGGTGCGACGCATGTCCGCAAGCTGGAATGCAGGCGCAAGATCTTGCGTTGAGTGTGTCAGATTTAGGTAAGCTCCCTAGTGTAGAGACAGTTTTGATAAATAAAAGAGACAACTATCAAATCATACTTTCATTTATTCAGTTTGACACAAAGATATATCTTTAGATTATTTCGTGATTCTATATTTACATTTACTGCCCAGTTCGCAAAGCAAAGGCATAGAACCAAGAGAAAGAACGGGCAATGAAACTCGTGGCCATTCTTATCAAAAATCATATTCACAAATACACACAACAACAACAATACAGCCAATTTATATCAAATATTAATGTTGTGGGTAGTTTTATATTACAAGAAAGGTCTGTCTTAAAACATAACACAATAAGCATTATTTAGCACCAACACAATTTACTTAATGTTTACCACATGTATATAATGAACCTCATTGATCTATAGTACGCAGTATTTTATTCTTTTTTTAATTCTTGCATATTATGAATAAATACTTATAATAGATAATTATACGAAAAACATAAACATCCGTTAGCTGCGCGAAAACCTTGCTGGTTGTCACGTGTCTTGGTCCAGTTTCAGTCCAGCATCAACTGCCATATTTGAAAGCACCACAAACACAATTTAACAAATGTAGAGTCCAAATAAAATTATTCCAATCTTAAAGAAACATCATCATCAGCCATGTATATAAATTTTCCCACTGCTGGGCACGGGCCCTCCACACTATGAGTTGAGCATGGCCATAGTCCTTCATGCACCACGCACCATGACCTAGTGCGGGTTGGCTGATTCCACATCTTTTTCTAGGACATTATAGAGGACTCTCAGCCAAGTAGGTTTCTTCACAACGTTTTCCTCGAAGAAACAAGAATGGATAAATCAAATTTGACGGGACTAAAACACGGACGACAAGCTAGCTGTAGTCATAAAAGCCATAACAGTAACATCATAAGATTAATATTTAAATTCATCGCCGTAAGGGGTGGCGACTAATCATATAAGTGCAGACTGCAGACGTTCGCGTCAACTCGGTTGATAATGTTATTCAGTTATTCTACAGAGATACAGAAATAACGTGTAGTCTTGAATTAGGGTTCGTTACACGGTAATAGGAGCACAGTAAGTAAAGTGTGGGAGTGATACATTTCAGTCCTTATAATGTACAAACTTAGAGAGAAAATACATCGTCTATTTTTAGACAGTCAAAATTAACTTTATATTACAACTAAAACATGCCCAAAGCTACGACCGCAAATTTTATTTAAATTTAACCGTATCTGCCCGACCACGTTGGAACTTCAGGAAATCCCTTCTGAGTGCACCAGTACGGTCGCCAAGGAACACAAATGCTAAATTTCAGCTACTTGCGCGCAGTAGTTTTCGCTGTGCGTTATCTATCTATTGTAATATAATATGAAGTTTATATAATTAATTATCATCATCATCATCAGCCTTTAACAGTCCACTGCTGGACAGGCCTCTCCTTTGAAAGGAGGCATTGGCCTACTATACCACGCTGGCCAAACGGGTTGGTATAGGGTTTGTATCAAGTTTTCCTTCTCTTACAGTGCTGTTCTCTGCATAATATGCTCCCTCTGTCGGCTCTTACGATACCCATGGGATGATATGGGGTGGTGACATTCCGTATTCTTAATCCGTCACCACACGGAAAATTAATTATATTGTTATGATATTTGATATGGTTACTCTGAAACCTGGGGAAGGACATAGGCTGCTCTTTAATAAACTATCAGGCGGGCGAAGCCGCAGGCGAAAGCTAGTCTTTTACTATATAAAAATATGATATTTTACCTTATAATAAAGCAGATATTTGCATTTAAATTGTAACTAGATGTCTTTGTCTCCATTCTCATAATAGGTGCTAGTTCTAAAGCGGAATTGGTTCGATCACATCAGCGTGTCATACGAATATAATTGGGCCAGCACTGGTATTGATTGGCTCATATGAAGTAAGAAGAAGTGCATGTCACTGTATTCTGTGACCTGACATTCCATTTCGTCGTTTGTACGTTCATTAAACATTAAGGAAACTACCCTTAAATGCAGATAGAATAATTATTTTAAATCGTACTATATATGAAAATAGTCGGACTAAATCCATAACTATTTAAGTTGTAGCCATATATATATACACAAATGAAAAGCTAATATGCTGCGAGTTACAGTAGCGTGCTGATAAGAATGCTATAGTTAGTTGTTAGCATCCAAGTGAGCACTGCCAGAAACGTAGGTTCATTATTGGGAATATCCTGCCAAGCTTAACCAATACCTTTTTGGCTATAATTACTAATTGCCAAATAGTTCACACTATGAATTTAAAAATAAAAACATTTTTCTGTAGTTTAGATTGTATTCGGGTAGGATGGTTGTAGTGGTACATGAATTCGTTTGGCACACTGTGACCTCAAAAAAGTCCTCATAAAATTTATCCAGTGATAGACCGAGTCATATGCAAATAAATAACGCTGCCCTTCAAACTTTAAATTAGTTTTCCCGACCTTAACTTTCAGTAGCATGCATCATTTTGCAACATGGTACAAACTAGTAGTTTATCTAACTTACCTACATTGTTTATTCTTGTTTCGAGACTACTGCATTGAAGTCATGAGCTTCTTAGTAAATTTGTTAGGCAGTGAGGCTTGGAGAGTTTAGTACCTACATAACTTCACAATTTAATTATAAGTGTATGTGCTGCAGCTTCGATATTTCTATTATGCCTGAATAGTGAATATATTTCAGTGACCAGTAGTGTTTCATAGAGATATGATATTTAACGATAGATACTGGTCGCCCTTCGTCATCCAGATTTAAGTCGATCTGGTACATCTCATCTATTGAGTTTATACAATATACAAAATACATGAGACGTACCAGATCCACACAATGCTAACCTATATTTTCTACCATATGGTCTTGCAATGGTGAAAATTTAATCAGTGATACTAAGAACTTAGATCAAAGGCGTTCAAATCGAGTTACCTATATCTAATGGCGCTGATACAATTGAGCATTTTTTTTTATTTTTATTAAAAAGAACCTATCAAATTGACTTCACGCTGCCTGATGGTAAGCTGACACTGAAGTCCTATTGGGAAGGCCACCATCCCCAGTTGCTGGTTAAGCAATGTGACATGACGGCCCTCACTTTGACGGCCTTGAGAGATGCTTTTTCACGCCCCGCTTAAAGGACCCAGGATCAAGGGAGGAAGGAAACACGATTCACTTGTAACAGAACAACGAGCATTTGCCGTTTTTAGTTCTGTCGAAGTGAACAACGAACGGCGCGAAACATTGCTACGAACATTTTCACGATCTTTCTAGGGAACGATTGTTTTTATGTATTGTGACATTCGCAAGAATGCTCATTACAGGTGAATGCTCAAGTGTATCAGCACCATAAGCCTGAAAGATGCTTGTGATATAAATATCATCAAATTATGTTGTGAAGTTAATTATCCTTCCTTTATATAATTCTAAAAGGAAAGCGGAGGCGGAGCGAATATAAAGAATTGCTTAATTAGCTAACTTCCTTATTATATCACTAATTTTTTAATATAGTAGGATCTTCACTCCCACGTTACACCGTGTCTTTCGCTACTTCTAAGAATAGTCTGAATTGGCAGTCAACTTTATATAATGAGCCGTACCAGATAACATAAAGTATGAATTGCATGTTTGTGCCGAGAGTGTTCAAGAATGTCTGTTTTTGTGGATTGACAAAGAAAGCTCGAAGTAATTCATAATATTATATCAATTTCTTTATGACCTTCATTTGTAAATGTTGTAATTTTTTGGTGAATGCTTCGTTGGTCCTGCGGTGGAATACGTAAGTGACTACAAATCATGAGTCTGAGGTGGTACTAGAAAGTTACAAAAAGCTTTGAGTTGCGTTTCCTGCCCGCGTCTAGAAAGACACATATAGTTTTAGATTTTGTATCCAAGTACATTTGAATTTGGAATCTGTCCTTTTTATACCATTGTTTATTGTGTTTTTCCGTTTTGGCGCCAATACATTGTACAATATTTTCCGATATTAAAATGGAGTGGGGTGATAAAGAGAACTGAATTGCTGTGATTGCATTACACAAAGTAGGTATGGAGCCAAAAGCAATTTTTAAAATTCTCTATACACTTGGTATTAGTCAAATGTTTGTGTACCGGGCTGGTACAATGAGACCTCCTCTGTTTGTGACAGAAAAAGACCTGGCCGTCCACGTTGTCTTTGTACGAAAAAGGTGGTCAAAGCAGTAATGGAAATAATTCTAAGAAATCCTGTCCGAAAGCAAAAGATTTTATCTCGGGAAATGAAGATAGCACCTAGAACCATGTCGCGTATTTTAAAAGATGACTTAGGACTTGCAGCCTATAAGAGAGGCACTGGTCATTTCTTAACTGATAATTTAAAAAAGAATAGGGTGGTAAAATTGAAACAATTACTGAAGCGGTACGCAAAAGGAGGTCGCAGAAAAATTTTGTTTACGGATGATTTTTTTTTTACAATTGAGCAACATTTTAACAAACAAAAAATTACCTTATTAATGCTCAAAGCTCTACGGATGCTTCCCAATTAGTCGACAGAGTGCAACGTGGGCATTATCCGACTTCAGTGATGGTTTGGTGGGGTGTTAGCTATGAAGGAGTGACTGAGCCATATTTTTGTGAAAAAGGTATCAAAACAACGGCACAAGTGTATCTAAATACCATTTTTGAGAAGGTACCCCTTAACAACACCATGTTGAATAACCAAGTATGGTCCTTCCAGCAAGACTCGGCACCGGGTCATAAAGCTCTGTCCACGCAGTCTTGGTTGGAAGCGAACGTTTCGGACTTCATCAGAGCTGAAGACTGGCCTTCGTCTAGTCCCGATCTTAATCCGCTGGATTATGATTTATGGTCAGTTTTAGAGTGTACGGCTTGCTCTAAACGCCATGATAATTTGGAGTCCCTAAAATAATCCATACGGTTGGCAGCGAAGAATTTTCCCATGGAAAGAGTGCGTGCTTCTATTGATAACTGGCCTCAACGTTTAAAGGACTGTATTGCAGCCAATGGAGACCACTTCAAATAAGCTTTTTATATTTTAAATCACATTTACAGTGGATAGCGTATGCGACTGCTGATCGGAGGTCCCGGGTTCGATTCCCGGGTCGGGCAAAAGTGTTACTGGGTTTTTCCGAATTCTCAGAAGCAGCACGAAGTCTGGTAATGTGCCCGGTAACGGCAATAGGCTCGCCCCCTATTACGTGGGACCTAAAAATTCATGGCGAATTGTGGGTGTAATATTACGCCTCTGCCTACCCCTTCGTTAAAAAACTATGTGTTTATATGTTGACGTGGTATGTGCACTAGATGTTACTATTCCAATAAGAAACATTTTTGTTAATAGGTATACACTTATAAATGTATTTTTATAGGTATAAAGCAATTCCTTTATACATAAACCCAAACAAAGTAAATGGTAATTTGATGAAATTACGATTTACCGTCAGGCGAAACTGACACGTCTGCATTAACAATACAAAATTATATGTATCCGAAAACACGATCTAATTTCTGAGGACGTCGAGCAGAAAGGAAACACTTCAGAGTAAAACGAACGTTACGTAAATTAGCTAAATTTGTGAAGATTTCAATGATTCGTACCTTTGATTCTATTCAGTGTCGAAGTATCTCTCCAACTTCAATTTAATGCAGAAATTTGTAAAGTCTAGAAAGATTCCAATCGGTAGATACGTATCTATTGACCTAAAAACTTTTGTTTCATTAAAAAAAATCATGGCGAAATATAGGTGTAATATTACACCTACATTTCGCCATGATTTTTTTTCTTCACGTATCAAATAAGTAGTCAATTGTTGTTATGTGATATTGTCCAATTTTAAATTACTTTCTAGAAGCATTAAGTATATTTTCCGTTGAATACTTTAAATTCCTAAAGAAAGTCTTTGCAGACAACAAGTATATACAAAATGAAACAAAAGTTTTTAGGTCAATAGATACGTATCTTCCGATTGGAATCTTTCTTGACTTTACAAATTTCTGCATCAAATTGAAGTTGGAGAGATACTTAACAAATGGTGCGCCCCCATTTGGTCGCGAGAGATAGGACGCGGCAACGCAACACCAACACGCCTCTCCTCCCGCGACCGCGCCCGACTGCGAGGGACAGACAGAACTGTCCTCCGCACCCGCACCTTTGGACGCATCCTGCGCAGGCCTCTCCAGGCCCACGCGGAGCGTCTACTCCCGCGATCTCTCTTAGCTTCACCGCGGGTGTCCAAGCCACGGTTACTGAGTACCTCCACCACGACAAAGTAGAGATCCCACGAGGGGGTGCGGTAGTACCCTACGTGTTTCTGCGATTAAATTATTATTTGCTATTATTATTTTTGCATTTTTATGCTGACTTTTAATTTATATTTAATTTTTATATTATTACTTTTTGTAATTATTGTATTATCTCCGGTGCCTAATCAATGTATAAAATCACGTTCAGAGATTTTGTAGCATAGATACATAAAAACATAGATACATACCAAGTTTATAAAAGCATGTTAAAATGAAGATTTAATAACAAAAAGCAATAATTTTCTAAATGCTTTTGTTAAAGCCCGTTTTCTTTCATCTCGTTCATGAAAGTAATAAAAAAAACTCTTTTAATTATGATTCATAACAGTATTTTGCCAAACAGCTTTTAAATCATGCCACCTTATATCGACATACCTTAACGTACCTATATTCAGTTTAAAATAGCATTAAATAATCGGGCTGTTTGCTAAAATCCGTGCACGCTAGAGCTAATAAAATTTATCGATTGCTAAATGACTTTCGAACAATAGTGGTCCTCTTCAGTTCTAGTTTATGAATAGGTGGCCGGACGGCTGACCTAACGCCTGGAATTCGATATGCAGCACGCTATATTGCACAGCACTCATATATGCAGCTCAGACTGGAGTCATAAATTTATATTTAGTGCGATGCTTTTGCCTATTTCAATAATGTTTTGAAGGTTGATTAATAACAAAATGTATTTGTGATTTTAAAATAATAATGGCAAAAACAGCTTCAGGACCATTCCTAAAGTTGTTTTCGCCGTTATATAATTATCCATATATTTGCACATTAAAATAAAGTAAACAATAATCTTTAAGTAGCACTTTTCTGAAATTATAAGAAATTGATACGTGGAATCGTAATATTGCATACAATTGTTCTATTTCATTTAAATAAATTTGAATCACAAACTATGTGTTTATATGTTGACGTGGTATGTGCACTAGATGTTACTATTCCAATAAGAAACATTTTTGTTAATAGACCGTATACACTTATAAATGTATTTTTATAGGTATAAAGCGATTCCTTTATATATAAACCCAATCAAAGTAAATGGTAATTTGATGAAATTACCATTTACCCTTAGGCGAAACTCTGACACGTCTGCGTTAGCAATACAAAAATATATGGATCCGAAAACACGATCTAATTTCTGAGGACGTCGAGCAGAAAGGAAACACTTCAGAGTAAAACGAACGTTACTTAAATTAGCTACTTTTGTGAAGATGTCAATGATAGTACTTTTGATTCTATTCAGTATCGAAGTATCTCTCCAGCTTCAATTTGATGCAGAAATTTGTAAAGTCAAGAAAGATTCCAATCGGTAGATACGTATCTATTTACCTAAAAACTTTTGTTTAATTTGGTATATTCTTGTTGTCTGCAAAGACTTTCTTTAGGAATTTAAAGTATACAACGGAAAATATATTTATTACTTCAGGAAAGTAATTTAAAATTGGACAATATCATATAGCAACAATTGACTACTTTATTTGATACGTGAAGAAAAAAAAAACATGGCGAAATGTAGGTGTAATATTACACCTCCGCCTTCCCCTTCGTGGATACAGGCGTGAGTCTATGAATAAACAAGGGCGGCCTTGACACTGTTGGTTTAATGGGCGATTGGACCAAACGTATTTTTTAGGGTCAAAGCATTGGGGTGTGTTAGTTGTACGGTGTGGAGGTGGAGGTAAATGATACGACTGAATGCTCGAATAATACTGTCTTTATTCCAATTAATAGATGATATATATATGGTTACAAATAGGGAATATAGAGTACTTAACACAATTAGAGATTAACATAGAGTAAGTAACAAAATAATATCTTTTAAACATACATCACATCACCGCACTTAAAGAAAAAAAAATACAGTTACAGAGTATTTTTTTTTACAACTTTATAGAGAAAATAAGAGAAAGAAATACCTGTTTATTGGTATAGTATAAAAATTATAATGTTTTATTTACTTAGATTCATTATAAGGCTTAGTACGATTCTTATGAACTATATCTTTTTTACCATATTTATTAATTATTTCTACATTTGGTGGCACGTCTTTGATAACTTTATAAGGACCTGAGTATACATAATCCAACTTATTACTAGGTGATTCATTTTTTACAAGAATCAAATCATTTTCCTTATAACTTACAGGATTAATACCTTTATCATACCTTAGTTTTCTATTTAATTTACTTTTTAACAGATTACTTCTTGCCTCTCTTTGAGAAAGTTGCAAACGGTATCTAAGTTCACAAGGGTAGCTTTCAAAATTATAAAAAGGATCTAAATCTTTTGACAAATTACTGGGTAAAGAACATGTCTTACCAAACACCAATTCATATGGAGTGAAGCCGGTTTCTGAATGTACCGTTGTGTTGTAACCAAAAGACCAAAAGGAATCCACTTACTCCACAAGTCAGGGTGGCTATCTGTTTGAATACGCAAAAATGCATTCAAATTCTTGTGTGTTACTTCTAGCGCTCCGATCGACTGATGATGATACGCTGTAGAATTAAGTTGTTTAATATTAAGCAGTTTACAAACCTCCTGAAATATTTCTGATAGAAATTCTTTTCCTCTGTCTGTTGCTATTTCTCTGGGCACCCCATATCTAAGAATAAAATTATCAACAAATGCTCTGGCTACTTCTTCTGATTTTTTAGAAATTAAGGGATATGCTTCTACGTATTTAGTAAGTTCACATTGTAAAGTTAATATAAACGTATAGTTTTCATAATCAGTATCTAAAGGACCAACCAGATCTAAATATATCTTTTCAAATGCAGTATTTGCTGTGCTAGTTACAACCATGGGTTCTTTCTTTGGTAAGGAATATTTATGTCGTTGACATTGATCACAACATTTAACAAACTTCTGAACATCATTTTCTATACCAGGCCAATAATAATATTTTTAATATTATTTGACATTCGTCTCATACCAGCATGGCCACTACTTGGTAGGAGATGAAAGTCATTTAAAATAACTCGCCTGTCGTCCAAATTATCTTTTCTTTTAACATTACTCAGTATGCATATTCGAGGTCCTAACCTGGTTTTATTACTTTTGACGTGACAACGTCTTATAAATTGGTTTGCCGGGTGACACTTCAAGAAACTGCGTTACGCTCCGCTCACGTTATGCGCTCACAATGAGAGCGAGTGAGAGGCACACGTCCCGCCTAAGAGCGAGAGAGACAGACATAAAAAGTGAAAGGCACGCGTCTTTCATCCTTTTTCCTACTATACGAATGAATATTCACATTAAATTTATTTTACCACTCAAAGTCGTTGTCACGTAAAACTTTCGCCCGTATACCGACTTTACAGGCAACCAATTTTTTTATCTCCGTTAATAGCTTTCTAATAAAGACATCATTATCTTTCGTTTTTAATATATATATTTCTTCTAACTTTAAGGAATTGCAAAAATTATCTAATTCTCTCACAAATACGTCTCGCGTCATCTGCGATTGAGAATTTAGAAATTTAACGTAAATAGTTTTTTCACTATCAACATAACACAATATATTATTTTCCTTCGTAATCTTTCTTAATTTCCTTAATTTTTCTAACTCATTTCCGTTAATAAATTTTAATTCAACTGATTCTTTTGGTTTGATATGAGTATTCACGACTCTTGGTTACGCAGGCCTCGAGTCGGTGTCTACTATATCCGCCACAGAATCAGAATGAATTAGTTTCCTCGCTTGAGCTCTTGTCATTACATTAACAATACTCTCATGCATTTCTTTCAAATTCTGTATTGTGATTCTTGACAGTGCATCTGCAGCTGCATTGTCAGAACCTTTTATATATTCTACTTCGAAGTTATATTCTTCTAAAGCTATTCTAAATTTCATAAGCCTACTTGAGGGATCTTTCATATTAAATAAGTACACAAGTGGTTTGTGGTCTGTAAGTATTTTAAAAGGTCGGCCATACAAATATGGTCGAAAATATTTTACTGCCCAAACTATTGCAAGCAGTTCCTTCTCTATAACTGGGTAGTTTCTTTCACCTTTATTCAAAGTTCTACTCGCATAAGATATTGGTCGTCCATTTCCGTTAGACAATATAGCCCCTATAGCATTATTTGACGCATCAGTTTGTACTATAAATGTATTATTCAAGGAAATATCGGGATAATCTAAAATAGGTGGGCTTATTAATTTCTGTTTTAATAATTCAAATGACTCCTGACATTCTCGATTCCATTCAAAAGGTACGCCTTTTCTTGTTAATTTATTTAAAGGATATGTGATTTCTGCAAAATTGGATATGAATTTTCGGTAATAGTTTGTGAAAGCTACAAATCTTTTTACTTCGTCGGTACTTTTAGGACATGGATAATTTTTCATAACTTCTATTTTTTGTGGATCCGGTTTTATGCCATCACATGATATAACATGACCGAGATACAAAATGTCTTTTTTCAAGAAATCACATTTAGCAGGATTTAATTTCAAATTAACTGTCCTCAGCCTTTCAAATATATCTTGCAAATTTTTATTATGAATTTGAAGGTTTCTTCCAAAAACTATTAAATCATCTAAATATATTAAACATTTTTCGTTATTTAAACCTGCCATTGCCATTGTAATCATTCTAGAAAACGAACTTGGGCTAGTTTTCAATCCCATTGGCATACGCGTCATCTGGTATTGTCCTGAATAAAATGATGTAAATTTTCTACTATTTTCATCTAATTTAACATTATAATAACCTTGGTGCAAATCTAGATGCGTGAAATAAATGCTTCCACTTAATGACTCTAAAAACTCAGTTATATCTGGTAAAGGGAATTTATCATTTTCAATACAATTATTTAATTTTCTATAGTCTATTACTAACCTCCATTTTCCATTGCCTGAATCAGATTTTTTAGGTACTAATAATATTGGACTTGACCAATCGCTTTTGCTAGGCTCAATTATTCCTTCATCTAACAATTTGTCTATTTGGCGTTTAATTTCATTTTTCTGAGATATCGGTAATCTGTATTGTTTGGAAAAAATTGGAACTGTATTTGGTTTTACTGAAATAGTATGCTTATATATGTCTGTAGTAGTTAATCTATCTCCTGGTAAATAAAATATATCTGCGAATTTTGCACAAATACTTTCAATAGTGTTCTGTTCTTCTTTATTCAAATGTTCTAATTTAATTAAAGGTAATAATGTTTTGACTCTATCTGAATTATTGTCTGATTTTTCAAATGAACAAATATCGTATTTACTAAGTTTATCAATTGATGCCTCTAAATTCGTTATCGTTACATCATTTTCAGTAACATTTAGTAATCGGATGGGTATCAACCCATATTTAGGAGTAGCTATCGAACTGGCTAAATACACACCTTCTTTTATTTCTTTAGCCGAAACTACACAATCTTCTATTAAATCTGTTTTTATAAAATGTATTGATTCCGATCTTGCAGGAATTTTGAATACAACATTACAGGTATTATTCACTATAGGTAAAGTAATAGGTACTTGATTAATACTCAACGTTAATAAATTTTTGTAAAAATCTAAATGAGCTCTGTATTTATTTAAAAAATCACGACCTAAAATTCCACTTCCTTTAATAGGTAAGTTATTAAAAACGTAAAACTTGTGACTGATGATCTCATTACCAACAGTCAAAGGTAAATATATGTATCCTATTGCTTGAACTGTACCTCCTAATCCATTTATGCTTATGTTCTCTTTATGGACTGGAATTTTATATTCAAGCGCATGTCTGTAGTTATAAGCCGATAATGACGCACCTGAATCTACTAGAAAATAATTTTCTTTTCCAAAACGTGGTGATAAATATAGGGATATGTAACAATTACTGTCACTAGCTAAAATAACATTATCTCTCTTGTTCACGAAAAAACTGATTAGGAATTTTAGAATCCGTAGAATGGTCAGTATTTTGCGAAGACGCCTCAGTTAGCATATTAATATTATTATTAGAACGTATCCCTTGATTTCTATAATTATAAGAAAAATTACCTCTTTGTTGCCTGTGGTTGTTTGCTCTGCCTCGAGACGACCTTCCTCGAATAATACGCGGACGCCTATAACCTTGACCATGTTCTCTGCCTCTATTCGGGTTGAAAGCTTCACGACCTCCACGCTGCACTCTGAAGTTAAACATACGAGACCTATTATAGTAAAAATTATTATATGGTCTTTTGTACATACCATAAATCTCACCGGATGATGAAGATGATGTGGTTTCCACGTCTTTAGCAGCTTGAATAGCGTCTTTCAATGAGCTATAATTTCTAGCTGAAATAATCGTGCTTAATCTACGATTCCTTAAGCCGTCTGCAAACTGTTTTATTGCCATCTTTTCATTATGCGGTTTCAAAATGTCATAACACTGCACATTGCCATCGGCTTGAGAAATCGTGAGATCGACAAATAATTTGGTAATCTCTTGCCCATAATTGTCAATAGACGCATCATTTTGCCTTATTTTTTGTAATTTATTTTGTATTGCCGTTGCAGCTTTCTTTGACAATAATAGATTTTTCATATCGCAAACTAAGTCAGTTACAGAGCCATATTTAAATTTTAACTTTAACTTTGCTTCCTGTGACAATCTACTTTTTAAAACAAAGTTAATTAAATTTTGTTTGCAAGCACTATCTTTTAATAAAGAATCGTAATATTCTATATTATCAATTAACTGTTTCGTATTCGTCTCTTCATTGGTCATTACAGGTAAAAGATTCAAAGCGGTCTTTAAATCAAACGAAGACATTTTGGTAGTCGACTCGGTTTTATCACTTTGACACAATAAGAAAATTTCGTCACGTAAAGCTAAAAATAAATGACAATAATTTTCTATAAGTAAAATATCTTGCTCCTTATAATATTTCTTACCTAATTTATCTTTAAAATCAATTAGCCAAGACTCATATCTCTCATAAATTACACTAACTTCCTTTAATTTATTTTGTATTAAACTTACTTTTTCGGTCCTTCTTTGCGGTCCAAGCTTGATTAAATATACTCTTATTTTCTTTAAATCTTCATATAGTGCCACAACATCATCCATACCTTGCCACCATAATGTAGAAATCAGTAATTGAAACAATTGTTTGCCTGTAATTCATTGCAAAACATTAGCATACACATTTATTTATCTTAAACAACGCAATAAACTATAAGTGTTCAAAGTTCATCCTGCATGTTAGGTACACTTGCCGAATATGGTATGTCACTGCATTCTGTAAGGTTCATGGTCACGCGAAGCGATGCATGTTCTAATAACGATTATGATAGACGTATTACGATTGATTAATTATGAATATGTATGTTTAAACACTTGATTATATATTACGAGAATACGCACATATGTATGTAGTATATATTTTTTGTTTAACGCATACCGATATTTATTTACCGCACTATACGCACTTTTTTTTTTATAATTTTATTTATTGCACTATAAGCACTTTTTATATTTTATTTGTCGCACTTTTTGTATTTTTATTTACCGCATACTTGCTTATACATCGGGGTAGATTTTCGGCGCATCTGCAGGCCCCGACTGTAGCTGGTGTCGAAACAGCGATCTCCGAATAGCCGTCCGATTTATTTCCTTACTTATCCATTTGACGTGGCATTTTCGATAAAACTTGTATATGAAGTATAGAAGGCCAAGCAACAGCACCATCAGAACGACGGAAAGTAATATATTGGTGGTGGACATATGGAACCGAATTTCTTCGTTGGTAGAGGTATTGTCCCCAGCGGCAGCGTTTTGGACGATAACTGTCTCTTCCTTAGATTGCTGTTTTCCCATTTTCCAAATTTTCAAGGATATAATGTATAATGTAGTACACGGGTACTGCGCAGTAACAATACAATTGCACTCTCTCCATAGTTATAAATTCTTCGAACTATCGAGAACTGTGTCCATATACGGGATAGTGTCAAATTCGCGACGCGCAGGCAGACTCCGTCGGCAGGGTCGCCATGTACGGTGTGGAGGTGGAGGTAAATGATACGACTGAATGCTCGAATAATACTGTCTTTATTCCAATTAATAGATGATATATATATGGTTACAAATAGGGAATATAGAGTACTTAACACAATTAGAGATTAACATAGAGTAAGTAACAAAATAATATCTTTTAAACATACATCACAAGTTATAAGACAACAAGAACTTAAAATTTGTTAAAATGTCAGGATTTTTGTAGTTCTACAAGTAGCTTTTTGAGCCACAAAAATCCTATAAAAACCTAGCATTACTAAACAGCGTATTTTTTTTAAAAAGCCTTGTAAACTATTAAGGCAAATTGTGAACTGGACTAATTAAGCTAATCACAAATTGCACCATAAAGCACGGCTTTGAAACAATTCGTTTTAGTTCGTTCGTGTAGTTTAGTTTTACGGATTTGACAGTCATAATTATTATTTTATATTTTTTTACGTAATTTACGTACATACGTTAAAATTGGAACGAAAACATTTTGGAAACCCAATATTACCTTAGTTAGTAGGTAGTCATGTTAAATATTCCTTTTATTACGTGAGGAATATTATTGTAATTTTGTAGCACATAAAGATGAGTGTTTTTGCAAAAATAATTTACTAAAGCAGTAAGTACCCATCGTTTGGAATGTAACGTGTTCAGTAATTAAGCAATATTGATTAGGCGAATAAGTGTACAAGTGTGATTGTTACGTCGCTAACAACCAATTTTATTGTACCGTACAAAAACCACTCATGTTTGAGAGTAAAAAAGAAACGTTTCTCGTATCCGATATAAGTGTATATGTGCTTGTTTTTGATCACTGACCTTTTGCAAATGCCGCGGCTTTCTATTTATAAATCAAACGATTTCAATTACACATTGAGTTTCGCTTGTTAACTCACCTTTCTTCTCTAGACGAAGATTGAAGATTCAATAACATATCAATTGTAGTCGTAGAAGGGTTACAAAAACAACTTTATAAAGTAATAAAAAATAATATTAATAATAAAATCATCTTTATTGTACACCAAAATTTAAGATTATAAACATAAATGTAGAAATTTATAGAAGTCATAAGTGTTACAAATGGCGGCCTTATCGCTAATATGCAATGTCTTACAGGCAACCTTAGGATAGACAAGAAAATAACGTAGCCAGAAAGAAAGAAAGAAGGGTACTTTGGCGTTTTAGATGATTTAGATACAATAATAAACAGATAGCAAATATAATATATAATATACAAATACATACACTAGCGTACAAAAAATACATACATATATTAAAGTCACCAAGTACATACAATATATAAATAACTATATACATAAAAATAATAATTCTAAAATACATAAATACTAATAATATATACTCATAATATGAATACTTAAATACATGGAAGAAGAAGTAATGACACTAACAAAAATGTTGTCTCAATATTTTATTGAAATTTAGTAAAACGTTTACAATATTTTATCTACCTTAATGTTTTGCAAGAGTCCATTATAATTGATTGACAAAGATTAAAGATCTGGTAAGATCGCGGGAAGCTATTGGATGCGGGCGGCTCAAAATCGGCCTGTGTGGAGAACCTTGGGGAAGGCCTATGTCCAGCAGTGGCCGTCTCTAGGCTGACATGATGAACAAAGATTTTCTATTTAATCATTGCATAAATATTATTTATTTTGTTGCACCACATTAGGTGACCTAGACACAATATATCACCCTGGCTATGTGTGGATTCCAAAACTTCACATATCTCTCGGAAGAGCCTTACACATACATGCTTACTCACTATGTTCTTCTTTTTACGAGCTCTCTGCGTAGTTGGCCTCTCTACCAAACTTTAACAGCTGGCACTTGTCACCCGTTTCCTAAGTTATATAATATCAACTGTTTTGGATTCATAATAAATACATATATTAATATTTATGTAGTGGGTTAATATCGCGTAATTATTTGAAATTAGAGGTGTGTACCTTACATTTTCCTCGACGTTTCGGGATGGGTTACAAGATGTCCTGCGGCGCCTTCTCCGAGTAGTGCAGGTTTCGGCACCTAGCCTCACTTGGTCTTCGCAACTATTTTTATTATCATAATACATAGGTGTTGTTTTTATTTGCATATTAAATTTGTCTTTCGGTCTGAAATATTTTAAACTTTAAAGATATTTTACTTGTATAATTATATTTAAAATCTGTCATTCGAACTCAAGTATTTCAGACTTTAAAGTACTGTACTCAGCTCTGCTCTACTCGTTTTATAGATGATGGTATTTAAAACACGCAAGAGCGCTAGCAAGTACTTTAAATATATTAGCACTCTTTATTTTTAAAATGGCGATGCCAATAGCCCGAGGGGCTAGTGATTGTCTAGGTGTGAAATTGAATTCTGAGCATTGCTTAACAGACGTATACACTCTAGCTGTTCAGTTGGCAGGATTAACAATAATATTAGTACGCATTAGTCCAAGAATCCGGTGATTTTATTAAATAAAATGGCAATACCTAGATGCTCTGTTATATGCTAATCAACATTAGTCCCCACGTTTAGCTAGATAGGTGTATTATTTTAAATATCATTGAAAATCTATTTCACCCGTAATTATTACACAAAAAAGAACGCTCTTATTATTTTATCTAAATATAAACATTCCCGTGTCGAGCAAGTAAAAGTTTTCCTTAATATATAAGAACAACAGTACGTATTTACAACTCCGGTATAAGATAATAACGAAAAATGATAAGAGAAACATCAAAAAAGAAAAGAAAATCGCGCGCACCGTATTAAGATAAAACTCAGACAGGTAAAAGGTACACAAAATGAGCCCGCATTGTATTCACATTAAAGATACTTGTATCCATGTTATTCATAATATTGTCTTATGTTTACTTCAATGTTATAATATGGAATTAAGGTGCTCCGTCTTCTTCATCTAACCGCCGGCATTGGGTGCCGGCCGGCGGTTAGATTTTAGCAATATCGATATTCCATGGTTTATACTATAGTCAGTTAATTCAGAGGTACTGACTTCCTAAAACAACTAATAAGATCTTCAGACAGCTGGAACCGACAAGTTAACGTACTCTCAGAGGCACGCGGCATACCATAATTAACAATTAAATACGCACACAACTGCGAAAAGTCAGTGGTATGCGTAATGGATTCGAACCCGATAACCTCTGCATGGCAGTCTGTTGGTATCTCTACTAGGCCATCGCTATAGACATATTGCTCTGGCGCGGGCAGATTGGATCTGTATGTTTTAATATATAAATGTCCATCAACATTACTCAACAATCTACATAAAAAGCAAGATTACCTTTGTAGACCAGTGCAGATACGTTAGAAAATGGTAAAAAGTAAAATAAAATTACAGTAGGATGAAATCCACTGGAGAAGGAAGAGAATATAGCGATCATTAAAGGAAAAATAAATTACGGGCGATTCGAGGTCGGGAAGTGGATGGGGTTGCGATTTAAAGGGTAAAAAAGGGTTTATCTCGATTGCCAGCAAAACTACAAGTCCTGCGGGAAAAACGTCAATGGCAAAGTTGTAGGTAATAAAACGATCTATAACTTTTGTATTTACACTTTATTCACACAACGTCATAATTTATGTGGAAAATTCAAATAACCAAGTTTTTGGTTTTTTATTTTTAACTTTTACAATAGTTTTTTCTTTTACACGAAATTTGGTGAAAACTTGCCTTCTTATGTTCCAAACACACTGTTAATGTTTTTTATTTAAAATATTCATTTTTACACCTTATTTTTACTTAATATCGAAATAAAACCTCAATTTTCAATTGAAAATTCTCACGTCAATATATCAGCTTTTTTTTTTAATTGTTTGGCGTTTTGTTCGTTGAAATCTCTACTTTCTGATGGTATGAATAAAATATACATTACTAAGGTAAACGTTCTCAGAAAATGCAAAGAAATGAAACAACCTCGAGACCGTTTTTTTTTATCATAATGTACAATTTTGAGCGATTTATTAAAATTAACAGTTTAATTACTCGAAAAATTTAAGATTCCATGCTACATTGATAAAAAAGAACTTGCAAATCGAAATATATAACTAAAATTAACAACCAAATAAGTTAATATTTAAGAAGACATCTACAATATTTTTGAGAAAGTTATAGAATCTTCTTTAAATTACAACGTAGACTTCCATTTATTGCTATTTTAAGATAATGTATATACCCGAGAGACCCACAGAAAATTTTAGCCCATTATTAGTTATTTTATAGAGAAAAGGGGAAGGGCTAGGTAAGTTCGCACTCGAGTGTTCACATTCTTAGTGCAATCTCAGGAGTAATTTACGCCTTCTAAGGTGCATCAAATTATATTACCAAATAAATTAAGGTACTCAATGTTTTCATATCAAGATTTGTTAATTTGTTTGTTTTGTTTGTATCAATTATAATTTTCCGCAATAATTTGAAGAATGTGATTAGAACAGTCAGAAAAAATAAACCGGTCAAGTGCGAGTCGATCTCGCGCACCGAGGGTTCCGTACAAACCTGTAGGTATATATAGTTATTTAAAAAAATAAGTATGTGATTTAACTAGGTTTTCGATCTTTTTCTTATGTGCTATAAAACCCTCCTTTATGTAAAATTTCAAGACTCTAGATCGACTGGAATAACCCTTTAGCTTTGACTTGAGCATTTGATATGAATTTCAATTTTATACCTCTACGGGTTCATGAGGAAAGCGATAGTAACTTTAAAATTATTAAAAATATTTTGAATTATATGATAACTAAAAATTTACGGTTTTGCAATTTTTCCTTTATCTGTACTTTAAGACGTTGCTTCGTACCAAATTTCAAGATTCTGAGTTCACGGAAAGTACCCTGTAGGTTTTGATTCCCTTGGAAGTAGTTGAGAGTTTGAAAATATGCGGCTTATATTGCTGTTTCTTTTGATGGCGTTGACAGAGAAGTTTCATTTTGTTACAGCTTAAAAGCATTATAGAGCCGAGTATTTGATATGAATTTCAATTTAATAACTCAACGTGCTCATGAGAAAAGGGGTAGTAACTTTTAAATGAATAAAACATTTTTTTTATATGATGTAGGTAACTAAAAATTTACTGTTTTTGCAATTTTTCCTTTATCTGTGCTATAAGACGTTGCTTTGTACCAAATTTCAAGATCCTGAATTCACGGGAAGTACCCTGTAGGTTTTGATTCCCTTCCGAGTAGTTGCGAGTTTGAAAATATAGTAAAATTGCTGTATCTTTTGATTGCGTTGAGATAGAAGTTTGATTTAATTACTAATATGCGTTCACGAGGAACGGGGTAGTAACTTTTAAATTAATAAAACATTTTTTTTATATGATGAAAAAGGGTCTTGACAGACGGACGGACAACAAAGTGATCCTATAAGGGTTCCGTTTTTTCATTTCTAGGTACGGAACCCTAAAAAACAATAACTTGGCATCGCAGAGTATAAAAATGTAAATCGTTGCAATACCAATCGCGCTATGGTAAGCCGTTGCCAACTTTGTTTTACATGATCCAGTTAAAAAAATAAGTAGTTTGCAAAAGTTCTATCCAGTTAGTAGTTGTGAAACTTGAGTAGATTTGTTTATATATAAAATAATAGAATAGTATAATGCGCGTTTGAAAATAAATAAAGTAACTGCTGGTCCCAATATAAGATCTATCCATGGATAGAGATACATATTTGACATATTTCGTATGGAGCTTATGTCAATGTCAGCCGTTCAATGTCGATAGTTTGGATTGGATCCGTTATTAATTTCGGCCGTGAGTCTGCAAAATATTTGGATAGATCGGACCTGATCGTACCCTTAGAATAAACAATTAAAGTAAATTTAGGTTTCAAAGCAAATAGCCTCAATCATCTACAGGTAAATACATAGTGGTTGCCTTGTAAATACATAGTTCTGTTGCACGTCTTTCTATATTATCAATCTTACTTCCAGCTTTCACGACTTTAAAAGTCTGTAGACGTAAATGCTCAGTAGCGGACATTTATTGGCTCTTTTATATTATCTTTAATCTAAATTTATCTGCTATGGTAGTCGTTCCGGCGGACCGTAAAAATTGTGACAACAGGATATGGAGGTCAGACAAAAGGCGATTATTTAAGGAGCCTCTCGATATGGCCTGTTTTGGTCATAAACATGGGAATCGTAAAATGTAAACGAAGAGATGTTTTCACTTGTCAAATTTACAGTTACCTTCCATAATAAGTATCGAAAGATAAGAGTAAATGTACTTAAATTGATACAAAACTGAGATTTACAGTTTTGTGTACTGTTCCAAATACAATTACTTGGTACAGAACACATAGTTATATTTGTAGAATCTTTGTGACATTGAAATGACCATGTTGAGTTACTATGAAAAGAATTTGGTGACTTTTGGACTATATTTATACATGGCTTTTACAGGGTAAACCTACTTCTGGATATTGAAATTGAAATTCATTTATTCACAAGAAATGTGGTTACAGAATGGTGGTAGGGTAATAACAATATCCTCACATTCTACCATAACAATGATGTGTGAATAGGTCAGTCTTAATAAATACAGGGTTAAATTATATCATTACTTACCTATTAGTTAATTATTCTATATCAATTCTATAATAAAGTTAATGATTGGTAATAATTGATAGCAATAAATTATAAGTCCTATATGAATGTTGTGTCAAAAATTGGAATAAAATGTAGTTTGAATTAGATTAATAGATATACATTGTAATTTGAACAATATTATGTCATTGCATTATTTTCTCTATATGTCATAAATTCTTTTAAGTTGTAGAATCATTTTTCTGTAAGCCACGCTGTGATTCTTTTTTTAAACATGGTAATAGGTAGTTCTTTGAATTTGTCTGGTAACTTATTATAAAACTCTATAGCTTTTATATATACATTTTTCCATAGATGTCTAGTCTACACCTAGGGCGAAGAAGTTGAAATTTGTTCCTAGAATTTCTACCAGGTATTTCTGAAAATTTATTGAAATACTGTGGATGCAGTTTCACAAAAACACACAATACTCTTATGTATATGCAAACCAGTGGAAGAATATTGAACTTTTTGAATAGCGGCGTGCAACTGTCTGTAAACCAAGTACCACAGATCGCTCTTACGCATTTCTTCTGCACTCGAAATGCTTTTTCTATTTCAACAGAGTTTCCCCATAGTAAGAGGCCACATGAAAGTTTTGACGAGACGTATCCGTGGTATGCAGTCAGAGCTGCTACCGTCGATACTGTTTGACGTAAACGTTTGATGGCAAATACGAACCGTTCAAGTTTGTTGTAAACCGATTCTGCATGTACCTTCCAGTTGCAGTGTTTATCAAGCATCAATCCTAGATTTTAGAAATTCGCAGTGCCTACTTCTTGTATTCTATTGTTGTTGTAATTTATATATAAATCATTTTGTTGCATTGTATAATTTAGGAATTGTATTAATTGAGTCTTATTTAGATTGATTTTAAATTATTATTACTTAGCCATCTAATTGTTTTATTAAGCGTTAAATTTATATAATTCTCGTATGAGTTTTTGTTTTCGCACTTAATAATTAGTGTTATGTCATCCGCAAATAAAACTGTCTTGTGGTGTGTAATATTGGGCAGATCATTTATATAAATTAAGAATAAAAATGGTCCCAAAACGCTGCCCTGCGAAACGTCTACACTATTTAATTTAAACTTTCGTGGTCACTATAATAACTTTTTACTGTTCCTACGGGATATATACCACGTATCTTTGTTTTGAGTAACCGATATTTCGGCACTGTTGCAAGCGCCATGTTCACGGATGTACTGAAGTATTGTGGGTGGATGAATGTTATAAACAAGTGAACCGGTCTACCCGCTTTCTTACTCGTTTATTGCGCGCACAACCACTACCACCATTTTCACTTTCACACTGTACTCGATTGCGACACACTGTACTCACTACGTCGGCTCGTGATATAAGTTTTTGTGGTTCACGGGTTTTGCATAGACGTACCACTGGATGCCAGGTATTCGACAGTTGAAACCCATCTTCTCTATTGAAGTTTTTATACTTTTTGATTTCAATAGCTTCTTTAACCATTCTTGGTATACAGTGGCGTTCTGTCGACAGCACCTGAGAGTTATGTAACTCAATCCAATGGTTCGTACCCGAGTCTAGGAGATGTTGAGCTATTGCCGACTTGTGTGGTTCATTGTTTTTGACTGCCCTGATGTGTTCCTTGATGCGGCAGGAAATGGTGCGTTTCGTTTGTCCTATATAATCCTGTGGGAGTTTTTATATGCAACAGTGCCGAAATATCGGTTACTCAAAACAAAGGTACGTGGTATATATCCCGTAGAAATAGTAAAAAGTAACTATTAAATTTGTAATTAGATCTACATGTTACTTTTTCATTATTTTCTATTTTAGATATTTCTACACACTGATATCGATCGTTCAAGTAGCTCTTCTCTATGTGTATTATAATATGTGTACGTCTAGAAAGATGTTTAAGAATAAATTAAAATATTGCCAAGACAATCAACAACAAATAAAGATGGATATGATAGCTAAACATCATAGTAATAAACAGTTCAGTGATTTCTGGAAATTATCAAATAAATTAAAATAGAAACCGAGCGTCCCTGTGAGCGTAGCGGGCGTGCATGAAGCTGTAGAAATAGCTAATGCGTTTCAGCAACATTTAAAAGTTGAATCACCTTTAATAAGTGCCGCTCAGGTGATCGATGCGGGGTTCGTTCCCGGGGAAATCAATGTAAGATTTACTGCGAAGGAAATTGATTTGATTATTAAAAAGATGAAGAAAGGCAAGTCTCCAGGCTACGATGACCTCAGCATCGAACACCTGAGACACGCGGGAGTGCACCTGCCCTCAGTGCTCGCTATGTTTGTTAACCTATGTATTAGCCATAGCTACTTACCGGATGATTTGATTTTTTCAACGGTAGTACTTATAGTGAAAAATAAAACAGGAGATACCAGCAAGATTTTCAATTACAGGCCCATATCACTGGCTACCGCTATAGCCAAGGTGTTGGACAGTCTGCTTGATAAACAACTAGCTGAACACATTAAACTTCATGATGCGCAATTCGGGTTTAGGCCTAGTGTATCCACTGGGAGTGCTATTTTGTGTCTCAAGCAGACTGTGCAATACTACACAGACCGAAAAACGCCTGTGTTTGCCTGTTTTTTGGATCTGTCGAGGGCTTTTGATCTGGTGTCCTATGACATTCTGTGGCAAAAGCTTAGACATGAAACTACTGTACCACCCGAAATTATATCAATATTTAGGTACTGGTACGGTAGTCAACAAAATAGCGTGAAATGGCACAACTGTTTCTCTAGAGTGTACGGACTGGACTGTGGAGTGAGACAGGGCGGGTTGAGTTCTCCTCGATGTTCAACCTGTACATGAACCAGCTGTTGGTTGAGCTCAGCAAGACCAACATCGGCTGTCATATTGATGGGATGTGTAACAACATCAGTTACGCAGATGACATGATCTTGCTGACCCCGTCCATTGGTGCATTAAGGCAAATCCTATCCATATGCGTCGACTCATGGGCTGAAGTACAATGTTAAGAAAAGCGAGTTATTGGTTTTTAAGGCAAAGAACATTTACTACTCCAGTGTACAAAACGTTAAAATTGATGGAACTGCTTTATAAAGGGTTAACAAATTCAAGTACTTGGGACATTGGGTCACCGAAGACTTAAAGGATAATTTCGATATAGATAGGGAGCGTAGGTCGCTGGCTGTCGGATGTAACATGCTGGCCCGCAGGTTTGCACGGTGTACAAAACCAGTAAAGGTTACACTTTTCAAGGCATATTGTAAGTTTTACACGTGTAGCCTGTGGGTCAGTTATGGACGTCGGCCATACAGCGACTTACGTGTCCAATATAATAACGCACTGAGGGTGCTGCTGGGGCTGCCGTGGAGGTGTAGTGCTTCAGGAATGTTCGCGGAGTTACGTATAGATGGCTTTATTTTTTATTTATTTCTGCCGAACAAATTGACTCCATGCTGCCTGATGTTAAGCAGTCAGTGAAGTCCCATAGTGATGGCCATCATCCCAGCAGACAGCATGGCATTATGGTATGATGGCCTGAGGGCCATCATACCATAATACCATGCTTGACGGCCTTGAGAAAAGCTTTTTCACGCCCCGCTTAAAGGACCCAGGATCATAAGTGGAGGGAAACACGTGGGCTGGTAAAGAGTTCCACATCTTAATGGTACGGCAGAGATAAGAGGCGCCGAACCGTTTGGTGCGTGACCGTATCTGTTCTATCGTGTAAGAGTGGCACCTCAACCCAGCACATGTCGTTCGGGATAGGAAAGGAGAGGGAGGGATTAGTTGAAAGAGCTCTTCGGTGCACTCACCGTGATAGATGCGGTAGAAGACAGCCATTGAGGCCACGTCTCTGCGTAATTGCAGTGACTCAAGAGTCTTAGTGGCCTCTGGATCTCCAATGATATGGACAGCACGCCGCTGCAACCTATCGAGGGCGTCCAATAAGTACTGAGCGGAGCCATTCCAAAGGTGAGAGCAGTATTCCACGCAGGAGCGAACCTTGGTTTTGTATAATAGACACAACTGCTCCGGCGTGAAAAACCTCTTCACCCTGTTCAGGACTCCGAGTTTCCGAGATGCAGATTTGATGACACCCTCGATGTAGTTTTTCTGGTTGAGATTTCTGCGTGTGTCCATACCTAGGATATTGAGGATGTCTTGAATCGGTAGCAGAGTGTCCAGAAGAGAGGGATGGGGAAGGAATGGCGATACCTTGGCTGAGAATGCACACACCTGTGTTTTCTTGGCGTTGAACTCGACCAGGTTCTCATCACCCCAATGCGAGATGCAATTCAGAACCCAGTCAAGCTCAGCAACAAGTGTTCGCCTATACTCCTCAGTGTCGGCTTGCTTAGCCGCAGGGTGTCCGAGATATCGCCCATGTACAGTACTGTCATCTGCATAGCAATGTATGCCCCCAAAAGTGAGCATATCATTGATATGCAGAAGAAAAAGCGTGGGCGATAACACGGACCCCTGAGGTACACCAGCATTCACCTGGAGAAACTTCGATGACTCACCGTCACAAAGGACTCGTATACGGCGCACATTCAGGAAGCTGGCAACCCAGTTGCACAATCGAGGCGGCAAGCCGGAGGCTGGAAGCTTGGAAAGAAGCGCACGATGCCAGACTCTATCGAAGGCTTCGGAGATGTCGAGACTAATAGCCAACGACTCCCCATGCCTGTCCATCGCCTCACCCCAAAGGTGTGTGACATACGCTAGAAGATCACCCGTTGATCGTTTCGGTCTGAAGCCATACTGACGATCACTGATGAGAGAGTGATCTTCTAGGTAGCGAACGAGTTGGTTGTTAATTAATCGTTCAAACACCTTGCAGAGGATAGGGGTGGTAGCAATGGCTCGATAATTGCCCGGATCAGAACGATCCCCTTTCTTGGGAATCAGTTGCACGTTCGCCTCTTTCCAAGCCTGCGGCACTACGCCAGAGGCATATACATAATAGGCGATACAGGCGTGTAAGCATTGGAGACAACTCGGCTGCGCATTTCCTAAGCACAACCACTGGAATTCCATTAGGTCCACTGGCTTTCCGGACATCGAGAGATCGTAGTGTCGCGCGAACATCGCATTACCTGATTTTAATATCAGGCATGGAGTGGCCGCAGTAGGGAATCGAAGGCGGCTGCGCACTACGATCATCGATTCGGGAGTTGGCCGCAAGGAGATTGACAAGCAGGTCAGCTTTCTCTTGCGGCCCATGGGCCAGTGATCCATCAGGGCATCGCAACGGCGGCAGTGAAGGCTGGCAGAAATTAGATTGCACGGCTTTGGCCAATCGCCAGTATCCCCAGCTGCCCGTAGGGTGCGACAAGAGTTCTTGACCAAACCGTGCAATGCGCTGAGCATCCGCTGTTATATATGCCCTTTTGCAGACCTTGGTGGCTCTATTATAGGCTGCCTTGATGAGATGGACATTCGGATCGCGACGAGACCGAGCCCTGATCCAAGCTCGGTAAGCTGACGGTTTTTGTTTAACAGCATCGGCGCACTCGCGATCGAACCAGGGCCGTACTTTGCTGCTGCTGGAGACGTCAGTGGATGGAATATAATATTCCATACCCAACATGATTTCCCCAGCAACAGCAGACGCACTCTCCGACAGATCCCTCCCACCAAAGCAGCGTTGAGACCACGGGATGGACGCATAATAGTCTCGCAGGCCATCCCAATCCGCTGACGAGTAGTGCCACAAGCGTCGCTTTGCCTTCACTGGTTGTGGAGGTGAAGCGAATGGCACTGTAGTGCGAACCAGACAGTGGTCGGAGGAACCCAAAGGGGCTTGTACCGTCACACTGTACTGGGCCGGGTTACTCGTCAGCACAAGATCTAACAACGAGGGCGCTTGACCCGATATATCTCGTATCCTGGTGAGCTGCAGTACCAGTTGAGTCAGGTCATGCGTGAGAGCGAATGCGTGAGCAGCTCGTCCCGCGAGGTCCGTTTTGGAAGAGCCCAGCCAGGTTTCATGGTGGGCATTGAAATCTCCCAAAAAGACCAACTCGGCTGTCGGGAACTGCTCCTGCGCATTATCTGCTGCCTGACTTAAGTAGTCAAACAGTCGAGTTGTCTCGGCATCTCCGGTATGGGAACGGTAAAGGCACACGTAAATCCGGGCCAATGAACCCAGACTTACGTGTACCCATAAGACAGAAAAGGACGGGTCCTCTAGGCAGCGTAGAGGTCGACAGCAAATACCCGCTCTGACAAACAAGCATACCCCGGCTTTTGCGTGGAAGTTATCCTCCAGTTCATAACCGGGATAATGCAAATAAGTCGTGTCGTCAGGACGGCGTATTTGAGTCTCTGCCAAGAAAAGCATGGCCGGTCGGGCCGTCTCGAGATGATGGTGGACGGCGTTGAGGTTCGAATGGAGTCCGCGGATGTTAGGGGAATCCACCTCAAAAAGTGAGTTGGTGGGGAACGAAGACGCCGATGTTTGACCGGAACCATTTCTTGGAGCTGCCATAGAAGAGGAAAAGTGGGCGTGAAAAGAGGAGATAGTCAACGCAGCAGCGCGTGACAAAGCGCAGAGTATTGTATTGCCATTATACTGTGAGGTATGACGGTGGCCGTCCCGCCGGACGGAAGGGCCCCCGTACCCTCCCGGAAATGGTCGCTGGGTCCCACCGTCCGGTCACCAACCGGCACGAAGAGTCACCCCGAGATTATGCGCGCCCTGGTGGGGCAGCCTCCCAAGATGATTAGTCCCAGTTGGGCCCCTATACTATGCCGCAGGCGGCCAGCGGCACCACCGTTTCTACAGGTCTCCCTGGCCGGCGGGTTGACCCACACTACCCACACAATGACTCCACGGATACTCTACTGGTCCCACGTATGCTGCAGTAACCGCCCCCTCAGCTAATGCTCCTCATCCTCTCCTCCTGTCCCATATGGGTAATGTAATGAAGAGAGGATGAGGAGGATATGGTTGGGCCTCCGGCTCTCCCACTCACCGAACGAAACGCAACAGCATAGAACATACTGTTACTTTACGTCGATCTTCTGTGGGAGGGTGGTACTGCCCCGGTCGAGCCGGCCCATTCGTGCTGTATACAGCGTGGCCCTACCACCTACAAAAACTATACCGCCATTATGAGAAAACGTTGTGCTTCTCTGATGGGGCGTCTCCGTGGTAGCTCCAACAGTATACTGAGAGTGTTTGCAGACCGGTTGCAGTCACCAGTGATGCAGCGATGGATGCAGCTCCATACTGCAGTGTAATATGTTTTTGTATTGTATGTTTATACAGGGCCGATGATGATGAAGCTATTTTATCTTCACAGAGCAAAAAATTGTCATTATCATCCGCCTTTAACAGTCCACTGCTGGACTAGGCCTCTCCTTTGAAAGGAGGAATTGGCCTACACCACGCTGGCCAAACGGGTTGGTATAGGGTTTGCATCAAGTTTTCCTTCTCTTGCAGTGCTGTTCTCTGCATAATATGCTCCCTCTGTCGACTCTTATGACACCCATGGGATGATATGGGGTGGTGACAATCCGTATTCTTAATCCGTCACCACACGGACATTTACTAACACTATATTTTAAGTTTCAAATTGTTACTAACCCACTATGGACTCTGTCTGAAAATAAATTGATTGAATTTGAATAATGTCTGTAAAACACGCATGCCATGCTATATAGCATGGCATGTGTGTTTTACAAAATTATTAATTTAAACACATTGAATTATTACCTACAGAAAGTCAGTATTCAAACAACGCGAGCTCAGAAGCTAAGCCGAAAATTCGCTATGTGTGCGTAACTGTGCTGTGTTTACTTGCTGCATCACGCACACAGACGCCATTATAGAGTTGCCAGTAACAACGTCTTTCCCCTAAAAATAGGGTAAATTCATAATTTTTGCATGAATATAAGTAATAGGCTTGTGTCCACTAAGAATAAATCGGCTTGATTGTAGTATCTATAGATTCATTATGATTTTAAGATGCCAATAAAATTTATTAATCATTATAAGAAGGTAAGATTCATGTTATTTTTAGGATTCTAAAACTAAAAATAATGTACCTATTTATTCTTGTGATAGTGCACACCAATCAGAGAGCATTACGTCAAACAGTACGTCCGCCATTCACGTTGTTGACGTTTTAGTAGTAAATACAACTAAAATGTCAAAGTTTCTACCTGTCAAATCGAATATAACAAAATAAAAGTGGGTACATCAGACCACACTTCATTCGTGGTTTGTTTTGTTTTGGATTTTGTAATATCGCTCACCGCCATGATGGTTTACAGCGTTTTCGTGTCAAATTCAAAAAGGTTTTTAAAAGGCGTAATTAGTAATGTTGCTGATCGATTTTTGAAGAAAAATCAGGTATTTCAGTTTAACATCTAATAAAGGAACAAATCAATCGCTAATTACATTTTAGGACAAAAGCGTATTGCATATTGTTACGAATTGAAAATAACGCCATCTATCAGTGAATGGGAGAACTAAATGAGATTAGATGTATCGGTTGTTTTAGGCTGTTTCATCTATCCTCTAAAAGATGGCGTAGGTGTAAATAGAACATTTACGCAATTCTAGAAACACCTTACACGTTTCCAGAAATATCGTGAGACGTCTCGAAAAGCCTAGTGATGTTATCCGGCCAGTATAAATAGAGCGGGAGCGAACGGACCGGACACAGTTCAATTGAATACGGAAAGCGATCAACAAGAAGCGAAGGAAATAAGTCGTAAGTGTTTAGTGTTGTCTAGTGGTGTGAATAGTGTGTTTATTAGTGAAGTGAAAATTAAGTGTGTGTATCTAGTGTTATTGTGTTAGTGAATAAAGTGCAGTTTTTCTGGCATAGTGTATATAATTTATCACGAACCCCAGCTCGTAACAAATTGGTGTCAGAAGTGGGATTATTGGTGTGGCTTCATAACCCAGTACGAAGCAAAGGCAAATCGCCTAAGTTACAAGCCAGATGGGACGGGCCATATCGCATAATTACCAGGATGAACGACGTCACCTATCGAATCCAGAAGGGGTCGCGAGGTGCACCGAAGATAGTTCATGTGGACCGGTTGGCTCGTTACTATGGGTCTAACGATGTTCGAGACGAACACGTTTAAGAGGGAGGCCGTGTTACGAATTGAAAATAACGCCATCTATCAGTGAATGGGAGAACTAAATGAGATTAGATGTATCGGTTGTTTAAGGCTGTTTCATCTATCCTCTAATAGATGGCGTAGGTGTAAATAGAACATTTACGCAATTCTAGAAACACCTTACACGTTTCCAGAAATATCGTGAGACGTCTCGAAAAGCCTAGTGATGTTATCCGGCCAGTATAAATAGAGCGGGAGCGAACGGACCGGACACAGTTCAATTGAATACGGAAAGCGATCAACAAGAAGCGAAGGAAATAAGTCGGAAGTGTTTAGTGTTGTCTAGTGGTGTGAATAGTGTGTTTATTAGTGATGTGAAAATTAAGTGTGTGTATCTAGTGTTATTGTGTTAGTGAATAAAGTGCAGTTTTTCTGGCATAGTGTATATAATTTATCACGAACCCCAGCTCGTAACAATATTATAAATTCTAAAGCCACACTGTCTGCTTTTTAAGTTTTTACGACTGACTGACGATGGCTAAATCAATCTTGACGAAACTTAATACGCTCAAACGTAAGCACTAACAAGTGCCGAGTGATTTCCTAGTTAAATGCTTTCAGTACATAAAAGTAGGTATTTATGTATGTTTGTGAGAAAAAATTAACAAAAATCAACAGCGTGTACTATGTGTGCGCCGTTGCGCTATGGTTACCAAAAAAAGGCGAGAAGCTTAAAAATTATAATATAATTCGGTCGGTAAGGTCATTCGTTCAACAACGAAGTTAGTTACGTGTACCTACATTACAAGACAATACTAGACTTTAGATACAAGCCTTTCAATACAAAAACAGAAAATCTTGTGCTTTGAGACGATGTCGTCTTAGCCGAGCTTGATGTGACAAATTTGTCGTAACCGATTGGTATGTACCAGCCAGCGGTGTTTGAAAGGTTAAATTTATAATATATGTAACTACCTAATTCTTTTTCTTTATTATTACTGTCAATAGAATAAATTTTGGTAAGGAATGTGTAAATTAAACTGGGACAATTTCACACCCAACTGGCAACACTCCGCTGGTATTTAGATTTTATTATTATGATTCACTGTATTTGAATTATTAGACAATCTACGTAATAAAATAGATGTCTGACCGGTGGAATGATACTTCAGCAACCTTATAATCTTTTTCTGAAGCATTGTGGCACAAAAACACTGTAGAATATGTCATAATTTCGATTATTTTGCGGGAGATGCTTACGCTACCGTGCGACTAGGACCACAGACAACGCGGCCGCCGATTGGGTCAGATTCTGACCCAAATGAACGGCGCCTGTTACGTGCGCGTACTTGGTTTCTGTGAACATATTGTGACGGCCGGTGTCATGTCAAACCGTCGTCACGAAACACAATAATTAGCAAAGAGGTTTGAAGACTATTTTATTATTTGGAAATGAGTTTTTAGTTCGATGACGTATACACTCTGTCAAGTGTTCGCCAAATTTACAAGTCATTGACAACAAGGCAGTGGCCGTGCGGATAACACATCCCGTTCACGTTCTGATGGCGTGGGTTCAAATCCCAGTCATAACAGTTATGTGGATTATGGTTTTTATGAAATTTGGAAAATTTTTGGCAACTATTTAAAAAAAAGAGTATTTAAATATTTCGAATAAAGATAAGAAAATTCTAGAAACTTCAGGAAGGTATGGAAGGGTTTAAAAGAGACAGGAGATGGAAAAAGCAATTGAATTATGAAATGACAATTGAAATTAGTGAATCTAGAACATTCCTATGGGGTATATAAGGCGGTGTAGACGCGCTGAGCGCCAAAAAAAGTGAAAAGTGGTAAAGTGAAGAAGAAAAGGAAGAAGTACAAGGAAGAAAGAAGAAGTAGTAAAATTAAGTGAAGTGAAAGTATAGTGCAGTAAAGTGCAGTGAAGTGCAGTGAAAATTGCAGTGCAACAGACGCTAGTGTTTGTGCTGTCCGCGTCGAAATTAAACGGCGCGTCGTGTGTGAAGTCTAATAAAGTGTCATCAGTGCTACTCAGTGTTTCCTTCCAATCCCGTTACCCCGTCCGTTACAATATATATGTTTTAAAGAATACATTTTATCAAAATAAAGGAATATCAGGACAGGTGAGAAGTACCCTGAACAGAAGAGCATGCATGAGGAATCTGATGGGAGTGAATGAAGCAAGAGAGATATGTCAGGATCGTTGCAAATGGCGTTCCGTAGTCTCTGCCTACCCCTCCGGGAAACAGGCGTGATTCTATGTATGTATGTGTACGTAAAGGAATATCGTTTTATCGTATAGGCACCAAACTCACAACTTTGGACGCGACATATATACTACTCAAGGTACACTTTCGAGAAAATATCACCAGCTTCCGAGTTGTTGAGAAGTTTAGCTTTAATCATAAAGTTTAAGCAGTAACCATAGATATCCAGGAGACATGCCTTCACTGCGTGATAGTTTAGTATATAACTAGGAGTCATCGCTTTTCATGTTGTGTTGAGAAACATAACATTTTGACACAAAAGCCACTGGCGATGTGTCACCACGTCATATTCCAATACATGTGTGGTGTATTAACTGAACATAATTTTTTGTAGTCCACTGCTGGACAAGGCTTCTCCTAATTTGCGGCACGATACATCTGATTAACTGCTACGTGAACTCATATCATGGTTATCACAGAAAACATTAGTTCATGTTGCCAAATTATTCGTTATCGCAATTAGGTGCTTTATGCATTTAATTATTTTTATAAAAACTACAATACGGTTATTTACGTACAGGGAAAGCTGCTTAATCTTATAAGCTGTTATTCGATCTTTCCACATGCTATCCAAAATAGATACACCTGTGGTATATCTTTAAGACATTGTTGAAACAAAAAAAACATTCGGTAATTTGAAACACTTACGTCACACTTAAATTCTTTAGAGCCGAATTCATCATCCTCTTAGCGTTATCCCAGTTTCAATCTGGGGTCCGCTTACTAGCCTAACCGCATTTGGCTGAATATTAGCTTTTCCACGGAGCGACTGCCTGTCCGACCTCCGCAACCCGAAGGGATAGCGATATTCCATAGTTTAGACTAGTGTCAGTTTATTAGAAGGTTCTGACGCCCTGTAACGATTGTCAAAGATCTTCATGACAACCGGGACCAACGGCTTAACGTGCTCTCCGAGGCACGGGACAAGCGATATTTAACAATTCAATACGCACATAACTCCGAAAAGTCATTGGTGCGCGCCGTGGATTCGAACCCGATACCCTCTGCATGGCAGTCTGTTGGTATCTCCACTAGGCTATCGCTGCCTACCGAGCCGAATTACTAAAGTAAATATAGATGTAAAGGAAAATTAAGCCGGAAGGAATCAAAAATCCTTGACCATGTGATAGACGGCATTTTAGTACATACCGTACTGTCTACTGCTGATGAGCTTAATCGATGACTTTTCCCTATACGAAGAAAAATGGGACAGAAATAAACATCACGTTAGTAATTGCCCCAGGGAAGTCTCGTAAGTGTATTAGTTTGATCCCGTTTGGACCGGCTTCCTGGATGTATCTCTTGATGGAACTGATGACCCATATTTACATAGATTGCTATTAAGCTATAGCTGTCCCTTGCACAGATTTTTAACAAAAAGGAAAAAGAAAATACATAATAAAATATACGTATAATGTTACTTGTCATAAAAAATCAAAATATTTAATGAGATACTAACGATAAAGTACCATTACGTTTACAATTGAAATGTATTTAAAAGACAAATGGCGCTGAAATAAATTTCGATTTTCGAAACTGAAGTTTGTTAAGTTAGTTATAAATCTCTAGTAGGGCGTAATAATAATAGCAAAACTTTAACTGTAAGTACAATACAAACTAAAGCAATCAGCGTAACACAAAACAAAGAGTATTATTGTTTAGTTTACAATTCAAAAAGATATAACGACACGTATATAGAATACGTCTTATAGATACCTAAGGTTCTGCCTGCAGCTGCCTCCGTGTATAATTATCGTTATAATATTATAAAGAATCTAATGTATAAATCTAGCTAATTAACTAAACGCCTATTTTCATCCTATTTCTTTAATGCACAATATATTATTTAGTCGTTGCGCAAACAACATCTTTTATTCCCTTCTTTACATGTGTATTGCATGACGACAATGCCAGCCTGATCAGAGTGTATACTTCCCACGTGATTATATAAGTCGTCTATCAACTCTATTTCGCAATCTTTGAATAAAAATTTTAAAAATGTTCCTCTCCATTGTTCTCGGGAATGTTTAATATCGAAAATATTCATTTTATCTACCACGCGCTTGTAACACAATACAACGGTTTTATACCAAGCCATTTTGATTATCTACGGTGTCCCATTATCTGATTCAGTGATGCTTTAGAAGCTCCCTAATTAGCTAATAATTTGATTGACATGTTTACTTGCTGGAGTACAATGACTAGGAGAATTTCCGACAAGGATAAAATAACAGGCAACATTTTATCAGTACTAAATTGAATCTATTGTTTTTTTTTCTTAATTATACATTAATTTTAGGTTTAGCTTTTATCTTTAATATTTAATCATAACGATGTTTATCTATGTTTTGTACCTATAACGAAATAAATTATAACTTATGAAAACAAAAAAAACAATGCAATATATTTCAGAAATATCAGTATGGCTATAACCAAATTGTATTAATTAATATATGCGCTGCTGGCGACCTCATATTGAAAGAAAATATAATTTATTTAAAGAGTCAATATTGAAGGTATATTTATAAAAAAGAACTTAGAACATTATTCAACAATATTGGTTATTTCTTAAAATGAATTAATGTTAATGCCACCAGCCTTACAATAATTATCTACATTTATCAGTTTAATGTATCCAAATATTTTTGCTGTGTGTGTCCTATACACAGTTATGAGGTAGGTACATTATTCGTTTTCGAACATTCTAATCAATGCAAGTAATTTGCATTGATTAGAATGTTCGTTCGAAAAATGTCTACCTAAAAATCGTTTTATTTTAGTGTTGAAACCAGCAGCATAACGTATGACAATGACAAGCATAAATGACAGACTCTAATAACCGATAACGACAAAATATAAGTATATAAAAGGCGTAGTCGACAAGAAAACGTAAAAAGAAACCTCTAGATGAAACCATGAAAATAAAATAACAAACTGTAAGATCCAATCAAATTAAAAGAAGTTCAATTTAAATATAAGGAAAATTTATTTTACTGAGCTTTGTCGTAATTTAATTCAAAATTATACCTCACTTTCGTACTGTCGTACTTTTTTCTTAATAAGAAGGAAGAATAGTTCATTAATCAACGCCTAGTCCAAACCACAGAGATCTACGAAACGTGATATTTAGTACACACCGTTGTCTTAGGGCTTAGTTTAAGGATAAAGAGGGATTTTGTAAACTCGATATTTAAGACGCTAAGGGTTAAATGTTATTATTATATTAATATGATTATATTTAATCCAGCAAGTTAAGCCTTTGTTAGCACACGAGAAATGTCAAAGGATTCCTAACGAAGAACGATTGTAGCAGAATTAAATCAATAATATTAATTTGCCGTGCGATTGGATATCATAAAATTACTCCCATGTATATTTTTAATGGAGCTGAAGTTTTTTATTTGATTATTATATAGACTCACGCCTGTGTCTCCGAAGGGGTAGGCAGAGGTGTAATATACACCCAAATTTCGCCATGTATGTTTAGGTCCCACGTAATAGGGGGCGAGCCCATTGTCGTTAGATGATATATGAAGCCGAAGTGATAACGCATTAAGCGACTACTGGTGGTATTAGATATCCTGCTATGTTTATGTATACTCTTAAAAGATTATGATTAACAATGTCACATTTATGAACAGTTATATAAAAATTCGATATGCCTATATTCGATTTCGATCGGCCCAAGATACTTGACTAGACTAGACTACTACTTAGACGTTAATTATTCGAAACTTTGCCAAAGTTTTTAAATTTTAATAGGTGGTTGCGAGTAAACTACTGAATCATAATGATCTCATTACTTGTAATGAATAACGGCACAAAAGAGAACACCAATATTCTACGAATACATACCTTAAAAGAAAATTCCTCCCTATAATTATCTATGTAACAAAATGGAATATGGTTATTTATCCCTTGGGGTTGCGGCGGTTAGACAGGCAGTCACTCTGTGGAAAAGCTAATATTCAGCCAAATCCGGTTACACTAGTAAGCGGAACCCAGGTTGAAACTGGGATATAACGCTAGGAGAATGAATGATCTATCTAACAAAAAACCAAATTACATCCGGTGGAGGCTAAAAGTCCAATAAAAACTACTTAGTACGTCCGTAGGGAGAAGTAGTTTGGAATAAAACAGGACATTAATTATCGGTCGACTTTGATTAATAAATAGCGGACGGTAGGTTAGCTCGGGCAAACCTAAGCTTTGGGGAATTTATTACGAACTGCGCTTATTGATAAATCTACTGATGAAATATTAAATTTTATTGCATGTGTTCATTGCACCTTTTGAAAGGCAAATATTCATTTGGTTAGGTACTAGTTGTTAGAATTATATGCACTCATAGTATTTAGAACAATTGTCTTACATAAATTCATTCATCATCAGGCTTAAAATCGGTCTGTGTGGAGAACCTTGGGAGAGGCTTATGTCCAGCAGTGGACGTCTCTAGGCTGACATGATGATGATGATGAAATTCATAGTAAGGCAGCCACTCATAGAAGACGGATATTATACCACCTTCTTCCTCTTTCATTTCTCTCGGTGGAGAGTGAATAGTGTAACATTGGGAGAATAAGGCAATCTATTTAAGTAATCCACTGACTGTGAGAAGATCTAAGTCATGCATAAGAAAGCGGAAAACTGAGGTATATAGCGTTACACATATATTATACTGCTCTCAGGCTTTGAAATGCCATTACGTCGAGGAAGACGTCACAAACAATTATAACAGCGACAAAACTACTAGATTCTCAGCACTCACGCATTAATTGCCGTACTTGGTGACCACATAAACTACCACCCAAAAGGTCAAATACTTGTACGATACACCAAGTCAAATTCAAATTCAAATTCAAAATCCTTTATTCATTTGGGTCACAATGTGACGCTTATGAACGTCAAAATAATAAATTTATAAAATAATTACTTATACTCAAATTTAAAACATCATTACTGTATGCTTCTACATTTACATTTACTGCCACGTTCGCAAAGCAATAGGTAGAACCATGAGAAAGAACGGGCAATAAAACTCACGGTCACTCTTTTTCATCGCCAGGTTTTGCATAATACACAATTTACATTTTGTAAGGTGCTGCAACTGTTACACCTTCTATATCACTTGTATATATTTACTGTACATCATAATACTCAAGCATAATGCTTTTGGTTAGCCTTCTCAGAATAGACATGGTGAAACAGGAGCATCCACTTACATTATATATACCTAATAATGCAGGCAATCCGCGAAAGTGATCAGAACCATGATGGAAATGATGCAGTTAATTATTAAAATCTAATACCAGCCCGCAAGACCGTCATCGACCAGTCATCGCAAGTAGCACCCGTTCACGAGTATGACGCATGTGCCAGCCATCATCCCTCTCGCCATATTAGAGGGAAAGGGATGACCCGACACACGACGCCACCACAAGAAATGACATTTTAGTGAGCATGACGACAACGGTATACGAACCAGCAGTAAGAAACAATCTATTGGTATACTGACCATGACCGCCAATTACCTCCATTTTCCAGATCGTTATTATTAACATAAGTTAGTGGAACACGTGAAGGAATGCAAATGTAGAAAGAATTTTGTGAAGGTGACAAGTGAACAATGATATGATCAGAGATAAATAATGTTAAACTACATTCAACAAATCATAAAAATATCCAAATCCTGCAAAAATCATGTGTTCACGAGGCACCTCCACTTAACATGTAAATAAAATAATCGTGAGTTAAACAAGCCTAAGCCTATCCCCACGGTGTCTTATCATTTAAAAATTCCTTAATAGTGTAATAACCCCTTTGTAAAAGAAAGTTCCTAATTGTCCGTTTGTATTTGTGCATGGGTAAATTCATTATTTCAAGAGGCAATTTGTTGAAAAATCGTATACCAATCCCCGCAAATGAGTTCTGAACTTTATGTAGACGGTAGTTAGTTCCCACCAGTTTATGCTTATTCCTTGTGTTCACGTTGTGCAAATCACTATTTTTGCGGTATAGAATTAAGTTTTTCTTAATGTACATTAAGTTAGCATATATATATATTGCGATGCAACTGTCAATATGTCTATTTCTTTAAATTTATTACGTAAAGAATCTCTAGCACCTAACTTATAAATTGCACGTATGGCCCTTTTTTGAATGACAAAAATAGTCTGTATATCAGCAGCTGTACCCCATAACATTATTCCGTAAGACATTACGCTGTGAAAATAACTAAAGTAAACTAGTCTAGCAGTATCTATATCTGTGAATTCCCTAACTTTTCTAACTGCAAACGCTGCAGAACTAAGTTTTACTGCGAGACAGGATATTTGGGCGCCCCACTGAAGCTTACAATCTAAAGTTACACCTAAGAATACGGTTGATTCGACTAGTTGAATTGTTTCCTTATTTAAAATTATATTAGTAGGAACACTTTTGACATTAGGCAAAGAGAATTTAACACATTTGGTTTTGCTTGAGTTGAGTACCAAATTATTTGTCGAAAACCAATCTAATACTTGTGCAAGAGTGTTATTGACGGTATCAAAGTTACTTAATTTACGATCAACTTTAAAAATTAGTGACGTATCGTCGGCAAACAAAACAATATCACATAAATTTTGTACAAAGAACGGCAAATCATTAATATATATTAAAAAAAGAAATGGACCGAGAATAGAGCCCTGTGGAACGCCCATTCCTACTGGCAAACCTAGAGACCTACTCCCATTAACATCTACATACTGAATTCTATCACTAAGGTAGCTGGCAACAAGATTGAGTGCGGTATCTCTAATACCATAAAGTTTCAATTTAAGTAAAAGCGTATTATGTTCCACACAGTCAAAGGCCTTTGATAGGTCACAAAAAACACCAATGGCATCCTTCGAGTTTTCCCAAGCATTAAAAATATGCTTTAACAAAGTTACACCGCCATCAACGGTGGAGCGACCCTTAGTAAAGCCATACTGTTCACTGTGAAATAAATTATTTGCGTGAAAGTGGCTCTCTAGTTGATGCAAAATAATCTTTTCAAAAATTTTACTAATAGCAGGCAAGATAGAAATTGGCCGAAAATTACTAGGGTCGCTCTTTGATCCCTTTTTGAATAATGGTATTACTTTACTGTGTTTCATTAGATCAGGAAATACTCCTGTATCTACGCATCTGTTGAATATTGAGTAAAGTCGCTTTGTGGTGGTCGATACACACACACTATAACATGTTGTTCAAGCTCAACACAAGAAATCTCAGCAGTGCGCTCGATAGAAAGTTTAGCTATATCCTTACGTTCTTTACATTTCAAACTATTACATACATATATTAGAGAGCCACCACGAATAGCCTTCTTTCTTACGAATGCACTTATAACTGAGTAATGTTGATTGTTAAATATTAATTGGTCACCTCGCAACCAATGTTCTGTAATACATAAGATATCAATCTTATGTTTATTTAAAAATAAATCTATTTCTAATTCTTTGCCAGATAGGCCTTGTATGTTTTGATGAACTAAGTTTAAAACACATGAATGCCTATCTGTTGTCTCATCTAATAGTTTAAACTAATAGATGTGTCAATACTACTATTGGTATAACTATTATCTACCAAATTCCTAAGTACTCTAGTAGTACTCCTGTCAGTATATAAATTAAATGCTAATAATTTAGCAAGTTGTCGCCTATGTACATAAGAAAGATACATAGTATCTTTTG